>JAVUPR010000334.1:0-423499 GCA_036785695.1 Gentiana straminea | reverse complement strand
AAGAGTACTTTTAACATTTTGTCTGAAATTCGTCAGAATCAACGAGTGCAAAAAGAATAAATTTGAAGGGTAAAAATGGAAGAAAAATGTTGTATATTAAGACTTTTAGTTGTGTGAAAAGACATTCTCAATTACAAACCGTTGTGATAAATACTTGTAATATCACCGCATAAAAATCACGCAAGGGAAATTTAAAATATAAATAAAATAAAATAAAAAAGTATTAGTGATACAAGAAAATCATAAAAACGGAATGAAAAAAATCAAAATATTTACCAGAGGAAACGAAATTTCTCCGCTGCTGACCAAATAATATCGACCTGAACCAACAGCCCCTTCCTCATAACCTCGTACGCTGTTTGTACCGCCAATAGCAAATGCTTCATGGGGAGGAAAATTTCCCTTCACATTGCCTCCAGACAAACTGTGGTAATAAAAATAAGCAAATTTAAAGTCAAATGATATAAGATAACAATGTGGTGAACAACCCCCCACCCCACCCCACCCTCCCTATACACATTACTTCTGCAAATAAGTAACAAAGAATCACTATACCTTATATGCATGCAAACAGGACCAACTACTATACCCTTCCTAGCACGTCCATTCACCCGATTAAAAACCAACCACTCACTCCATACTGGGATTCCCTGTTCCAGGTTTATCGCAAACTGTACATAGGGGGGTTGGGGGGAGGAGGAAAAATTAGAGAACTTGCATAGAGTCTAAACAAGAAATGAAATCAAATGTTAACCAACCATTGAAGATGAAGCAGGGTCACCGGAACCAGTGTATACGGTCTCGAGTTTTGCAAGCATCATACTATCATGTGCATTTCCACTGCACATACAACAAACACAACCCAAAAGAACAGTCACAAAGCAATAGAAGTTTTGAGTACTCAAGGGAAAAGGGCACATTAGGAATAAGTATAGATTACCTGGCAGTCAGGGGACTATTGTAGACGTCCCTTATTACAGGGTTCCCTTCATCGTCACGAGCACCCGCACGCTGAAATATTCAGGTTCCAGGAAGACCAACATTTAAAAGAAAGCAACCCAACAGAGAAATGATATTTTCAAAAGTACAAATATCTTAACTCTCATGTATTAACAATAAAGTTGTGTACCTGGAAAATAAGACCAGCTGTTCCACTCCACTTCGGTCTGAGAGGCCGACTGTATTCAATTGAAGCATTTACACGCCCTATAGTGAAGCTATTAGTATCAGGCTGGTTTCCATGAACAAGTGTGCCTGGAGTTCTTGAATTCTTGAAAAGGTAAAAGTGTCAAGTTAGAGATAACTTCAAGAAAACAGTCCCCAGAAGGCATGATTCACGCATAAAATACATTGACCAAAGAAAACAAATAACCCACAAACGTGTACTTGTGCATCTCATCTTAAACGTAACATCTCTGACAACTACCTGAATCATGATTGACCTCGAGGTCCGCTTATCATCACCATCAATCCATGGATCGGTGTAGTTTATCCTGAATATTGAGTCAACTTGGCCTCTTTCCAATGAAAGATTGAGTTTTTGGTTCTTCCCAAAGAGATTTTTATGATAAATTGCACAGCTGCAAAGAACAAATCATGCGTGTACATAAACTTCCTGGAAAAAATTAAATAGATCAAGCAGGAGCAACATCACACACAATTTTGTGTGGATGAAGAGAGAAGTTGTATATTGCAAACCGTAGAATAATATAAAATCAATGATAGGATCCATTGCAGGTATTACCTTCCTATCAATCCCGCTAATGGTCCATTTGCTATCCTACAAAAAGAATCAACAGAAACAAAACATTAGAGCATGCCAGAACCGTTGACAGAGACACTTGTATGTGTATTCATGTTCTGACAAGATGTAGCCTTTAGTGTATAAGATACCCAGCAGAAATTCCACCACCCGCAGATACGCCTCCTCCACTTTTACGTTCCACAACATTTAGCGTCAAATCAACCTTTCCAGAATCTTCAATGCAATGACAAATGAATGGAAAAAGAAAAAAATGAGCAAACAACAAAGATATATAATTTATCTGTCAAAAGGTACAGAAATGGAATCATCTAGGTGATCAATAGACATTTAAACCTTATGTTAATTTACCTCCAGCTGGCTGCGGAATTATGCTCACGTCTTCCATGATACCCATTGTCAAAAGAGTATCTACGTCTCTTTTACCTTGCAGCATACTGTACACCTGCATAAGGATATTCAAAAACAACTTTACACTACCATACCATCAAATATAGAGAGAAGATACTACTGAACCAAACAAAGGGAAAATATAATTCTTCCCAACTTAGTTGTACATGACATGTTCACTGATTTAAAATTGAGTGAAGTTAAAGATAAATGTATCCTAATAAAGGGAATCCCGGTGCATAGAAGCACAGTCTTGTTTACGTAGGAGACTAATTCCGTGACTTGAAGTCATGTTCTCAGGTCACACGGACAACTCTTATGGCTACCCCATGCCTACCTTCAGTTTTTAAACCATATCAATTCAAAATCATATATTGTGAAGTTCGATTATCAACAAATTTCAAGACCCCGCCGGTAGATATCCAGAGAGTTCTAGGTCAGTTCAACAAATTGAATAACACAGAAAATCATAATGCTGCTCTTCCACGAGTCCAACTCATCCTTGTAGATAGAGGAATGGTTAACAGTTAACCTGTCAGATTCATCAACAATGTGAAAAGAAGCAACGACACTAGACATGCCCGTAGAGAAATCTAACAGAACCAATGCAGCTAGACTTTAGTACATATAAAAAGAAATATACACATTAGACCAAGAGGAAAAAAACATGATATTGATTATTGAGAAAGGATCAAGTGTATAGAACCTGTCCTTTTTTGGTTGTAAGTTGACGGAGTATAGTCTCTGGCTTTGTTTTACCTACAGTTGGCTCACCACTACAAAAATAGCAGAGCATGGATGAAAAAAGATCGTAAAAACAGTTATTCAGTAAATTAAGAAGATTTATCACAAACAGAAAATAGAAATCAATTTGCATTCTTACGTCCTGTCGAGGTAACGTATCGCTATATTGTTAACCTCCGCTTCTGAGACCTGTAATTTAAGTACACCTCCAGAGAGTATTTCTGCCCCAGAAACCTGTAAATGTATCAAGATATAACATGTTATTTAACTTGTAAGAAGAATGATGAAAACAAGAGTGTCACAAAACTAAAATGTGTAAACATTAATCTTCAATGCAGCACCGAAATCCCAAGAGCAAATTTTAAAAGACAATTGAAACACTAACCAAGCCAAAAAGACCTCTCTCCACGTACCAACCATTGATGGAGCTAATAACTTCATCAAGAACCCTAATGTTGACTATTTTTCCTGCATAACTTGAAACCAATAAGTACAGAAGCAGGTTGACTATCAGCTAGAACCCAACAACACGAAATGACCAAAAATTTCAAAAGTTTAAGACAACATACCGTATCCATCCCGAAAAGCATCCTCTATAAATTTTGCAGGGAGAACATTTGCTCCTTCAAGCACCAACCCATGAAAATCTTGGTTTGGCTCTACCTTATGCCAAAAGACATAAATGTTGTTAATAACCACACACGCACGTCAAGCACAATCTAGAAAGCCTTAAATTTGGAATTTTGCAGACTGCATTTTCCTTTTCGGTAATCGTAAAAATCTTGATTTGGTTCTACCTTATGCAACAAGACATAAATGATAACCACATACATGCGTGCACGCACAAAACCAGCATTCCGCCAGCTAAAAACCCTTAATTTTTTTAAATTTTGCATGCTGAATTTCCCTTTTAGGTTATCATGTTATTGAGCTATTAATAAAAATTGCAAAATTTGTCCCTGAACTATACGTAACCGGAAACACCAATCATATCATGTTTTGCAATTCAAAAATGTCGAAGAAAGATATATAACCTGAAACACCAACCGAATGCCGTCACGGGTATCGACTGCAACTGGCATACAAGAAGAGAAGTATCCACTGGCAATGATCCGGTGTACATCCTCCTGAACATCCTGGACAGTGAGAGCTGAGTTTGGACGGGAAGCCTTCAAAGCATTTAACGCCTCACCTTCCAAATCCTTCCTTTCGAGCTCATCACCATCCTTGTTCCTCACCCACACTTCACTAATCAAAACCCTCTCTTCATGTGCACTCTGCCGACTCGGGTTCGAACTTGAACCCGAACTCTTCTGAATTTGTCCATCAGGATTATTACTGTCGGGTGTCTGAGAGAGCGCGAGCGAAGCAGAGCATAAACGGGAAGATTTTAGAGAAGAATGACGGAAGTGAAACGAATCAAAGAATCTGAAGGGTATGGTGAAATTTTTCAAGAACTGAGTTACAGAATTGGGTGGCCGGAAATTGAAATTGGGAAAGTTGAAAAGGGGGTTTCTGGTGAAATTTATTCGGGTTTGAGGGGTGAAGTGTAGATTTGAGGAGCAGAGTAGAGATGGCTGGTGCGGAGGTGTGAGTTTAAGAGAACATGAGGTGAAGCAGACATCGCCGTCTTCCGGCGGCATTGCTGAACTCTAATGACGGCTAAGCGGTGGCGATTGAAGTGGCTCTGAAAAGGGTTTTATGAGCCGCGGGAAGGCATTTGTAGAGACGGTTTGCCTGAAACTTTTCTTCTGCTATAAAATAAAAACAGTTCGGAAGAAAAATATTGAATGTGTATTAAATTATTTAAAAAAAATATAGTACAAAAAAAAAATCTTTTAATAATGGAAAGCGATTAATATTATTATCGGCTACAATGGAGTTTGACCATTTCCAAAAGAGTATATAAATTGAGAAATTTTATGCGTTCATATCCGCTCTTCACTCTCCTTCTTCTCCACCGCTTCCACACTGTAAGTTTCAATACAAATCCCTATATTTCAGCTTATTTATGTTCATATTTTCTTGTTTGATCTCATCTTTTTTATCTTCTAGTTATTTTAATCGGATATTTTTGTAGCTAATTCATTTCTGTTCAAGAAATAAAAATTGTTTCTTTCCCATTTTCCTTTCTCTTTGATTCCTTGAAATGGTGATCTTTTTTCATGTTTCTTGTTTGGGTTTTTTGTTTCCATTACAAATTGTGTTTTGATTTTTTTTTCCAATAGAGAAAATTTGAGAAAAGTCAACCATTGCTGACGTGGACAAGATAGTTTATCCGTATGGCGTTTAATAGGAGCTGTCTTTTACTCCGGAAAGCCATCTCCGGTGGCCGGAGATCCAGGTTGAGGCCGATCACAGGAGCATTTGATTCATCCAATCACTATTATTGTGATAACAGATACAATAACAATGATGATGATGATGAAAAAATTTGTTCAAGCTTTAGAAGGTCCTTTGTATCCTCTACTACGAAGCTGAATTCGTCGAATTCAGAAGAACCGACAGCTGCGTCGTATCACTTGCAGGGAGGTTCTTCGTATATGCGGGCTTCTGTGTTTTGGGAACCTAATAAACCGCTTACTTTTGAAGATTTCCATATGCCTCGTCCTAAAGCTAATGAAGTACTTGTCAAAACCAAGGGTATGTTTTGAATCTCCATACAGAAACACAAATGCAAACATACTGCACAATGTGTTTATCTTCTTGCTTTGTATTGATTGATAATTTTTTTTGCTATCAAGTAGTGTTTTGAATTTGTTTGTGACCAAAGTTTGCAGCTTTATGCATTTTTCACATAAAATTTTGATGCCCGGTTTGAGCAATTACTTATAGTGATTTAGTTCCTCTAATTAGCTGGAAGTGTAAATTTAAGTGGATGCAATGGTTGCTGCAATAGTCATTAGTAGAATCATATGGATGTGTATATATATTAGGCCTAAATTACCTAGCCTGCATAGGTATGATGCTCCAATGCACGGGCTGCCCTGTTTTGCTTTTAAGTGGATGTAACATGGAATGTCTCAAAGCTGGATACGATACTTGCTAGAAGTTGTTATGAGTCAGCCACCTATTTGAGCCGTTTGTGAGCACCTATAGCCTAATTGGGACATTCTATTCAGCCTTGTAGCAATCAAACGAGTCGAAGCTGAGTTTAGACTGCAATTCACGGCATATTATCATGACTGCTGACTCTTTATGATATCATGCTCGAACTCTTGTCTGTTTGGGTAATGCCACTGGATACACAAACATCTCCTCTAATGGTAGGGGTACGACACTGTATACATTTGCATGCGTTATGTTATGTCTCAGTTTTATCACTAGTCAGCTCTTTGATTAAACAAGTATAGTTGTGTTGGTGTATCCGTGTTTGCATATGACGAGAAACCTTGCATTGGGTTAGATTTGAATTTTTGTAACGGTATTGAATATTTGGATGCAGCTTGTGGGGTATGTCATTCGGATTTGCATGTGATCAAAGGCGAACTTCCTTTTGCAAGCCCTTGTGTTGTGGGGCATGAGATCACTGGTGAAGTTGTTGAAATCGGCCCAAATACCGATTCAAAAATCAGTGAAAGGTTTTGATCAACATTGCTACCTGTGCTTTACTAACTGATTATTCTCATATAATTCTGTTCGGGTTTTACTTTTATAGATTTCCCATTGGAGCTCATGTTGTTGGGGCATTTATAATGCCTTGTGGAAGTTGTTTCTATTGCTCAAAGGTGACTTACAGTTAATGACACGTTCGTAGTTTTTTTTTTTTTTTTTTTTTTTTTTTTTTTTTTTTGGTTTTGCGTCGTGCACTAACATTCTTGACACGACATACTTTATAATTATTGAAATTGCCATAATGTGTTGTTAGTTTCTGGATGAAACAGGGTCAAGATGACTTGTGTGAAGAATTCTTTGCTTATAACCGTGCTAAGGGAACACTTTATGACGGTGAAACACGGCTGTTTCTCCGCAGCAATGGTAATCAAGTTTTGCCACCTTTTAAATAATTCTAATTTATCTTACTTCAAAAAATCTGGACTTGTATGTTGCTAGGTTTCCTTATTTACTGCGCTTTGTTGTGTTCAGTATCGCTGTTTAGACAACTGCCTGATGCCTTTGGCTGTGATAATTTCTCTCTAAATTGCTGCATATGCAGGAAAACCGGTCTATATGTATAGTATGGGTGGTCTTGCTGAGTATTGTGTAGTGCCAGCTCATGGTTTAAGTGTTCTGCCTAGCACATTGCCTTACACGGAATCCGCTATTTTGGGCTGTGCCGTGTTTACTGCATATGGTGCTATGGCTCATGCTGCAGAGGTCCGTCCTGGTGATGCCGTTGCTGTGATCGGTGTAGGTGGCGTCGGTTCAAGGTAGAACTAGCAGAGTATATTTTATTCAGATTTGGTTTCCCTTTTTGAAAACTTCATTCACAAATCCAGATATAAGAAAAAGTGAGACTCTGAGCATTTACACATTTTAGGTTTCTTAAAGAGTGATGTTGTTCTCGATTATGGTGGTGTTGGCGTTTTACAAGTGTTCTGTTTGATAGCTCTACGTGTTTCCTAGTGTGCTTAAATCCGTCTTGGTGTGCCTCTTTTTCATCTACTTACAGATTTTGTTGATTCCAAAGCCACTAATCTTATTCATATCTTGTGATATTCCTGATACGTTTTTCTGGGACTTTTAACTAGAAAACATGGTGCAGTTGTCTGCAGATAGCACGTGCTTTTGGCGCATCTGAGATTATTGCGGTTGATGTCCAAGACGATAAACTGGAGAAAGCAAAATTATTCGGAGCCACTCACACCATTAATTCAAGAAATGAAGATGCTGCTAAAAAGATAAAAGTAATCCCCTTCATCTGATTCATACATTTAAAGCATGAAACTTTTTTTGCATTTAACTTTCTTTAAGAACATTGCACTAAAACGAACAAAAAGCCCGAAGCTTTTCAGAACATTGGTTGCTGTTTGTTCAGCCTTTTTATTTTGTGAAAGAGACTTTGAAATGGATGCATTTTTTTTCGTTCTGACAGGAAATTACAGGAGGAAGAGGTGTAGACGTTGCAGTGGAAGCTTTAGGAAAACCGCAAACGTTTAATCAATGTGTACAGAGTGTTAGAGATGGAGGAAAAGCTGTAATGATTGGCCTTACACTCTCTGGTGCTAAAGGAGAGATTGATATAAACCATTTGGTCCGTAGACAGGTACGCAATTTCCTGCTACATTGCTGAAATTAATGCTTTTGATAAGCTTTAAACAAACTGTGTTGTGTTCTGCAGATAAAAGTAATCGGCTCATACGGGGCAAGAGCAAGGCAAGATCTTCCAAAGTTGATAAAATTAGCAGAAAGTGGTATTTTCGATCTGAAATCAGCTGTTTCAAGAAAATTCACATTCGAAGAGTCTGATAAAGCCTATAAAGATCTTGATCAAGGAAAAATTGTGGGCCGTGCTGTGGTTGAGATCGTGTAGCCCATTGTCGATGCTCATAACGAAGATCGTTTAGAATCGTTCATCTAACGGTGAAAATCTTTTTCACTGTCTTAAATGACTGTCAATGATTTGATTTCTTTTCTTTTCTTTTCTTTCTGCAAGTTACAGCCTTTTGACAATGATATGTAAGCTTTTGTGTTTGAACCCTGTCCTGGAAAACACAAAATGATCCAAAAACCCGAATATTTCTGGATTCGGTTCGTTTGTCCATGCCACAAAATGAATTCTCATGACACAGAATTTCTTTCATTAAGTAATAAATCATAAATCATAAATCAACACAGAAGCTTCATGCTATAACATGATAAACTCAGAAATCACTATACATACATCGCTATTACATACTGCTTAAAAACTGGTACAAATCCTATAAATGGTAATCAACTAATCATTACACAATTCTGACTATGTAAAAGAAAAGAGTATACATTATGTTCATTCATTTGATACAACCAAAAAAAGAATGCAGGTACCTAAATGACCTCATTCTTCACAGGAGTCCATCTCCAACCTATAAAAGATTCTCTTCTGGCATGTGATATGAATCCTAAAACATAGCCCACAAAAGCTCCGATGATCAGTACACTTGCAATCTTAACAAACCACGGAAATACGTGGTTACCCTCTTCCATGGCACCTGCAATACCAGTTTTACCCTCACCATTGATAACTTGACCGGAGGCAAGAATCTCTACAACGTCATGCACCTCACCATCATGGTTACCTACATAGGAAAACGTCAGTTTCTCCTTTGTAGCAAAAAGCCTAGTGTACCCGAATTCCCCTCCTCTGTATAAAGAACGCGCTGGCTGAGGGAAGATCGGATCATTAGGATGGTCTATTCTAGGCTCCCATATAGGTTGCCAATCTTGGCCTGCCATTCCGATCACAATATGGACAGGGTACGATTCTCCACAAGTGTAATTATTCAACGGACAAAACCTCTCGTATCTATGAACATGACCCCATAACGCAAGGGTCACGTTGTTCTTAACGAACAACGGTTCTAAATGCTCAAGCATTTTACTTCTTATCGGGGCATCCCGGTTTTCATTGCTTGTAGTGTACATAGGTCTATGCCCTTGAACAACAACAAAAGGTGTCTTCTTTCTATCAACTGATTCCAAATCATGCTTCAAGAACTCATACTGCCCACTCCCTGGAACAAAATTCGTTTCGGTTGATATATACACAAAATGTACCGGACCCATATCAAACGAATAGTAAAGATTTCTCGTGTGTGGTGCTCGTGTTCCTGTAGGTTCAGACGAGTTTCCGGGCATGATGAATCTTAAACTATAAGGCACCCCGCATTCTCCTCCACCGTCTTTACCATAAACCGCGTAAGACCATTCAGGCTTCCAAGGTTGTTCTAGCCAATCATATTCATGATTACCAATACAAACATGATAAGCCACTTTTGAAGCAATCGGTTCGACTTGGTTAAAGAAATTGTCCCAAATCCAAGAGTACCCTCTTGCATAACTAATATCTCCAATGTGTGAAATCATCGTGGGTTTATCACCAAGAGCTTCAATATCCCTCTTAATCCATTTAATGGTTGATATGCTTTCTTGCTGAGTACGAATAAACGTCGAATACGGTGTTGCAGTACCCATATCTCCAAATAAGAAAGCAACTGCTTCATTTGAATCTTTATCTTTTGATACAAAGCTATATATAGCTGACCAGCCACCTGTATCACTACCAACTTGATAAAAATATCTTCTTCCGCTTTTCAAATCGATCATAATTCCATCATGTATATACCCTGGATCTCTCCAACCAACACTTTGATTAGCCGGAGAATCGCACATGTCTTCTCGTTCATACCGAAATACCCGGGTTCCCACAGTATGATCTAGTTTATCTTGGTTCAACCCATACTTCACGAAATTGTCTTTACCATCTGGGCTCACAAACATGACCCGCATCTCATCATCCTTACCCGTATAAGCTAAATGTATCTGCTCAGGTCCATGGCCCGGTTCGAACCCGATTTCTACAGATTCAGCTAACAAATGCTTTGTCCCTGGCAATGGATTGTGGTCATGATCCAGATGCTTCAGGTTGATTTCGGATTCCAGCCATCTGAAGATCCGGAACTGGTAATTTGACCTTAAATTGATCAATGGAACTGAAATGGACCCGGATCCAGATTCCCATCCGGGTGAGGATGATAAGAAGATATACCCGATGAAATCCTTAGGGGAGGAGGTGGGCGGCGCGTAGATTCCGAGCCAGTCGAGTTTGGACGGCGAATCGACTCCGGACCATTGAATTGTAACTTGGTCACCGGATTTTGGTATGATTGTTGGGGTTACGGAGATTTCGGCTTGAGAAGATAACGCTGGATTGATTAGAAAAATCGAAAGATTCAGCAAAATAACCCATAAAATTGAATCAAATGAAGGATTCATATCTTGGAAATGGAGTTGAATTATTATTCAAAGTTTGCTTCAGTATTCCGGAAATGGCACAACGCGCGAATCTTGAAGAAATGAGCGGCAGCAAAGAAAGGGACTAGCGAGCTACTGGATGGGGATTGGACGATTGTAAATTCGCTATAGGTTAAGGAGAATTGCGACAATGAATCTAATCAAATATGATATAATGATATTAAATCAAGTCTTAAAACGACAGAATAAAAAAAATAAGAAATTAATTAAAATTTTCATTACGTTTGAAGATTTAAATTAAAAGATCTGTATATTTGAAAAAAAAATATAAAAAAAAGCAGGTACGTGATTTTATTTTATTTTATTTTTTTCCTTTAGACTATAAATTTCTAGAATTTATCTTTCTACCTATAAAAAAATATTTTGGTGTCATGATAATTAAAAATATTTAAATTTAACTTATTTTTTTATAGTTTTTATATATAAATGTTTTATCAATTCATTTGTTATTTTTCTCTAAAAAAACTGTCATTTGTTTTTTTGTTTATATTGTTTTTTTTTTAGTGGATTTATATTGTTAATGATATTCTTTTCCTTTTTGGAAATGAGATATACACATGCACAATTTTTATCTCATTGGAACTTGAATTCGGATACTCCGGGTTAAGGAGTCACAGTGTTTACCAAAAGAATGATATGTTAATTGTATATGCATAGTTATTACAATGTAAGTATAAGTATTACAAAGAATAAAAAAAATATGGAAAGAATAATTGATATTAGGGAGGAATGGAGTAATAAACCCAATATTATTTTGTGCTGGATCCATTCCAAAAAATAAAACAAACCCTTAAAATTCGGCCTAAAATATCCCTAATTTGTTGGTTATAGAGAATGTTTCCATATTGACTCTTCCACAGTCCTGCCGTAGAGCAATTTTTTGGCAACACATACATGTCTTAATTGAGAAACTATTTTGGGTATGCTATTTTTCTTGTAACTGAAAATCAAATTATGCAGATTGAGGTATGTCTGACAACATAAAATCAATGCAAAGTATTAACAAATAATAATCGTAAATATTACAAACTAATTAATTCTCATGCCATTTAACTTGCAATGAAAGCAATTTCCAAAATAAGCCTATAAATTTAAGTCAAGATAGGTGTGAAATAATCATATAACCAACTTTGCCAACCCTAAATAAAAAAAATCTTCTTTTTTTTTTTAACAAAGAACACAAGATGATGATTAAGCTTGCCATGTTGGTTTTCTTTTTCTTCTACACCTCGTGTAAGCTTTATCTTACGTTATCGCAAGGAGAATGTTTGGGTGTTCAATCTAAATGTCGAGTTGGAAAGAAAATCAGAATACACGGAATTGAGAAATTAACTATATATGATTTATTGAATTGATTAAAAGGATTTACAACACTTCACACACATTCTCTCTATATATATATACTAGTGAACGTAAGCGCGTGCGAGCGCGGTGGGCGCAACATCGTCGTTAAGTTATCGATGATAACATCGAAAGAATAGATCCCCACGTGAAATAAATCGCGTAAGCTTAAACCGTAATAATTCAAGCGCACAAGACAAATAGAAGCAACCGAAACATATTACATTCTCTCGCAAGAGGTAGGCTTTTTTTAGAGACGTGAATATTGTGAATCACTTCTCTTCCAAATTTATCGGGAGTTTTCCCTACAAAATAAACCACAATATGATGTATCGGAGAACAATGTTATAAAATCTATCCTTTAGTTTCGACTTTACGTAATGAAACATTAAAGAAAAACAATAAAGCGGGCCATAACTACGTACGGTCAAATCTCCCGTGACGCCTTGGCAAACTTACGGATCATTAATATCTTGAAAATGCGTTTCATTCAATTTCTATACGAAATTTCTCTTTCTTATCATTAATGAATATGTCGTTGATCTCGTGTTCATTCATTTGGTGGAAAAAAAACACGTGTCAAACGGTCCAAGAATATAAAAAGTGGTTTTGTATTCCAACGTCAATTTTAATGACGTTCGTACTATAACAATGATGCGGCGTCGGTTCCACCGACGTTATGTTGTTCAAAATAATAAAAACATTTAATGTGGTGTCCACGTGGTCGCATGCGGGCACACCTTCTTGACGCGGATATTTGTTTGCCTTTATTTTTTTGTTGTTGTATTTTATAGCTAAAATTGACTCATCTTCTATCGTACACTATACAGTAGAATTTCAAATCCGCCGGTCTTTCCGGTTTTTTTTTTCCTTTTCTACATAAACTACTAACGGTACACGTTTGGTAAAAAAAAATTACACGCTTTTATTCAATTGTTGTGCCGAAATCGAATCGAAATTTTTTGGTTGATTGAAATTTAAAACTGAATCCGTACTGTCTGTTGGAGATACTAAAAATGAACCGTATCGAAATATACACTTTGTTGTGTATATTCAATTGTTTTGTCGATCTGGAATCGAGAAATCGAAAATTTTGGGTGCTTAAATGGATGAAAATCACCAATGAAATTAGTTGAAAGTCGCATATTTTTGGGTTGTTACGGAGGCAAGCGCATGCACCTGGCAAGAAAATAGTGCAAGCAGGCATGATGGTCAAATTACAGTGAACTAACTTTCACCAGTACCGGGTCAATTGTTGTAGTACAATGACGAGTAAGGCCTATCCATCAAGGAATTGAATAAGTAACTTAGTCATTTTTGTATCCAATTTAGCTCAACAAGATATCGTGGTGAAAATTCTATAACTACTAATACTGAAAACGGATTTAATATGATGATAAAACAATAGCCAAATAATGATAAGTAAGAGGCATCGTCACCATGTATATAGGAGGGACTCTGTTCCCAGTCCCAACTATATATATGACTTTTGGACGTACGTAGAAATTCCTGCAAAATAAACCTTTGCATGATACCACGTTATAGAGATCGCACATACATTTTTTTATTTTATTTTCAAGAATTTGGGGATACGTCAGAGAAGAAAACGAAAGGATGAATCAGATTAAATTTTGGGATCGATTTGTTTGATTGGTTCCAAATATTGTTTGCTGATTATATATTGGGGAATATATATATATATATATATATATATATATATATATATATATATATATATATATATATTTTTTTTTTTTTTGGACTCTATTGTTTGTTTTCTTCTGCTTTCTCTGGAATGTCTAATAGGCAACACAGACTTTAACTTGAAAAAGTGGTAAAGAAAAAAAGACAGTATGGTATAAAGGAGAACCACTTACAATTCATCAGCTCTGGTCCATTAATTCAAAGTTCTTTTAACATGTTGATTTGCCACTGTTGTCACTAATTTTTCAATTTTGAGCAAAATCAGCATCAAACATATTTTCGGTGCACAAGAGGTCCAATCATTTGAAAGTTAAACCTCACGTACGTAAAAGTCGGACATCTATCCACCTTTCGTCTTTTACATTAATTATGAGCGATTTTAATGATATCATATTAAACCTACTTTCGGATATCATACGTAATGAGGTTTGACTTTCACTTTGAAAGTCGAATGTCAACATCCACCGAAAGGAAAGTCAACTTCACATTGAAGTTTCTCATCAATGTCAACGTCCACTTTGAAAGGATGTTTCTCATCATCAATCTCTTTATTTAGTTCTACCAGGATGAAGTCTATTTTCTTCGGTTATTTCTCTCACTTCTGTAACGAATCAAATATCATACATCCGGATAGTAACATACACATATGGGTAATGACATGACATAGACTTTTATGATTAACTATCATCATCTCAAATACATACATGTCCGAGTCATCTCGACCAAAATAGATAACTTAACTATATGAAAATGAAGATGAGATGTTATAAAAATGTAACGCCCTAAAACCCCGGTGCAGTAGTCTTAAATGGGTCGTAAATGGTATGGTCAATAACTTGAAACCATCCTCGCTTTAGTTAACTTAACTATATGAAAATGATGATGAGATGTTATAAAAATGTAACGCCCTAAAACCCCGAGTCTGGTAGCGTCAAATGTCATAAATGGTCCGGTCAACTGCTTAGACCACCATCATCGCTCGGTCTAAAAGTCTTAACCCAAGTTGACAAGATTTTTATGTCTTACACTTATATGGAGGTGAGCAGGCTATAACTTTTAGCGATGTGAGACTGTATATATTCTATAACGCCCCCAAACCCCAGGCCTGCTAGCACTAAATGAGTCATAAATGGTCCGGTCAACTTCCTAGACCACCGCATCCGAGTTGACAAGACATTTATGTCTTACAATTATATAGGGTGAGCAGACTATTACTTTTACCAATGTGACTTTACATTTCTCCCTCTTATAAGGGACTAGCGTCCTCGCCAGGACGACCAAGATTTGTCTCAGTTTCGTCCTTACCAAAAGAGTCTAGAGGTGGCACCACCGTCTCACATGGTGTGACACTTGGTCCGTCGATAGTCGGCTTCGAATACTATTCCGTAACACCCCGAAACCAAGCCCTGGTAGCGCTAAATGGGTCAAAATGATCCGGTCAACTGTTTAAACCGTCGTTTACCGAACGTGCAAAAGGTAACGTGAGTTGAGTAGATATTTATGTCTCACATAGGTGAGCGTGTTATTACCTTACACACGCGAGACTTTAAGAAAAAATTAAAATATTTACATGCCAAATTATAGAGATGTTAATTGATGATTGGGAAGAACATACGCCTAAATCCACATTGGAACTTTTCGAAAGTAATTTTGATTTTAAAGAAAAGTTCCAATTTTGCACCGAAGAAAACAAAAACAAAAATGAGTTTCAATTATGAGTTTTAAACTTTTAGATCTTCAAAGTATGTGCTGTGTAAAGCTCATATGAAACTCAATAATTGCACGATGATGGAAAAGTCCAATTGGAGCTTTTTGTTGTACCGGATTCTTCATTAGTAGGGGCACGATTAAAAAGAATATAGTAAAAATGTGTGAATACGAAATTTTAACATAACAAAATTACAAACGTTGTAAGATAAATTTCAATTTTAAAGTCGAACCTAACCAACCACCATCCATCCATCCTAGGGGTGTACAAAGATACAGATTATTCAAAAACCGAACATAACCGAGGTTATTTGTTTCAATTCGATTCGGTTAAAAACTACTTTCGATTCGGTCGGTTTCGGTTAGTATTTTAGTGAAACCGAAATTTTCGGTTCGGTTACGGATAACTCTATAAATTATCCTTAACCGAACCGAATAAAAAACCACACGGTTACCCGAAATTGAATAGAAAATTGTAACTAAAATGTCTATAATTAACTTGTATAACTGGTTTTCATAACCGAAATATTATAAGCGTTTATGAAAAATTGCTTATAACCGAAACTGTTGTCCGAACAATTTTTTAACCGAATTAAAAATTCGAATAAAAACCAAACCGTTTATAACTAAATAGAATTGTTATTTTTATTCCAATTTCCGGTTAACCGAACCAAACCGTATATTTCAATTCGGTTATCTAAAACAAACGATTCGGTTTCGGTATCGAATTTCAATTAACCGAAAATTTCGGTTCGGTTTCGATAAGCGTTAACCGTACCGTACGGAACCGTGTACACCCCTAATCCATCCTACCACCACCTACCCACCGCATCTACCATCGCATGCCCACCCTGCAATTTACCACCACCACCTTTCATTGCACGCACCACCACCGGCCACCGTCACTTACCTGTCACCGCCTTGCCCCAACTCACCACCGTGTCATCACAACCCACCCCACCACCATCGGGCCCATCACCACCTCCTCCTATCACCCACCTCATCATCAATTGTTCCATCCTCAATCATATCACACCCCTGCCACTATCCTCCGCCATATATCTACTCAGCCACCACCACCCATCACCATCTACTTTGCTGCCACCTCACCATTGCACACTACACTACCTCGTCAACACCCACCACCACACACGATTGTGTGCAGTGGCGGATGTAGAATTTTAATTCAGGAGGGCACAACGCTCCATCAAATGCTCCAGAAAAATTGTATAAGGCAACATGCTCCACGATAAAAATATTAATAGTTGTCTGCTTAAAGTTTATAGAAGTAGAAAATTCTCTATAGATTATTTCCGTACCTTCATGTAAAATTTTGAGAACCCACACCCCGCCTTACGTATATTCGCTAGCTAGTGCTAATAGACTTATGTGATTACTCGGCAAGTTAAATAACGTGTGTCTCTAAAATCGTATGTTCTACATTATTCTTTTAACTTAGAGCAATCACATCAATATTTTATATAATAAATTTTATTTTACAAACTCAAATATCATATTTCTTCCTTTTCATGAATTCACTATATAGAGCGAAGAAATAATCGAAAATATATATAATGATGATGTCAAATCAATGTAATTAAGGTTGAAGTTTGAAATCACAAATAAAGTAGCAAATTATAAATGAAGTAGCAAATTAAAATTGAAGATACAATGGTAAAATTGAAATTATATACTCCCTCCGTCCCATATTATAAGTCCTTTTGGACTTTTCACACAGATTAAGAAAAATCATAAATGAATTACTTTTTAATATTTCAAGGCAAAATATTGTATTGTTTTTTGGGTGTGGCTTATAATATTGCATTGTTTAGTGTGAAACTGAAAACAATGCATTAATCTTGTATTGAAATGTGAGAAAGTTAAAAGGACTTATATTGCGGAACGGAGGGAGTATATTATTGAAGAAGCAAAAATTAAAAAATAGTGCTGCCAAGAGGGACCAAACTCTTGACCTACAGTCTTAAGTATAGAAGCCTAACCACTGCGCCAGTTAACATCTTTTAATATAAGCGAGTAAGGAAT
Organism: Gentiana straminea; assembly: GCA_036785695.1. Taxonomy (NCBI): domain Eukaryota; kingdom Viridiplantae; phylum Streptophyta; class Magnoliopsida; order Gentianales; family Gentianaceae; genus Gentiana; species Gentiana straminea. The sequence goes on along the minus strand of JAVUPR010000334.1, from coordinate 405,855 downwards.
ATATATCCTGAATCTAAGATAATATCAAAATATATAAGGGTATACTAGTAATTTCTCAAAAATCGAGTGGGCACGCGCCCCTCCTCGGGCCTCTGTAAATCCGTCCCTGATTGTATGTATCTAAACGAACATTAATTTGGTTAAGTGAACACAACCATAATAGTTTGTTTATTCGTATAATAAACATAATAGTTTGTTTAACCTTAATTTGGTTAAGTGAACACAACCAAACGAATGCAAATAGCAATATTATACGAGTCTAACTCGAAATTCTGTAAGGACATGTATCTATTTTCACCTCAACAATTTTACATGTACAACAAGTTGAATCTTACTTTTGAAAGTCTATTAACATTTTTTGAGTGAATAATCGACTTTTAAACAGAAGAATGTGAAAATCAATTATCTAAAAACCGATTTTGATCTCAGTAATATACTTTCAAAAAAAACGTCGTAGTATGATATGTACAGATTTGTTCCCTTTGGAATGTTGTTCACACAGTGGTTTTAAACTTATTACGTAAGTCAATTTAGTGGCTTCATGGCTAAAAGCTTCACCTTTCCACACAGGATTTTTTAAAAAGCAAGCGCATAGCGGGAGTGGGACCACACTAGAATGCCGGTATAAAATGGGAAGCATTTCAAATTCATACACTGCCGCATTCTGCAAATATTCCTCTCCCTTTTCCCTCTTTCTTGCAACCCTAAAATCTCTTCGATTTCTTCTCCAAAGCTGCTCGTCTTTCCGAAAAGGACGATCGTAAGCACAAATTTGAAGTGATTTTTCATCGGAATTTTCATTTCCCGTAACACTTTTATTGCTGGAACTGGTAAGTATGTTCTTCCTTTCTTCATTTTCAGCTAAAATTTCTTCGTCTGTTGTTCTATTGGCATTTTTTGTACTCCGTGATTTATTTTCTGTGGATTTGTGGAACCGTACTTTAATTCTGTGCTGAATTTAAAGATTTGATGACATACAGTCAAGTGCTTCAATTCTCTTTTGTTAAAATTTGCGTTCCATCTTCAGAATGCTTTTTCTCGATTTGTTAGCTTTACATTTTGCGTTTTCCAACAATAGCTGAACATAAATCATAAATACGTTCTGTATGAGGACAGAGTATGCTCTGAAGTTTTGAAAATTCGATTTCATTTTTATTTTCTCTTACTTTACTCCTGTTGTGCCTTCATGATTGTAGAAGTTAGATGTTCATATCTAGTTAAAGTTCTTAAGTTCCTAATATAACAAACGGATTGTTTGATATGATGTTTAGGGTTCATGTGAAGTTATAGAACAAGGACATGGAAGCGGATGGACAAGATCTGAGGACGGCTCTTCTGCAACTACCTGATGGTGTTGCAGTAAATGATCGTCAGCCTAATGATCACGGAGGTATTAGGAGAATCAAGGAAATTGTTTTCAATGTTGGTGGAATGACATGTTCAGCTTGTGCCACTTCAATAGAATCTGCCCTTGGGAGGCTGAAAGGCATTGAGAATGTCATGGTTTCCCCAATTCAAGGCCAGGCTTCTGTCAAGTATCGTCCAGGACTCATCACTGTATGCCCTGAAAAATACTCTAATCGAGTTTATTGCTTTATGCTATTGATCTTAACTTTATGGTTGTTTGAAGTTGCTACTCGGTTCTGTCTGATATGTACTTTTTTCTTCTCCTGTGTTGTATATAGTAGGGCTTCATGTGTTGTTCTGTCTTTACATAATCTTTTGCGTCTTTCACTCATTCTATGGCAAGTTTTATAGTTTTGTTGGTTATAAACTGGCTGGTCACTAATGCCTCAGCTTAGTTGCTTTAGAAGGTTCTCTACTACCTTCCAACAGATGACGTTTCCACTATGGCATGCTATTAGGTTGTAGTCGTAATTAAACCAATTTAACTTTTCTTATATAACCGATTCCAAAGATTGGAAATAAGTGCCAGGCACTGTTGTGTTGCTGATCTCTTTTATGTCTCAACATTGTTTTTGTTAGGCAAAAATGATTAAGGATGCTGTCGAAGACACAGGTTTCACAGTAGATGACTTTCCAGAGCAAGACCTTGCAATATGCCGTCTCAGAATCAAGGGAATGGCGTGCACGAGCTGTTCTGAGTCTATTGAACGTGCCCTTTCAATGGTTGATGGAGTGAGGAAAGCAGTGGTTGGTTTAGCTCTTGAAGAAGCAAAAGTGCACTATGATCCAAGTATCATCGATATTGATGGTATAATTGCCGCGGTTGAAGATGCTGGCTTTGGTGCTGATCTTATAAGCTCAGGCAGTGATATGAATAAAGTGCATCTGAAATTAGATGGAGTGAGCTCTGAACATGATTTCACCCTTATTAAATCATCATTAGAATCTCTGGATGGAGTAAATCAAGTTGATGTGGACCTTAAAGAATACGTAGTCTCAGTAACGTATGAACCCGAGATTATTGGTCCACGTTCTATTATACAGTTCATCCAAGATGCTGGCAAGGGATCGTCCCATTATGAAGCAACATTATTTGTTCCTCTGAGGTCCCATGAAATTGAGAGACATCGTGAAGTCGTAATGTACCGGAATCAGTTTCTGTGGAGTTGTTTGTTCACCATTCCAATTTTCCTTACGTCAATGGTACTTCCAATGCTTCCTCCTTATGGGGACTGGTTAGAGTACAAGGTTTCCAATATGCTCAGCCTTGGGATAGTGCTCAGGTGGAGCCTCTGTACACCGGTGCAGTTTATTATCGGCCGGAGGTAGAAGTTTCTGTATCCTTGGTTCTGTTTGGATCTTATATTTCCAACATTATAACTTCCACTGGCAAAATATACTGAATTTCTGAATTAATGCATCAAATTTCATATTTTTGTTGTTGTTGTTGTTGTTAATGCTCTGTACAATTTTCGGATTGGTTTCCAGGTTTTATTTGGGATCATACCATGCACTGCGACAGAAATCTGCAAATATGGATGTTCTGGTTGCTTTGGGCACAAATGCTGCTTATTTTTACTCTGTTTACGTGATGTTAAAGGAATTGATGTCAGAGTCCTTTGAGGGACAAGACTTCTTTGAGACTAGTGCGATGGTGATATCTTTTATTCTCCTAGGGAAGTATTTGGAGGTCCTTGCAAAAGGAAAGACATCAGATGCCTTATCAAAGTTAACAGACCTTGCTCCCGACACAGCAAATCTTCTAACAATGGATAGCGATGAAAATATCATATCGGAAACGGAAATTAACTCTCAGCTGATTCAACGAAATGACATACTTAAAATTGTTCCAGGGGCAAAAGTTCCAGTTGATGGTATTGTTACTGATGGACATAGTTATGTGAACGAGAGTATGATTACAGGAGAAGCAACTCCAGTGGCTAAAGGGCCTGGGGACAAGGTATGACTTATTAGGTGCTAATAGATTATCATTTTTCTTAAACGTTAATTTTGGTCTTCAGTATTGATACTAGGTTGATTTTCAACTAATGCAGGTGATTGGTGGGACTATAAACGAGAATGGTTGCCTACTCATTAGGGTCACACATGTTGGCTCAGAAACAGCCCTTTCGCAGATTGTTCAATTAGTTGAAGCTGCTCAACTTGCCAGAGCTCCAGTGCAGAAGCTTGCTGATCAGATATCTAGATTTTTCGTTCCCACAGTGAGATCTCTTTGCTGATTAAGAAGAGTGTGTTTGGTGTCTTCTTACCTTTTTTCTGTTAATGGTTGTATATCAATGTTGGAAGTAGGGATCTGTACAAACCCATTATAAATTTTTTGCATTTCAATACTCTATGTTTAACTTTGTTGTCAGTTATTGGGATTTGGGACTCCATGAAGATGGGGAACTATTTCCTTTTGTTTGAGAATTAATCTGAGTCATTCAAATCCATTGATGACCCTATAAAAAGTGCATGAGCAGGATATATTGGATTGCTGTGCTTTTGTACATGCCCTGTATGATCTACTTGTTGAATCAATGCAGACAGTGCTTAGAATTTGTAGTTCAACATTGTTCATTTTTTACTTATTAGTCTTGTGGATATTGTAAGATCCAAAGGCATTTATGACAACGTAGTATCTGGCGGTGTACATTGAGAATTATTTGGGCAACCTTTTGTGTCGTTGTTGATCTTGAACTTACTCAGTCCCAGTGTTAGGTTTTATGCATTTAGCTTCAACCTTACTCTTGAAATAACTTGCTAATCTCTGTCTGGGGCCATATTATGGGGGCTCTAGTAGAATCATATTGGAGATACCAACACATTTGACGAATGTCCGAGGCTTTGGTATCAGTTTAGGAGCGACATCTGAGAAATGGACATTAAGGGTTCTTTATATATTCCTAAAGTGAAGTAAAACCAGATACTCACTGCGCATTATGCCGTTAATTTGCATTTCTTTTTCCCAATAAAATTGACTCAGTCTAATGTTGCTGAATGAAAGGTGGTTGTGGCTGCATTTCTGACATGGCTGGCATGGTTTGCTTTTGGAGAAGCTTGTATTTACCCAAGGCACTGGATACCGAAAGATATGGATGCATTTGAGCTTGCACTACAATTTGGTATTTCTGTGTTGGTGGTTGCCTGTCCTTGTGCTTTGGGATTAGCAACTCCTACTGCAGTGATGGTTGCCACAGGAAAGGGTGCATCGCAGGGCGTGCTTATTAAAGGCGGTGATGCGCTTGAAAAGGCACATAAGGTATGCACGTGTATCTTCTATAGTGAATTACAGCAACAATACATGAGCCTTATTCCCATTAGGTGAGTGTTTGTTCTAGTGAATTATGGATCCAAAATCGCTTTATGATTTTATATCCTTAAAGTAGAACAGTCTTTTGTTTTTCTGATGATGTACCTTTCTAGATATGATTTTAATAATAAAGACACTTTTGGTCCTCTTGTTTTACGATTTTTGCACTTCTATCCTCTCGACATTTATATCCCTCATCTATACATTTACCAACAAAAAAAATTTGACATGTGGCAAAAAATGGACTGGAAAGATAAAATATGCATAGATGAGGGGTAAAAGTACCAAGATAAAACATTAGGGACATAAATGCAAAAATCGTGAAACAAAAGGGACCATAAGTGTCGTTACCCCTTCGATTTTATCCAAAAGGTGGTTGCCTATCCTTTTGCTGAATTATTTGTTTATTAGCCTGGATTTGACTTGTAATAGACCATTTTAATTGTGTAGGTTAAAATTGTTGTCTTTGATAAGACTGGAACTCTGACTCTTGGGAAACCTACTGTTTTGAGTGCTTCACTTTTCTCCAACATTTCAATGGAAGAATTCTGTGAACTGACCATTGCCGCTGAGGTGAGTATATATCTATTTCAAATTCGCGTAAAATTACATTAAAACCGGACTGTATGCTGAATTTGTTAATATGAAATTGTCCTTCAGTCCAACAGTGAGCATCCATTAGCAAAAGCTGTAACAGAACATGCTAAAAGGCTCTCCCAGAAGTCGGAGGGCCAAAAGGAATACATAACAGAGGTTAAGGACTTTGAGGTTCACACAGGAGCAGGGGTGAGTGGAAAAGTTCGAGACAGATCGGTTCTAGTAGGGAACAGGAGACTGATGAATGCTAACAATGTATCTCTTAGCCGAGACGTTGATGCTTATATTGCAGCAAATGAACAACGTGCCCGTAGTTGTGTAATTGTGGCCATTGATGGAAAAATTGCTGGAGTTTTTGCTGTCACTGACCCTGTTAAACCGGAGGCTGTACGTGTAGTATCTTTCCTCCGTTCAATGAACATCTCAAGTGTCATGGTTACCGGTGATAACTGGGCAACAGCAACAGCCATTGCAAAGGAGGTTGGAATCGAAAAGGTGTTCGCTGAGACTGATCCGCTGGGGAAAGCAGATAAGATTAGAGAATTACAGGTTGGTTTCATTATCCCCCCTTAACATTTATTGATCGATAAATTGAAGCGGCATTTCCCAGTGTTTTCGGTTCAGCATTCTGTTAAAGTCTATAGATGTCTAATTGTAACCTTGAATGATGCAGTTACAAGGCACGCCAGTTGCAATGGTTGGAGATGGGATCAATGACTCACCAGCTTTGGTTGCGGCCGATGTCGGCATGGCGATCGGTGCAGGCACCGACGTAGCCATAGAAGCTGCTGACGTGGTACTTATCAAGAGCAACCTAGAAGACGTGGTCACGGCAATAGACCTATCCAAAAAGACGATGTTTCGTATAAGGCTGAACTACGTATGGGCTCTAGGATACAATGTTCTTGCCATGCCTGTAGCCGCAGGCATTCTGTTCCCTTTTAACGGAATCCGTTTGCCACCGTGGCTTGCCGGTGCCTGCATGGCTGCTTCATCTGTTAGTGTTGTCTGTTCATCATTGCTCTTGCAATCTTACAAGAAACCTCTGCAGATCGAAGGCTCGTGAGGGCTATTACGGTGAGTCCTCGAATCTGATTCAACTATAAGTAGATGACTACTTGCTTGCTTACTTTTGAAGATCAAATTCGTAACGGATGATATTTTGATTGTATCAAAATGGTTCATAAATCTGTGAAACCTTAAGCTAGCTATGGCTTTTCTTCATGGGAATTTTTTTTATAATGCAATTGATGGAATTGTGTCATAAGTGTAGAAGCTGTTGGATTATTACATAATGATACTAACGGTTGTTGTATAAAATCCTCTTTTCATATTCATTGTGATTATAGACACAGAACTGCTTTTACATTTGTAGAATGGGTTGCACTTTTTTTTTAATGACATTATGACTTTGTGTTCTGGAGACTGGAACGAATGCCTTGTATTGGTGAAGCGTCGTGATACAACAACAACAACCATTTCATATCGCTATTTCATGTACCGCTATTTATTTTTTTATAATAAAACATTATGCATCATTTCACGTTTTTATCACAACTGAATATACAGGAAAAACATAGATATTACCATGTTTCAATGAACGAGTAAACAAAATATTATGCAGCGAAAGGCAGAGGATCATGCGGTCGTTTAGAAATTAATCAACCCAGATAAGCTAAAATGTCAATGAAAGCAAACATGCCAATATTCATTCTCAAATGATTCTTGAAGCAGTAACGGTTTAAACAAAATCATCTCTTGAGACCCCAACTAGCGGTTTATGGCTTGCATAGAAAGTAGAAAGAAAACATTTCAGTCTTAAGAAGAGTTTCCAGGGTGAGGGGGTGTAGAGGCCCTAGAAGTTGGAGAGAAGAAAAAACCATAACAAAAAAACACAAAACACGAATGCCTCGAGAGGAAAATGCCCACCAAATTCATTCACTTGAACATATTTGTTTTGTAGCAAAAGAACTGATCCTTACCCTCCTTAGCCTCCTACTAGCAACACAAATCAAAACGACTCCCTGCTTTCTTGACAAACAAAGAGCCTTAAGATGATTACAAATAATTCTTACAAAAAGAAGTAAAAGTTATATTCTGAACCATGATTCCCAATCCTCCGTTTTCAGAGCCCAAATTCCCAAATTTAGAATATGCAAGGGGAGGTGATGAAACAGTGACATTATTTAGGGTTCTTGGTAAAGCAGCAGCAGCAGCAGCAGACAGACAAGCAGCCACAAAGACATGCATATGCCTAACCAAGAATGCACATCGAATAAACATAACCAAGAATTCAGATTTCACTTTATTAACCCACCAAAAATTTGTCCAAGAATTCTCATATTCTTAGAACAGTAGTACAATCATATCCTTCAGTAATACAATTTCCCACCCCTCTCAATCAATTAATTTTCCTCTCTTTCGTATTGATCACTCACCAAAAACATAACCAATTAGTAAACTCACTTAGCATTGCACCCCAACAACACCCTTTTATCTATAATTCTTCCTAAATACAATAACCTCAATAAAATACCCACAAAAAAAATCCAAACTTTATCTGTCAAGAACCAAGAATTATACCGTATTCCTCTACGCCACAGCTGAACCAGCCGCAGCCCCTGTTCCGGCACCACCATTGACCACCATCTCCTCCATCTCCTTCTCCTTCTCCTGCATGGACAACATTTTCTTGTTTTCTTCAATCTTCGCCGCCACTTCTTGAGGCATATACTTCTCATCGTGCTTCGCCAAAACCTCCGTCGCCCTAAAGTAACAATCCCCAATTCTAGCTTTCTCAGACACCATTGCCGACCTACTACTACTACTACTAGTATTATTATTCTCCTTTTCTGAATTCACCTCATAATTCTTCTTCATTTCTTCATCAAACGGCTTGATAAACCCTTCTACTACCACGGAATGCCCTTCACGGAACAAATCCGGTAATGATCCTTCGTATTTAACTAATATGTCGGTTTGCAAATCGGTTACCACGAATTCGATCTCCGGTGATGAGGGTACTTGCATTACGCTACCTTCGAGCACTAATCCGCCGAGACGGAACTTTGATTTGCTTGGGTCTAGTGTGTATTTAGCTAGGGCATCGGTCGGGGTGAGGTAGAAGACAAGCTGGTCTTGGAATTGGTTGAGGACGATGACGATGAAGCCTGCGATGCAGCTGAAGGTTATGGCGTACGCCCATAGACGGCGAGATTGGAGCTGGCGAGCTTTGGCGCCGATGTCGGGTCGGGCAGTGCGGATCGGGCGATTGGGTCGGGTGGAGAAGAAGCGGATGTTAGTGGAGTTTTTGTAGGGTTGGAAGAACGGGATGAAGGCGTGGGGTTTTGGAAGAGGAGTTGTTATGATGGTGGTGGTGGTGGAGAAATGGTGGCGGAGGAGTGATGATGTGGTTGTGGAACGGAGGAGGCGGCAGGCGGCGCCGGCGGTTAATCGGGAGGACATCGAGGGGGTAGTTTGGGGAAAAAAAAAAAGAGAGAGAAAGCGTGTCTACTGTCACGGAGAGGACGGAGGAAACCTCTCGAAGAAGAAGACGCACCCCCCCAACTTTTTCTTTGTTTCTTCGGAAAAAAGCTAAAAAGGGTAAACACGTATTTTCACGAATATTTAAAGAAAAATAAAGAAGGGTCCAGCGTTGATAAATTACATTAAAATAATAAACTCATATTTTTGGTTTACATCATTTCTGATATAAAGAAATAATATATTTCCGATTAATAAATATTATAAATTAAGATAATTGACGACAATTAATTTCCAATAGAATTATAAAAGAATAAAAATAAGCAAAAAAAAGTCTTGAGATTGTTTTCTTCCTCCATGTTCTTCAAGATCTTCATCTTCTATTGCAAAAGAAGCCCAGCAAAAGAGAACAGCAAAGAGATGCTAACAAAAGCACACGAAACAGCTACTGAAAACCCATCGCCGGATTCAAACGGCGCCGGCGCCGGTACTGGAGCTTCCGTCGGTGGAAATGTGCTGCTTTCACGTGCAGCACCTGCAAGAGAACAACAAGCCAACAATGCCACAAAAAGAACAGCCAAAAAAAATGCAGATTTTGAGTTTCCTAATTGAGCCATTTTAGCTAGCTAGATAGCTGTAAAACAAAAATTTGCTAGGAAAATTGAAGGAGAAGAAGATAGTAAAAAAGCAGCAGGTAAAGATGGCAGAAATGTGTGATTGATTTGTTGTGTGTAGATTAGAGGTTTTGGAAATGTCTAATTTATAGCAGTGGGATTTGGCAACGGTCGAAAAAACTTTGGATTTGGAGAAGGTGCTTTATATATGTACAGTAAATTCAAGGTGAAACGTTCCATTTTCACAACGTTCGAATTTGAGAATTTGTCTCAACCTTCTTTTTCTTTTTGTTCAGAGCTGTCTGCAGCATTCTTAGGCCCACATTTATTTCTAAAATGTTTAGATCCTATGACACATAAAATGAAGTAACAACCAAAATATTAAGTATAGTTCGAGCCAAAAAAAAAAAAAAAAATGTGTAGCAACACACATAAAAAGAATGCAGATTACAACAATAAAAATTTAGTAACACCGAAACATTAAGATTAATGCCCGATGTAATATATGATGTAGTTACACTCAAAAAATTAATGTAGTTACATATAGTAAAGATTGGTATTGATTCTCATTTTATAAATATAAAATCAATATTTTTTTCCCCAAGATTATCCAAAAATTAAGCTATTGCATTGCACGTAGACTAGTAAATATGATTAAATTAAATCTCATAAAATTATCCATTTGTTATGTTCTGTATGCCCTTCCAATTACTTTGTTATGGTTTATGACGCAGGGTTGAGCTTAGTTTTTTTATACACACAATGATAATTAAATGAAACAGCATGATTCATGTCACTTAATACAACACGACCTTTCATTATTAAATATTTGTCAGAGCACATAGAGTTCATTCCATTCTGCAAAAATAACATCTTTTTTCTCCTGTCAAAGATGATCTTAAGTTGAAGACTAAAAACGAAACAGTACCAAAAGCTACCACATACTACTATATTCTCTAAATCAGCTAAACACTGTTATTATAAAGTGCATTAATGTCGATGAAAAACAACGGTTTAATCGACAAATTCAAAGGAGCGATCCGATCCCAGATCAAAAGGCTTCCACAATAACACAAAAATCCCAACTGGATTTACCAGTATAGATTAAACACCAAAAGATTCGGCTTCAAGATACTTACACATCCTCTCCATAACCTCCCTACCTTTCACACTGTTCTGTTGAAACTTCTCCACACATCTCTGTTCTATCTTCTCAGCCATGGACGCCAATGCCGAAAAGGGCTTTATCCGTATGCTCGTTTCTTGCTTACAGATTGTCCATCCCTCTGGATTTTCTGGGTGAGGTTCATACCGGATCTTCTCTTCCACTTCAATGAACTTCTGGAGACTGATGTTACGTGTAGCAAGCTGCATTGACTGTGCTTTGGAATCCACGACTGTTGATTCGACACAGTGGCAGATGTCTTGACCGACGATCTTGCGTACGAACCATGGGCCAGGAGCGTGGATTGTGATGGCTCGTGTTGTGTAGAGCTTTCCGGTGGTTGAGTCAAGATGACGGTTCAGCGTGTCGACTTCGAGGATGTGGGAGAGTGTGCGCTTGTTCTCGGGGTCAGAAAACTTGCGCCATGATGCTGAAGTCACTCGTTGCCATGGATGTTTGTATGTGTATTCCTGAGAATAGGCTCTCACCATTTCTTCCTTGGTGTGCTTTAGACCTAAGGCAAAGTCATGTATAAGCATAAGCCAAATGCTTAAAGAAGAAATATGTCTAAAAGATGCATAACATTAAGAGAAAAGAACACTGGGTTCCAAATTTTACTATTGTCACCGTAACGTTTTGTTGGCCCATCAACTATTTTTGTAACAATTTAACCAATTAAAATAACACCAATACGTAGCTTTTCTTTCCAGGAATTCTACGAACCAAACGGTGCAACAAACGGATTACAAAATCATACAATTTACAGCCCAATGTAAGATGAATTAAAAACACACATCTAGAAATATCACACATACAAGGATGGGTTCTTGGTGTAGAAAACATAGTCATCAATATTTCTCCCTAATTTCTCTAGTGGATGAAATCCTCTATGAACTCAAACGGTCATTCAAATATGGCTTGCAATCAAAGCTTATTTAAGGGCTCATAGAGCCATAGAGATCAGCAAAGAATGACTACATAGATATATGCATGTATACATAGAATAAGTTGTGAAATACAATTATCACATTAATAAACAGAAGAACACTATAAATGGGGACCATAAGGAATGAGATCCTCCTTTTATTCATTATTTATCATGATTAGATTAGCCGGGAGCTAATGATATGAACGTTATGCTGCCAATACGTCTAAATAAACTTAAGTAATTGGCTTTGAGATACATCATGTAGCATGCAGAATGTTAAGAGTATACTCTACAAACATAATTACCCAAACTAGAAAAAAGGAAACATAAGTGTATTCACTTAAAGGCAAGAGAGTCATTGTCATTACAAAAAATAAAATAAAAATAATAATCACTAACCACCTTCACCAACTTCATGCCACAAGGCTTGGGTGCTTTAAGTGAACTAAAGGGTTCATGTTAGAAGAAAGAAAGTAAGAAAATGTGTACTTAACTTATTACATTCATCTCAAAAAAGAACTTGTAATACTTCAGCTATGATAATAATAAAGGTTAAAGGTCGTGAAGGACAGTTACTACATGTGTTGCTACATTTTTGTACATGTGTTGCTACATGTGTTACTACATTTTGTCCTTCTCAACCATTTTGTATCTTATCTTGTCCTTCTAGCCTCTGGTCCCTAATAATAATAATTAAAATCTCCTTCCCTTATTTTGTGTTCGGCAGGTTTCTATGACCGACAAATGAAAGAAGAAAACAAAAGATTCATCTTCTGTATACCTTGCTCACGCACCCCAAGATTAAATTCAGCCCCAACACACATCTCTACCCCCCCCCCCCCCCCCCTCCCTGCCTCAAAAACAATCCCTGGTTAACTTGCATGGCTACATTGAACCTAAAGAGTTGCATTATAGTACATATTAGAAACAAACGGGACTGTAACTCCATGATGCTGCCTGATATGGAAGCAAGAACGCCAGTGACATAAAATTGACTAACTTGGTGCAAGCAATACAAATAGGATCGTGTGTGTGGCAATCTAGTATGACTGTATGAGTAGGAGAAGGAGAAGAATTAAGTTTGTCTGGAAGCTGGTTGCAGTAAACAAATGGAAATAAAGGGGACACCAGAGACTTGAATCATGGGGAAGAGTGGAGAGGAATGAATAAAGAAGCGTTCAAATGATCATGGATTCATTGCGAGAAGGTGGTGGTGGGAAATACCAAGATAACAAATGGTATGGTTAATATGGTGGTAGGTTTTACGGAGGCAGGTGTTAACTGGATAAGATAAGGACTGTGTTGAAGAGATGATAATCGAAGAAGATGATGATTCCATCATATCTTTATAAAGTCACAGACGATAAAACTACAAACTTTATCTCTATAAGGATGTAAATTGCCATTTATAAGGTAGATTTAACCTCTCCCAAAAGTTATTTTTTGATAATGCCCGACCCACCACCTAATAATCTCTCGAGAGTAAGAATACCACAAAGAAAATACTCTCCCACCACTTGATTCCCAAACCCCGTTTGATTTTGTGTATGCATATATACTTGATTAAACATCAAGCAAGCAACACAACACAAATGACAAAATCAAAATATTAACAATGCCAAGATGAATCAACAGCATAATCAAAATCCAATAGCATCTTACTACAAAAACATAACACAAACAAGTCTTCGGCTGGCTTTCAACAAACATCAAAGAGAAAAGAAGCAACCTTCTATATGTATAAAAAACAAGACGTATCAAGACGAGCTAAGAAGTGCCAAAAGGCAAGCTCAACAAGCTACAATAATAAGCATAAAGCTAAACATTCACACCTTGCTCTATACACACCCTATATAAACACACACACACATCATATATATAACACAACTCCTAGAAAGCTTGAAAAGGTTAGCTTCATGGAAATATTTAGGTACTCTGAATCCAATTTTGTTTCTATAGCGAGCTATTGAATGTTTGCAAACAAAAATTTGTGCCCTAAGAGCTCAGCCGCCTAAAAACATGGTCTAATCGATCTTCATTGCACCAATCCCTGCCTTCCCCGACCCTGATGAACACACTCCCCCCATATAAATTATCATCTAGAAATAGAGAAGTAACATTATACATTCCTACCACAAATTATATACTTCGCAACACAATTCACGCTCAAATTTATGAAAGAAGCTCACTTTTCCGCTCCAATTCCAGGTAAGAAAAAGTTAAACAGAATAAACAAAGAGCGGCAGCTAAAAGGCTCCAGATCTAATCCAAAAAATCAAAAATTCAAAAAAAAATCAGGTGAAATACTGGTGAAGATTATTTTCCAGCAGCTAAAACAAGCAAAGCAGCAAAATCCTCGAAAACAAGCTTATAAAAGAATCAAAAAACCAAACCAGAAGGAAGATTACCGTATATTCAACAACTTTGGGATGTTTTTGTAGATCCACTGTAGAGAAAGAGTGCACCGATCACGAATGGCGGCGATATAGATACACTAAAAAGCCTTTTTTTTCTTTTTTTTTTTAGTATAACTGTATTAGCCTTCTTCGCAAGAAAACTAGTGGTTGTACAATACTGCTTCGCTAGTTGTACGCTTTGTCACAGGACTAAAACAAAAACCAAAAAAAAAGATTGCCTTAAAAAAATTTGCCGCTTATGTTCTTTTCTTTGTAGAAAAGAAAAAGGAGAATAAAATCAATTTCGTTTCGTTTAGAGTAGGTGAACAAAAAAAAACAAAAAAAAACAAAAAAAAAAAAAAAGGAAACCAAACCAACCGGCTGAACCAAACCGGTTTAAATCAAAAATGCATAAACCATGATTTTTTTGTTGGTTTTTGTATTGTAAAAAATCAAATCGTGAAAAATAATTTGGTTTTGTTTTCTATGATAAAAACCGGATCAAACCGGAAGTGGATATATGTGTTTGTGTGTGTGTGTGTGTATGTCTGTGAATATCGACACTATTAATTAAGGGGCCCTTTATTTGCACCACATCAATTCACTCGTGTACCACTCTACCCGCGCACGCATAAAAACCGACTTTTCGTTAGTACGTTGTGAGAACTGATCAACACAATGAACCAACTTTTCGTCGGTCCCCTCAATTATCACTATATTAAAATAACTAATATCTTAAATTCGATCTATTAATACTTCAATCAACTACCTCACACACGTAGTTTGATTATGTCCATCCTAATAGGGCCTATGAATGAAGATGAAATTAATCGGTTTACATGATCGTTTTAATTGGAAAATATGATAATATAATGTTGTGTGTACACACACGTATATATATATATATATATATATATATATATATATATATATATATATATATATATATATATATATATAAAGACGGGACTAAAAACACGAAAAAAAACCGTAACAAAGTCGAACCAAACTGGACCGGATAAAATGGTTTTACGTAGCTATGGTTCGATTTTGGTTTGTAAATTTTGAAACCGTAAAAAATTGTTTGGTTTTAAAAGTGGTTAAAAACCGAAAAAACGGACCATGTGCACCCCTACTTTCCACTATAAAAATAAAAAAAGAAAAAAAGAAAAAGAAAAGAAAGAGTACTCCCCCCGCCCCACTCCCCTTTTTTTAATACTATTAAGAAATAAAAATGTTTATTAAATCAAATCCGCCAAACACGCGGAGACAACATCCGTTGTGGCATGACATCAAGTATCAAAAGAGCGTGTTGTGATAAAAGATGCACTGGTACATTTCTCGTACGTCTGACAAAAAAAAAATCTAGAAAAACGTGTCAAGCAGCCGAACGGAGTGATATCCTCCATGGGTCGAGAAAGACACTGGGCGAAAGCTAAACAATCGCTCTCCACTACCAATGTGATACAATTGTTCAAAGTGATAAGTAATTGAAATCATTATAGCAACATGGCTGTCTCGAAAAAGAACACCAACCCCTGCCCTTGCCTTCACTACCTACGCATCCCCATCGCTCTTCGTTATCCTCTCTTGCGCCTTCTCCCACCTGTCCCTATACTATTGCCTCGGCAATTGCACATTAAACGCCCCCAACGCCTTCACATACTCAGCCGGTGTGGTAAGAGAGTGTGCACAAACCGCTTGACCCACAAAGACGGCAAAGCACCGTGCCTTCCAAATACCCTACAATAGCCGTGCAAACTGCAAACTGCACCCCCTCGACCATCCTTTTTTCCTCTATCAATCGCATAAAGAGATCCCCAAAGGAAGATGAGGTCAAGGTCCCCACGGTTGGCCTGAAGGGCGATGATCTCCATATTTTATCCGCCAACTCGCAATCAAATAAACAGTGCTTCATTGTCTCAACTATCCCCCTCCCACGGGCTAAACATACATCATCCCCCATTCCACGCCGCAGCAAGCCTTGTGTTTATTAAGTGAATAAATTTTTATTGCATATACACTTTTACTCATGATATTGAGCTCATTAATTGAAACCCTGAAATAGCACATAAACAAAACAGCACGTGTAATTCTGTGCATTACAAAATCCTTCGTGTTTCTATAAATGCCCACATTTTATCGATAAGAATATAATTTTTCATTAAGTGTGATGTGGAACCGTGAGTGATAAAAATAGCACAAATTGAAGTAGCGTTTAAATTATGAAATTATGACCCAAAACACTATAAAATTGAGCAAGATAGATGTGACATGCATAGAACGGTTGACTCTCCTCACTTATGACTAAACTCATATAAGATGAGGTGTCTCATCCTCAAAATCTCACAAGTATCCAATCTGAGATACTTTAACACACACCCTGATCATGCGTGAGCCTACAAAGAGGCCAAATGGCACACAAGACATATAAAGGGCACTACAACGCCAACAAAGTCGCCCACCACCGGTGGCTCTGATACAATGTTGAAAATATAAGTCCAAACTCATATAAGATGAGGGGTCTCAACCTCAAAACCTAGGCTATGAGTTGAGGAAAATTTATTTCTTAATATAATGGATGAAACGATCACAGGTGTCCAATTAATGTGGGTACACTTTTAACACATGCTTTGATTATTAATGTGTTTGCTTAATTTGGTGCCTTGATAGTAAAGGTAGGAAGCATAGATGAGGAAGAAAAGTTAAATGAAATGAAGAGGTTGCATAAAGGGCTACTCAGATCCATATCTGGTCCTAAAACTGGCTGGCCAAATGGGATAATTGCTTCTCTCATCCCGATTTCCCTTATTGTATCGACCGGTGACGATCAACGCGTGCAGCAAAAATGCCACATCATCATGGATGAATGGTACTACTTCATAGTCATTCTGACACAACAAATATCATAACCTCGGTGAGACGTCCGTACATGTCTATCGATGTATTCATTTTATAATTAAGAGTAACAATGCATTAGCAAAGTGTTGTGATTGTGATTTCTTGAAACTTTAACTATGTTATATGCTTCGAGAAGTTATATGGAATGGAATATACCAATATGGTCATCGGAATAATATAGGTAAGTTTTATCGTTGTTCTAACATTATTTTGAATGGATTTAAATATGCCAACAAATGAGTTTATAAGTGGTGATCGGTTCATTTTGATACTTATTTATAGACGCACGTGTATATTTCCGAGATCGTATAATATTATTAAAAACTAAACATCTATTGTGATCATAATAAAGTTTCAAGTTACTTTTATAAAATACGATCAAGAGTAAATGACACTAGGCATGCATGTGTGCATTCAATAACATTCCCTTTTCGTTTCAATATTAATTTTCCATCTCTTTTGATGTTTATGAATTTTTCTTTCTTGTGGACAGGGGCGATCTACCATCACCATACAGGTCCATGAAACCCTTAATTAAGCTCTTTGTTTGTTTTGGGTGTTTTGAATTGGGGTTTCTTTTGGAGTTTTTTTTATATATATCTCATCATCATCATTTTTTATAATTCTCTCATGCGATGAATTAACTTCATCTATAAATTAAAAAATATTAAATCATCTCTTACCATTTCACTTTATTTACTTTATTACCTTTTAACATTATTTTATTCATTATACTACTTTATTTCTATTTCTCTCACTACTTATTTTTTTATCTACACAAATATTTTAACTTTCTAATCATTACTTCAATCATTTTTATCATATTTTATTATTCACTTGTATATAAAACACCGCAAAAGAAACTTATTCAAAACAAACGGACACTAAATTTTTTTTGCCCTATATATTACCTCTAATAGCAATAATGTTTGGACGACCGTAAATTTTTTTTTTCTTAAAGCCTCCGGTATCCAGAACCAACTAGTCCGATTAATCCGGAGTTCAGCAAGGGTCGTGCATGCAGAGTCCGACTTTTATTCAGATGTAAGGTATGACCAAAATCTCTTCCAACATGACGTATCAGAGGAGAAAATTTATGGATTCTCCTTAATTATTTATTTTTTATTTTGGATCCCCCGTAGATGAGATCTAACCCGCTCCAACATTTTCTCTTCATTGCGACATGAGAGCAAAGTCTATTGCTTCGGGTGGGGTTGGATCAATTTGAATTCAACCCAATATTTTATTTTATTCACTCCACTATCTTATTTATTATTATTTTATTAATTACATTATGGGGTATTTAGTTATATAAGCTTCATTACCAAAATTGTTGCACATATAAGCTTATTTTATTATAAATTTTCTCATCAATCATTCAACATCAATAAATAAAATAATATTAATCGATTCACTTTATTCACTCACGTACTATTTAACCAATTCTTTTTCAATATAATATTTCATTAAAATTTATACTATCAATCATTTCTTCAACTACACAAATTTCAACATAACATTTCAACTTTATAATCATTATTTTACTATATTTTATTTTACTTGCTCTTTCTTGAATCCATTCAACTACAATCCAACCCGAAACCAAACAGGGTTTGGTTTCTCATTTCTTTTTTTAGATCAAATTCTCTTGTTTCATAACACCGCTACTTAGCCATGAACCATTAATTTTTCTTACTCTTCTTTTCTCGATATATTATAATCCATTTAATTAGTGCATGCTTCAAACTCCTGAGCAAAAAAACCGAAAAACCAATCCGAACCGTAAACCAATCCAAACCGAACCGAAATAAACCAAACCAAGAAAAAACCGATCAAATTGGTTTGGATTGAAACCGAACCGAATTTAAATGGTCTGGTTCGGATAACCATTATTAGAAACCATCCAAACCGAAACCGAACCGAATTATAAAGACCCATTATTACTAACCCTAATTGAACATCCAAGGTACGAAAATTCTATGAGTTCCTTTGAATTTTAGTAAGTTTTAATGATGTTTCCTTTGAATTTTAATAAGTTCCTTGTAATTTGCTGATGTAGCAGATTAGTAGTAGTACATTAGATGTTGTACTAATTAGGCACATGAGTTGCCACTTTTGTACATTTTTGTTGTATGCATTAGGGACAACAATGAATTGATGATGTACGTTTGTTGTTGTAATATGTAATAACAACTAACTAGTAATTAGCCATTTGCTATATGTTATTAAATAACTTTTGAATATCTTGTGTGCACTGATTTTATTAAGTAATTAGCCTTGATGTACCTTTAAACTGTTTTTACTTTATATTAGTTACTTGAAAATTGTAAGTTATAATAATGTGTAGTTTAGACTTGTGAAACCGAAACTGAAACCAAACCGGATCCAAACCGAAACCAACACAAACCAAACCATTGGGTTCGACACCGTTTTGGTTTGGTTTGGGTGGTAAAATATGCCAACCAAACCGAATAACTATATGTAAAATCCGAACCGAAACCACCCAAATCAAACCATGCTCAGGCCTACCTCAAAGACATGAAACGACTATATTACTCGCCACATGCAAACCTTTAGCAACTTTTACTTAATTTACAAACTCTAATTCTTACCAAATGTCCCTTCAAAAAAAAAAAAATATATATATATATATATATATATATATCTTATCAAATGCAAACGATTCTATTAATAACAAAAAATTTCGATTATTTTTCGACTATAATCATTACCATATCGAATTGAATAATATTCGACCAGACACTGTGATATATATATATGAAAAATGTTATTCATATATAATAAAATATAATCCAATAAAGTCTATCTCAACCCCGTTTTAATCGAAATCCTAAGACGAGGAGGTCTTATGTTCAAATTCCTCTGAAGACAATAATTTGAAAGTATTCCAACATACTTTTCTCTTTAGAAAAATTGTATCCACTATTATGTGTGGTTGTAAATAATTATAGTATTCTTCTTTTCGATTATAATATAAAAAAATTAAAGAAAAATACAATATAGCCTATAGGACATAATAAAACATAGAAATTGGAACAGAATATTTAATGGGCGGATGAGTGATGACGCGCATAAAACACTGTGCGACACTCATTTCGCGAAACTAGCTGAAGTGACATTTCCATTTTTACCCCTCCAGCAAATATATATATATATATATATATATATATATATATATATATATATATATATTTGTACACACCATTTCATACTGGGAGTGGATCCTCTCAAATCTTAAGAGTAAAGTCTTTCTTGTTTTTACACATTAATCACCAAAACGACGTAGTTTTGAATATATAAATATACGGTTAGATGATTTTCATATTTTGGGTGTGGTTAGATCACTGCTACTTGAGAGAGTACTTCATTAAGTATTTGAGAGGATCCTATTCCATTTCATACTACTGAGCACCATCTGTCAATTACACTCATTTATGCAAACTAGCCCTTCTTTCGGCTGAAACATGTCATTAATGGCAGATGCTGCTGTCTGGGGAGCTTTGTTTTCGGTTTTGTCGGGTTCATAAAAAAAAGTTAAAACTAGGAGAGAAAGGGCTGCATATGAAGTTCTTTGAATTGGATCAAAATGATAGTGGAATATATATACTCAATTTGCTAGTATGTATTTGGAATTTTGGATACTAATATATGTCGCAAAAGGCTAGAAATGTTTGGAAGATTACGAGAGAGAGATTTTTATGGTATAACCATCGTAACAAGTTATACTGAGTTTGTGTATCAAAACCCATACATTTTACTCGCTTTCATACCTACTATGCGGGTACATCGCATTTGGTACAACATTTATACAACGACCTCAATACAACAGTTTATACCTTAAAAAACTTGAGCACCCTATGTGGGAAGTGAGAAATTTAACATAGAGTTGTTGTATCAAATGGATGGTATATTTTTAGACCTTCTAATAAAAGACCCCAAAAGAAAAAAAAAACCAACTTAAAATGACAGTCTTCCCTTTCAGACCAGGGGAAAAAAGAAAATATAAATGTCAAATATCAAATCATGAAACATCTTGCATGTTTTGTAATGAACAATTTTGTAGAAGAAGAAAAAAAAATCAAACCAAAAATGGTCTGGTCCCAATACTCACCCGACAATCCAACAAGAAAAGCAACGGGTCAAACCGTTGTCCCAATGGTTATATCAAGCGGATAGACGTGATGCAACATACACGCCATTACACACTGTTACTATGTGAAAGAGAGTGATTAACTACATCATGTTCATCCACCTGATAATACAACCATTATATACCTTAAAATTTCATCTAGGGGGGTAAAATAAGGGCAGGATACTGGTCTATTTCATTCAAATAAAAAAAAGACTACCTCCTCGATTTCTTCTTTGATGATTTGGATGAACCCGCCTTTGATGTGCTAGCATTATTCGATGAGGTCCCTTTAGAATTTCCGGTTTCATTCGATTTCGTCGACGTACTAGCAGCAGCAGTAACAGCAGCTTCCTTATCCTTGGACACAGCACCTTGAGAGCCTCTAACTTGAGCAGCTCTTTTGTCTTTTCTCTTAGGTCTGTAACTAGATCTTTCCCTCTTAGGTAGCCATCTTTCCGGGTCCGGTGGTGGACCCGGGTTTGCAGGGTCAAACCCTTTCGGGTACTTGGGCTTTCTCTTCCTCTTCTTCTTTGTTTTCTCCTTACTTTTAGCTTCGTACGGTTCCGGTATGGCGCTGGTTTCAACTGGTTTTGCACCAGATGTTCTTTCCAAAGCTGCAATGTCAACAGATTTCAAACCAGGCAGTGGTTTTAGCTTCTTCTCATAAGCTTCTGCTTTATCGATGTCGGTTTCAGCAGCTGTTTGGATTAAACCGACTAATGCGTCGATACTGCCGTGGCTTTTAACGAGCTGCTCGTAAAGACGAGTAGCCTCGACTTTCTTTCCATGTTTAAGCTTAAAAGCAGCAGCTTCTTGCATGATGATTTGAAACTTATCATCTTCTTCTGTCATTGAATTTGACCACCATTGAATTGCGGAATCAAATACTGCTTCCGCGCCATCAACGTCTCCAGCTCGTTCTTTAAGAGAGATGATGGTTGCAATCGTAGCAGGCATGTGTTGTATATCAGCTATTTTCGATAAAGACTCGGCTGAAACTAAATAATGGCCTGCAGCAGCAGCAATCTGTGCTCTTGCTAGAAGGACTACCTTTGATTTTTCAGGGAATTTGTCGGCGTATTGCCCGAGTATTTCCTCGGCTTTTACGGCCTTGTTTTCTTTCACATGTACTGCAGCTTGAAGAAGTACAGGCATTACGCTATTTGGAAACATTCCAGGCAGTACAGCAACCAGTTCTCGGGCCTGTGAAGATCGCATCGTGCAGAGAAGTTGAAGATCGTTAAGGCAGATGAAAATGTTTATTATATAACCATTGTAGGGAGATTGTACGTGCCAAATGGATGCATCGTGGCCATCCATTTCTCTACTATCTTTCACATAGTATGGGTGAAAGAGAGAAGAAACAGGTGGACATGTTTCATTCACTTGGTACACCCTAGGTTGCACGGGTACGGATGATCATATAAGAGAAACACAGATGCACGATTTTTGAAAAATATAGAAGGGGACATGCGCAATACATAGTGAGCAAATTATAAATATTAAAAATCATAATATAAAATGACTTTTAGTGGCTTTATTCACTTTTTATAGGTTCTTTTTTTTTCAATTTGCACAGGTTTTCATTAATTTCCTGCCAGTTTTTTTCTTCAATTTACAGCAGGGTGCTTCATTTACATATTCGAGTTAGGATATGCATATCCGTATCATGTATCCAACTCTAAAAAATAACAAATTCACCCCATGCGTGTAACCTAAGTATCTGGTGTGTGTGTGTGTGTGTGTCGGATATGTATCAGACACGGAACATGCTAACAAAGAAAAGTATCCGTACATTGCATTACAACCTTCCTACAATGGTTGTACCATAAAATTTCTCTTCGCAGATTGCAACTAGATGAGGGGTTTTGATCTGCTGAATCTAATTTGTTATCAAATATTAAAATACTGAAAAGGAAAAGATTAATTAGCATAAATAAACTAGGGTCGTGCGCATTTCACCTGATCCATCTTATTGGAATGGAGTAGAAGCAGCACGCGGTTGAGATAAACCGCTTCTTTTTGCTTTGGTGTAAGCTTTAGGGCAAGTACTTGAGTCAGTTGAATTTTTTGCTCCCCGTCGCCTTTTTGAAACAGTCTATCAATTTTCTTCAGACTGTCAGAGTTATCTTTAGGGCCCTTTATAGAAATTAGATTGTTTATAGCCACAGAAAGTGTAGGTTCATCAGCCAGATTTTTCTTGATAACATTAGTGTATGATTCAAGAGAATTCTGTGTGCGCCCGAGGATCTGCAAGAAATATAACAAAAGTTTATAGATATGGAAACTAGAATGCAACAGCAAGAAAGCATGTGTTTTGAAAATACATCACCTGCTGGACATATGCTAACTGAACAGCAATTGGGGCTAACTCGATTTCGATCTCATCTTCAGGTAAACTCTCTTCCTTCAGAGTTGCTTGGCCAATTCTACGAAAATGAAAACACGCCTTCAATAAGATGTCATCATAAAAATCTTTGGCTTGAAAAAGTTCTATTTAAAGATGATGAAAGATGAGGTCCAACCGAATGACAAGGTTACGTAGAATACCTACAAAGGTATAATATACGAACCATATTTCAACTAGGTTACCGATGGCTTATTAAAAAAATAACTAGGTTCAAACTCAGAAAACAAGATGACAATGAAGATTACACAATGAAATGCTGACTCCCTATTTGGCGTCCTTCAAGAAAAGCAAGTGAAAACTTGAAGATTCATTGGTTCAAATTCGTCCTAAATTCATTTGAGAACTGTATGCCTATAATTCCCCATGCCATTGCACAAAACTAATGAAAAAAAGTACGTTAATCCTACAGATTAGGTACTTAAAGAGAAAATCACAGGGCCAATCTTAAAAGTATACATTAAAACTAATGGACAGGAAGAACCGATTTTCAATAGTTTAGTGACTTGAGAATGGATCAATTGAAGATAACAACCCAAACACTCGAGCCTCATTCCCCTTATTCCCACCAGGTGAGGTCAGCTAATGGAGAAATTGAAGTCAATGGCATTATTCATAAGTGGGAAAAAAGACCTGTTATAATCAATAAAGTAATATAAATCAATAAATATTGAGCCATATTCCCAGCCTAGTAACATGAAGGCACATTTTACCTACACGTGTATGCCACAGGGTGAAAGATGAATGATAATCGCACTAAGAACCTCTTTAAGCTCTTGAAAATAAAAGAAGAATGCATAACTTCTACTAAGTTAACATTCTCAAGGAAATGCCAAAACCATATTCTTTTACAGTTTATCCCAAACCCAAAAACCATATAGCTGCTTCACAAAATATAAGAATTGTCAGTCTTCCATAAAACTTGAAATTAGTTCGTAACAAAGTTTACAAGATTATCAGACAATTAAATGTTCAAACAGCAGCGAGCAGCATATGCACAAACAAGACAGGAAACAATAAAGGGAAAAGATAAAACCAGAAATCCATGGATGAGGACAGTTTCCCCAGTAGTCTCACCCATGTGCCGATGATAAGAGCTCCTCTGCATCTGTAAACTTGCCTCTTTCGATCAGTGAGCAAGCAGTGTTAAAAGCCAGCTCAAAGCTGTTTGTCGCTTTGACTCTAAGCGTTTCCATGGCCCCCGGAACTTCATGGGATCTCCCAGCAGAAACTAAACTAGCTACAACATTTATTTCAAGCAAGTCTATCTTGGACTTAAGGAGTTTCTGGTAAATATCAACACAGGCATCAACCTTTCCTAAGCGATTCTGAATCTGCGACTCCAACAGCAATGTTGAGTAACTCTCCTCTAGCGGCTTCAAACATTCTAACGCTTTATCAAACTTATTTTGCCTGTATAAGCAGTATGCCTACAAGGGGAAGAAGAATCATTGCGTACTTTAATATGTTCCCAATAAGACCACAAATATGCATCAAGATAAGTCAGTAAAACGAATGGGAGATAAGAAGATACAAAGTGATATATGTGCAAACAAAACTACCGAACGGTAAAAACACTGCAAACATACAAACTGACAAACCGATATATGTGCATACAGTGCACATATTTCCAATGGTTTGATACTACCGACGTCAAACCTTACATGAGTGAAATAGAACAATGCTCCCTAAGCTCATCCAAACAAAACTAAGCAAACAAAATGAGTGATGTATTAACGCTGAGAGTATTTACTATTTCAGTAACCAATAGTTCATTACACATCCCATAAAAAAAACCTTTTCTCTAAACATCTTTTTTTTTCTGTCTCACTTATGTCGCTCAATTTTCAAAGTACGCTTCAACAATGAGACTCAAAATAAAAAACAAAGTCACATAAGAAACGCAACGAATGAATGAAAAACATGCAACTCGTTCAATAGTAAAACTAAATCCACCAAACACACACACAAGTTCTGAAGTCACCAAACATGAAATAGGCTTAGATAAACAGATCAAATGCTTCACTTAAAAGTACCTTTAAGAAACCAAAATCAACGTTTCTAGAAGCTTCCTGAATTGTTGAGAGAGCTTTATCAATGCTATCTTTTCTGATCAAAGCAACTACTTTGCATCGAATGGCATCTTCATCATCAGGCGCAACCAAAAGCACTACAATAATTTTACATTTTCACCGCATAAATGCTTTGATTATCAGCATCTTAACAACAACAACAAAAGCAATAAATAAATAAAAACATGTAAACAATAGAATAGATCATAAATTACCTTGGTCAGCAACCCTAATTGCTTGATCAAATTCAGACCGCTGAATGTGGTTATTCAATGAAGTGAATAGGTCTTCAATTGCAACCGCCGGAGCAGCAGCACCAGCAGCAGTCGACTTCGGTTTCTCCTTGCTCTTTGGAGGCATCGCAAAATACTTTTAAGCTTTCCTTGTGGGAATTGGGTTCCGATAAGGAACTGCCGTCTTAAAAATCAGATCGATTGTTCGGTAAATTGAACGAGACCTAATAAGCGATGAAGAAATGGCAGAGGTTCAGTCCTGAGACATCAGGATTTCCGGGCAGAAAATTTAACTCCGACGGACTATATAGCGGCGTCACGGAGATGCATATATATTTTTTTTTTTTTTTAAGGAAGGTACATATATATTTATGAACATAATGAAAAGAAGATATATATAAAATCGATTTTCACACCTCACCAAAAATAAAAATAAAATATTAAAAATAGACTTTAATTAATGACGATATTTATCTTCGATTGTTTAAAAGTCGAATTTTAATTTAAAAATTACCTTTTAACGATCGATTCACTAAAATTTGTGAATAGTATGGTATATAGATAGATAGTCAAGTATAATAATCGTCAAGTAAAAATAAAGAATATACTACATATTTATAAAATAAACTAAAATTCAATTCTTCTTCCCTTTTATATTATAATTAATACTAATAGATAAAGGAATACAAATATTTCATAAGTGGTTTCACTAAAGTTTACTACGATTCATTGCAACTAAATCGAGAGAATGGACTCACTTAAAGAGAAGATACCCTCAATTGAAAAGTAATTACTCTGCAAATGGAAGGAAAAATTAACTGCACACCGCTAAGATACAATTGAAAAGATTAATAGGCCACAATGTGTAAGGATGATACGTAAAAATAAAAAAATTATTTGCAACCAATCACTCTGAACCGCAGCCAACCACTTTGAATCGATGCAAACCATTGACAAAACCATAGAGATCATGGTGAAACGATAATGGCTCGGATTGCGGTTTTGGTTTGATGAGAAACGGTGGTAGAAGTTAATGGGTTTTTTTGATTGACGGTGATGATGATTTGATTTTAAGGGCGATAAAACTTTGAGATGAAATGTTGATTAATCGATACGCACTGTCTTTTTATGGGAGTCGAGGTCCTCTGTTGTGTTACTTTTAAGGCACTCATGTTGTGACTATTGGGGGGGGGGGGGGCACAATTGGAATTTCCTACCAAAACTAAAATTAAAAATTAAAACATGCACAAGGCAAATATATATTACAGTTTGTTGTTATACAGCAAGACGATCCCCGGGTGGGTTTGTATCAAACATGTCATGCTAAGTTGATAACTACTAATCGCACCATGGGTTACTTACTATATTGTTATTTTTATCTGTTGTTATTTCTACCTACGACACAATATATGTTAATAAAATTCCCCCGATAACAAAATA
Organism: Gentiana straminea; assembly: GCA_036785695.1. Classification (NCBI taxonomy): domain Eukaryota; kingdom Viridiplantae; phylum Streptophyta; class Magnoliopsida; order Gentianales; family Gentianaceae; genus Gentiana; species Gentiana straminea. The sequence goes on along the minus strand of JAVUPR010000334.1, from coordinate 378,746 downwards.
ACTACACCTACTCGAATATGCACAAAGTCGATCAATAATGTCAATGGAATAAGCACATTCGACTATCATAAAGTCGAATATTGGTGTGGTGTTTAAACCGCAGTGTCGAATGAGAATTTATTTATATCATGAATAAAAACCGGCAATAGTCTAACCGATCCGGTAATAATAAATTTAAATTTTACCAAATGTGATGCATTTGGTAGAATAATAATAATTATTATAATTATTTAAAAAAACATAATAGGTGGTGCCTTTGGATTTAACGTGTAAAGGAGGCATGGTATAGTGTAGTGCCCCCCACTGTGCAATAAAATATGAGAATTTACAGCCTACTCGGTCCTACTACTTTACACAAAAATGGCCAAAAAGATCAAAAACACCATAACTTACTACGAGGCATCATTGTTATTGGGCACCGTATCGAATCTACTTTTGAAAACATCATAGTGATATTCGATTTCCCGAAATGAGGCGCCCTGAACCCGATAGATAGATGCATTGTAGAGCCAATAACAGTGTCCCTACCCTACCTATGCACTTAACTGCAAAATCCAATCATTTTCTTTTTTGGCCTTAACTTTCCTTTCCTTTCCTTTTTCACTTTCAAGAAGTTTAAGCTAACAGACAGATACTTTCCTCCTCTTGTAACACCTGAAAGGCGCGTCGTTGGTTGCGCTTTTCTCGGAATTACTATCACGGTTATTATGCTCCTGGGGAAAATAAAAGAAAACAAAAGGGTCAATAAAAATTGTCTCCATATCAAAATTATACCCTCTCCCAAGTATAGAAATAATGTAAATTTACAGCAATCTTCGGGGCACTGGAAAGTCGAACCTCATCCTCAATGTGGTGCCCCAAAAGTAGAGGTTTGGTGTGGTGCCCCACTAAAGATTTGCCCGTAAATTTTAGTAAGTTTTAATGATGTTTCCTTTGAATTTTAGTAAGTTTCTTGTAATTTGCTGATGTAGCAGACTAGTAGTAGTACATTAGATGTTGTACTAATTAGGCACATGAGTTGCCACTTTTGTACATTTTTGTTGTATGCATTAGTTCAACAATGAATTGATGATGTACATTTGTTGTTGTAATATGTAATAACAACTAACTAGTAATGGCCATTTGCTATATGTTATTAAATAACTTTTGAATATCTTGTGTGCACTGATTTTATTAAGTAATTAGCCTTGATGTACCTTTAAACTGTTTTTACTTTATATTAGTTACTTGAAAATTGTAAGTTATAATAATGTGTAGTTTAGACTTGTGAAACCGAAACCGAAACCAAACCGGATCCAAACCGAAACCAACACAAACCAAACCATTGGGTTCGACACCGTTTTGGTTTGGTTTGGATGGTAAAATATGCCAATCAAACCGAATAACTATATGTAAAATCCGAACCGAAACCACTCAAACCAAATCATGCTCAGGCCTACTTCAAAGACATGAAACGACTATATTACTCGCCACATGCATACCTTTAGCAACTTTTAATTAATCTACAAACTCTAAAATTCTTACCAAATGTCCCTTCAAAAAAACAAAAAAAAAATCTTATCAAATGCAAACGATTCTATTAATAACAAAAAATTTCGATTATTTTTCGACTATAATCATTACCATATCGAATTGAATAATATTCGACCAGACACCGTGATATATATATATATATATATATATATATATATATATATATATATATATATATATATATATATATATATGAAAAATGTTATTCAAATATAATACAATATAATCCGAGGTAGGCTATCTCAACCTGGCTTTAGACGGAAATCCCGAGTCAGGGAGTGCCTCATGTTCAAATTCCTCTGAAGGCAATAATTTGAAAGTATTCCAACAAGCTTTTCTCTTTAAAAAAATTGTATCCACTATTATGTATGATTGTAAATAATTATAGTATTCTTCTTTTCGATTATAATAATAAAAAACATTTAAAGAAAAATACAATATAATTGGAATAGAATATTTAATGGGCGGATGAGTGATGACGCGCATAAAACACTGTGCGACACTCATTTCGCGAAACTAGCTGAAGTGACATTTCCATTTTTACCCCTCAAACATTCTCTATTTTTGCTTCAGCCCAAATGACGCTTATTTTCCCACATTTCTACCTGCTATATATACTTCACTCGATATTCCCATACGCTTTATTCTGCTCACCACCACTGCATTTCTCTGGCTCTGTGCCTTACCAATCCCTAGGTATATTCTTACGCTTCATTTCTTCCTTTATTGTGATTATACGGTTCAGATTTAGCTTTTTGGTCGTTTGCTCTTTCAATCTGTGTGTGTGAGCGTGTATGATCTGATCATCTTTTGTTTTTTGTATCGGTTTGGTTCATTTTTGTTACATCCATCCATTACTAGATCTTTGATGTCTGCTGTATATGTTTTTTATATCGTTGTTCTATGTGTTCCGAAAGGTCTGATTTTGCTAGATTTTGATCATTTTTAGTGGATCTATAAGCTTTTTTTTTGTTGTGATTTGATCTTCTGGACTACCGTGATTTTTGGATTTTGGTGCTGGTGTCCTTATTGTGTAGTTTCTGTTCATTTGTTTGAAGGATTTGGTTGCACTGAAATTTTTATGATATTCTGTTTCCTTTTTTTTTTTTTTGTTTCCAACTATGTGGGAGAAATGTTGTTTGTCTGTAGTGATATTGTATTTTTGTATCGGGGAGATAGTGACGAAACTATTGGATTTTTTTTAGGGGGATTTATCAATATACCACTTTCGCGTTTTAGGTGTTTTTGGAACCAAACTAAACCCTAATTGGGAGGGGAACCCCAATAGGGGATTTGAGGACTTTAAGATCGTGCACATTTGTGAAAAAAATGGGAGAAAATCGCGTCTCAAAATTGTTTTTTTTTGCCTTGGGTGGTATATCCACAATTTGGAGCAGAAAATGGTGGTAGATATTGAAAAATCCCTTTTTTTTATCAGTGATTGGTTATTTGTGATGATGAGATTGACTGCATGCATACAGCATACATACATGCATACATATATATATATATATATATATATATATATATATATAGTGCCTATAAATTATTTGTTATGTGGAGCTTTTCACTGTGCTTGCCTTTGTTTTGGTTGATTTTTTTTTACTGTGTCATGTGTGGTTATTGAAATACATGGAGCTGTGGATTGTTAGGAATCTGCCATTTGAAATTTTACTTTATTTATGTATTTTCTTTTGCTGGCATGATGTTCCCTACTTTTGGCCCGATATAGTGGGTGCAGTGTCATTACAATACTTCATGCTTGTAGAGTTGTATTTTATGAAAAAAAAATAGGTATATAGAAATCTGTTTCATTTTACCTGGGTTGGATGAGATATCGTTCCCAAAATAAGTGTTGAATTCTTTAAATAATTGATAGAGCACTTGCTGTCAGATGAAGCTGTAGTAGATAAGTTACTATTCTGTTTCAAATGCTTGATGATTGTCACTGATATTGATCTGCAGGGTTTTGATTTTTAGTTGCAATGGCGGATTTGCACCAACATCCTACTGTGGCTAATAAGCTGGCTACCCAATTGCATTTGAGCACAACGATTTCCCATGGTCGCCACGGGAGTTTCCAAAATCCATCCCTTACTCAGAGGCGTTTTGCATGTGGCAACTACTCTAATGCAGCTTTACAATATCCTTTGACGCAGTCCTGTCATTCTTCCCTGGACTTATCATCAATTGCTGGAAAAACTTCTCCGGTGTTTGTCCATGCACCAGCGGAGAAAGGATTCGGTGGTTTTGCTATCGACTTCCTGATGGGCGGTGTTTCTGCCGCTGTTTCCAAAACTGCAGCTGCTCCTATCGAGCGTGTGAAGCTTTTGATCCAGAACCAAGATGAAATGATAAAGACTGGTCGGCTTTCAGAGCCATACAAGGGCATTGTAGATTGCTTTCAAAGAACAATGAAGGATGAGGGTGTTATAGCATTGTGGAGAGGAAACACAGCTAACGTCATTCGTTATTTCCCTACCCAGGTTCATGACCTCTTATGTGACTTATACTGTATATTGATTGGCTTGCCAACCGGATTTGCTAATGATTGGTGCGTTTCTTAGGCATTGAACTTTGCATTCAAAGATTACTTCAAGAGGCTTTTCAATTTCAAGAAGGATCGTGATGGCTACTGGAAGTGGTTTGCTGGCAACTTGGCATCAGGTGGTGCAGCTGGTGCTTCTTCATTGCTGTTTGTATACTCCTTGGACTATGCCCGAACACGCCTTGCGAATGACGCTAAAGCTGCCAAGAAGGGTGGTGAGAGGCAATTTAACGGCTTGGTTGATGTCTACAAGAAGACCCTGAAAACTGATGGTGTTGCGGGTCTTTACCGTGGATTCAACATCTCATGTGTTGGTATTATAGTGTATCGTGGCTTGTACTTCGGGTTGTACGACTCCTTGAAGCCTGTGTTATTGGTTGGAGGCTTGCAGGTCCGTATCCACATATCCGTATATGTTTGTCTTGTAGTATATTTTGTCATTATATAGCTGATGTTTTAATTTTAACTTTGCTTGGCTGATTGATTACAACAGGATAGTTTCTTTGCTAGCTTTGGTCTTGGTTGGTTGATCACCAATGGTGCTGGTCTGGCTTCATACCCGATCGACACAGTTCGTAGAAGAATGATGATGACATCCGGTGAAGCCGTTAAGTACAAGAGCTCACTCGACGCGTTCTCCCAGATTCTGAAGAACGAGGGTGCCAAGTCGCTTTTCAAGGGTGCAGGTGCCAATATTCTTCGTGCCATTGCGGGTGCAGGTGTGCTTGCTGGGTATGACAAGCTTCAGCTTCTTGTTTTGGGTAAGAAATACGGTTCCGGTGGTGCTTAAAGTGCGTGCGTGGAGCGGTTCGTTTCGATCTACAGAAAAAAAAGAGTGTTTTTTTTAGTAGTAATTAGATGGTGACGAAAGAGAAAGTAATGATGTTATTGTTTTAATTTTCAGTTGAAGAGTTTTGCTTTAATGAATAATTAATTGAACTTGTTAGAGAAGAGAGGGGTTTAGGTTTTGTTAGCCCTAAAACAACAGTGTTTTCTCAGGGATTAGTTGTTGCTCTGTCCCTACTCTACTATTATAAAAAGCTTGATTGTCATTATTCATCAGTTCATTTTTTTTATTAAATTTGCAATCCCAACAAATTACTTGAGAGAGTACTTCATTAAGTATTTGAGAGGGATCCTATTCCATTTCATACTACTGAGGATCATCTGTCAATTACAATCATTTATACAAACTAGCCCTTCTTTCGGCTGAAACATGTCATTAATGGCAGATGCTGCTGTCTGGGGAGCTTTGTTTTCGGCTTTGTCGGGTTCATAAAAAAAAATGTTAAAACTAGGGAGAGAAAGGGCTGCATATGAAGTTCTTTGAATTGGATCAAAATGATAGTGGAATATATATACTCAACTTGCTAGTATGTATTTGGTTTGGATACTAATAATATATGTCGCAAAAGGCTAGAAATGTTTGGAAGATTACAAGAGAGAGATTTTTATGGTATGACCATCGTAACAAGTTATACTGAGTTTGTGTATCAAAACCCGTACATTTTACTCGCTTTCATACCTACTATGCGGGTACATCGCATTTGATACAACCTTTATACAACGACCTCTATACAACAGTTTATACCTTAAAAAACTTAAGCACCCTATGTGGGAAGTGAGAAATTTCACAGAGAGTTGTTGTATCAAGTGGATGGTATATTTTTAGACCTTCTAATAAAAGACCCCAAAAGAAAAAAAAAACCAACTTAAAATGACAGTCTTCCCTTTCAGACCAGGGGAAAAAAGAAAATATAAATGTCAAAAATCAAATCATGAAACATCTGGCATGTTTTGTAATGAACAATTTTGTAGAAGAAGAAAAAAAAAAATCAAACCAAAAATGGTCTGGTCCCAATACTCACCGACAATCCAACAAGAAAAGCAACGGGTCAAACCGTTGTCCCAAGGGTTATATCAAGCGGATAGATGATGAGAAATCGAAATCGACTATCATTTTTTATGTAATTATACTCCGTTTATACCTCGTTTTATATGTTTTCGAGACATTTGGTTGTATTTTGATGTATTTACACCTTGGTTATCATTTCAGGACCTAGGACGTAAAGTCCGGGATTCTCGGTCTTTTTCGGTGTAATTTACTATACTCTCGGTCACTCTAGTGTCCTGTAGGGATTATATATAGTATTTGTTGTGATTTTGTACAGGACTTAGGTGTTTGAGATGTCCGGAAGGCGAGATACGAGGATTGGAACGTGTGCCCGAAGCTTAAACGTTCAAACGGATCAAAACGCGGTGGTACTACAACCATACCTTCCATTGATCTGCATTTTGATCTACCTTAGAGGCATTTTATGGGCTGGACATCTTCATGAAAGTTGTAGACAATTGAATCAGCTTTCCAACGCAACTTGAATCACTAGATTCGGAGGTCTACACACAAAGTTATGACCGATTTACTGAAGGTGTGCCAGCTAGGTGTGGCTTAGGATGTTGCTGATGGAATTTGTGAAGGAAACAATCTGACGGGCGGGCGCCCGTCACCACAGGCGGCCGCCCGCCGTCCAGATCTGAAAAAAAAACACTTTAAACACCCCCATTCGATCCAAATAAGGGGAGAACTCCTCCCCAACTCGTTTTTCTTCAGTTTTCTGCGTTTTTCTTCATATTCTTAGCTTAGATTAGGTTTAGAGGTATATTAGCTTAGATTAGTTGTAGATTGTTGTAATCCGGAGGATCTCGAAGATATCTTGACACGTTGTTGACGGGATTTTGTTCGGAGACTCGATTTTCTACGGCATAATATATTTGGTATTTTGTTTTCATCTTTTGTTCTTGCTTTTAATCTTGCTTTTGTTAGCTTTGATTGTTGATTTCTTGTTGTTTTTCTTGTTATGATGAGTAGCTAATCCGTTTATAGCCGAGATATGTGATAGCCTTCGAAATCGAACCTTAGCTTGTTGATTGAAGTGTTTTGATGTGTTGATTGTAAGATTCTCGATGTTGTTTTTGTTCTAGAACTTATGCCTAATGACGTTTGTTGAACTCGCGACTCGATAATCGTATCACACGTGGCTTCTTTACATATGTATTTTGCGAGAGGGTGCGGGAAAATGGGTTCTAGGATCACCCTGTAGAACCGACTGAGTTGTTCAGACTCGGTTTCGTGTGTGAGGTTCATATCATTGTTAATGAGCGTCTCATAGATCGTAAACCGTGTCGGGTCAGTTAAATCCGGTCAGCGGACTGTTGAACCTGACATAGGAGAGTAGATTATTGAATTGATGTCTATACTCGGAAATAGGAGACGACACCCTTCAACGATTCCGAGAACATTAGAGTTTGTCGAAACACTTCCGGAAACGAGTTAGGGTTAGAGAGTAGTTGGTTGGATCATAGCTCGGCTATCTTGTTTTTCATAGTTTAAACCCTTTTCGTTTGTGCATATTTAGTTTGTAGAACCGGTGATCGACAAATCACCACGTTCAATTATTGTGTTGACTCGAACTAGGGACGAGACCGAGTTTGGTACTCGACCGCATTCCCTGTGGGATACGACCTTGACTCACCAATTCTAGGCTACAGTTGACCCGGTACACTGCCGGTGAGATTGGACACTCAGAAAATGCCGATCAAGTTTTCTGGCGCCGTTGCCGGGGAATCGGGTTGATATCTTGTATGTTAGTTGAGTTTTTAGGATTATGTCGTTTTTCTTATTTGTTTTCTAATGTATAGTTTGTTTTATTGGATGTTGTTGTTGTGATCACACCACGTACTCCGGTAGTGGTAGTGATTAGATACCGTGATTGTGTTCGTGTTGTTTCTCTGTTTGCAGATAATGAATCCATATTACAATCAGGGGCGGACCCATCCTATGCCCGGGGTGGTCTCGAAGCCCCCCCGACAAGCCCCCCCCCACATATGGTCCCAAGCCCCCTCCCCCAAATTTTTATTATTGTAGTAGTAGTGTTCATATTAGTATGTTATGTGTCTTTTTCTTGAACAAAAGACCTTATATCCTAGTGGTTTAAGAACAAACTCTTTTAAGTTCCATAATTCTAGGTTGTAAGTTCAAATCCCACTACCAACATTTTTATTTTTTTCCCGGATTTTTTTTAGCTTTGCGGTTATATACCAAGACCACCCCGAAAATTTTTCCTGGTTCCGCCACGATTACAATTACGGCTTATTTCCTTACCCATTCGGATATTATAATTACGGTGCTATGGGTTACGGAACACAACCTTATTATCAGTTCAACCCATACACCACATCATATGGCAGTGAGTGGGATAATGCCCCAAGTTACTTTGAGCAACAACTCGATACTATTCCACCTCTACAATCAGAGACCTTAACGGATGAACAGATGGCACTTGAACTGTTGAGTAAAGTGGTCCAAGAGCACCATAAAGAGTACCTTAAAGAGCTCCAAGAGTTTCGTAAGGACATGGAAACGACGCAAACAGCCATATGAAACTTGGAGCTTAAAGTGCAACAACTATTTGAGGAGTCTGAGAGGAGGGAGCAAGAAAGTATGATTGAAATCACCCCGGAGGAACACTACGAGGATGGTATGACTCTTGTATCTATTGAGTCACCTGTTCCGTCTTCACTTAGACCTAATGTTATATCTTCGGGGGTGCATCCTCTTGAGTATGTTGTTGATATTGAGCCTACATGTTATTACTTAGGGGTTGAGTCATTGTTGTTTGGGATATGTTTTAGTTCGGGGAGAGTGAAATCGTTGTTCTGTGCAATGGATTCATCGAACAATTCATGGTGGTGGGGATTGAGCCCCGTTTTGATATTGTTTTATTTTCCGGGGGTGCTCAATTCCTATGATTTTGTGAAGGAGACGCAACGGTTTGCTCTCCTTTGGTATAGCTATCCTTGATATATATCGGGGTAGAGAGTCTAACTGAGGACTATAAACTCAGAATGTATTTTTATCGCTTTTCTTCCCATAGTGTGTCATTGTGTTTCTTTAGTGTGTATTCGGGTAAATTTTGTTGTGATATAACCCGATGTAGTGTGTATTTTGAAACTTCGGGTAAATTTTGTTGTGATATAACCCGATGTAGTGTGTATCTTGAAACTTCGGGTAAATTTTGTTGTGATATAACCCGGTGTAGTGTGTATTATGGGGGTTAGTGTGGTGTTTTTAGTTTTTGATGAATCGTGGTGATCCGTCTATTTTTCATTTTTGATATCTCCATACATGTGTGTCTCGTATAGTTGGTGTTGTTGTTGTTATTAGCACAGGTACCCTGGAGGACTTTCTACGGATGCCACGTGATCGTACTCGCACCATTTTCCGGTTGTAAGCTAACTTTTCTACCCTTATCCTTCGTGTTTCGTTTTAAAGTAGGGGTGGTTAGTTTAGCTTAAATGTCTCGTATTCATGTCGAACGAGTTATACTTAGAGATTGTTATCCGGCTTATCCCTATGGTGTAAATGAGTCGTTTTTTAGAAATTTTGATGCCTTTGACATTGGTTTTGATACATCGAGCCTTCGGTATTGTTTTGATAAACATATAGTGATTGTATAGATGCATTTCATTCGAGTTGAGATCTTGTATTGAGAATCGAATAGTTTTATTACGTTAGCTTCGACGTCATTTATCACCATGAGTAGTGGACGATTATAGTTGTCGTATGACCCGGTTACCTAGAACTTATATTAGTAACTTCGAGGCAAAATAGAAAGGTCTTCGTTGTTAGGTACGGGATGACGGTTTTGGCATTTATTTTGACCCGATCAGAGCCAAATGCCATCCTTAACGTTAATCCACGCTTACCCTCTCGGCCTTTTGTAGGGTGGTTAGGACCGCCGCCCGAACCGACCATTTTGTTACTAACCCGTATAATCGATGTCCCTAGCCTTATTTCGGTCTACGTATCCTTGTCTACCTTGCAATTGAGCTTTTATTTCCGCACATTTATACGATGTTGCGAGGTGTTGTGGTATGGAAGTGATGTTGTGACATTGTATTATTCGAGTTATCCGGTATGTGAGTGTGACAGTGTGTTGGCTCCGATTTTGTTCGGATATTTTGATACATATATGTTTGTGTATGAATAAGAAAATGAAAAAGAAAAAAAAGAAAGAGAAGAAAAGAAAATGAAAAAGAAAAAAATGAAAAAAAAAATTGTATATATATAAGAGTTCTTGGAATGCCAATTTTTTTTGGGGATTTGCTTGTTATCGTGATGTTGGTGATTGGGAATTCTTCTAATCTAGTACGGAGAAGGAGATGTTGTTGTGTTCTGTAGCGGTTTGTCCCTGGTTGACGAGCTTAGGTATGAACTAGACCTGGATATGACGTATGTCTCCATGCTTGTGGAATGATGAGGAGAAGTGGAAGGTTGGATGAATTATAGGTTGAGACTTGGTTGACGGTTTTTACTATTCCGCCGAGACTCCTTATAAGGAGTTGAGTCTTCCGTCGCTACGAAGGGAAGAGCTTCGGTTTTAGTGTTTGATGTTCGGTAAAGCTCACTTGCACTTTCTACTTTCTATTTTATCGTAAATATCCCTCTCGTTAGCCCCGACCCTAGCTTAACATTACAACCTATCAAGTCTTACCTGACCCTACTAGACTTTGATTGACCTCGATTAGTGGAGATGTTTACGACGTATAAGCCTATGGTGTAACCTCGGTAAATTATACGTCTATAATCTAAACAGGTCATTGGTGATAAATGTCGAAGAAGCTATACACACACACATTCTTTTTCTAAATACAAGGTAGAGCTCGAGTTTTATGCATTTATATCAATTACTTGTGTTTTACCATTTCAATTCTTTTAGACTTGATGTATGATAGCAATGTTGACTCCATCTTTATTTTTGAATCGCTCATTTTTGCTCGAGGGCGAGCAAACGCTAAGTAGGGGGTAGTTGATGAGAGTCAAATTGGCTATCATTTTCTATGTAATTATACCTCGTTTATACCTCGTTTTATATGTTTTCTGAGACATTTGGTTGTATTTTGATGTATTTACACCTTGGTTATCATTTCAGGACCTAGGACGTAAAGTCCGGGATTCTCGGTCTTTTTCGGTGTAATTTACTATACTCTCGGTCACCCTAGTGTCCTGTAGGGATTATGTGTGGTATTTGTTGTGATTTTATACAGGACTTAGGTGTTTGAGATGTCCGGAAGGCGAGATACGAGGATTGGAACGTGTGCCCGAAACTTAAACGTTCAAACGGATCAAAACGCGGTGGTACTACAACCATACCATCCATTGATCTGCATTTTGATCTACCTTAGAGGCATTTTATGGGCTGGACATCTTCATGAAAGTTGTAGACAATTGAATCAGCTTTCCAACGCAACTTGAATCACCCGATTCGGAGGTCTACACACAAAGTTATGACCGATTTACTGAAGGTGTGTCAGCTAGGTGTGGCTTAGGATGTTGCTGATGGAATTTGTGAAGGAAACAATCTGACGGGCGGGCGCCCGTCACCACAGGCGGCCGCCCGCCGTCCAGATCTGAAAAAAAAACACTTTAAACACCCCCATTCGATCCAAATAAGAGGAGAACTCCTCCCTAACTCGTTTTTCTTCAGTTTTCTGCGTTTTTTTTTCCATATTTTTAGCTTAGATTAGGTTTAGAGGTATATTAGCTTAGATTAGTTGTAGATTGTTGTAATCCGGAGGATCTCGAAGATATCTTGACGCGTTGTTGACGGGATTTCGTTCGGAGACTCGATTTTCTACGGCATAATATATTTGGTATTTTGTTTTCATCTTTTGTTCTTGCTTTTAATCTTGCTTTTGTTAGCTTTGATTGTTGATTTCTTGTTGTTTTTCTTGTTATGATGAGTAGCTAATCCGTTTATAGCCGAGATATGTGAAAGCCTTCGAAATCGAACCTTAGCTTGTTGATTGAAGTGTTTTGATGTGTTGATTGTTAGATTCTCGATGTTGTTTTTGTTCTAGAACTTATGCCTAATGACGTTTGTTGAACTCGCGACTCGATAATCGTATCACATGTGGCTTCTTTACATATGTATTTTGCGAGAGGGTGCGGGAAAAGGGGTTCTAGGATCACCCTGTAGAACCGACTGAGTTGTTCAGACTCGGTTTCGTGTGTGAGGTTCATATCATTGTTAATGAGCGTCTCATAGATCGTAAACCGTGTCGGGTCAGTTAAATCCGGTCAGCGGACTGTTGAACCTGACATAGGAGAGTAGATTATTGAATTGATGTCTATACTCGGAAATAGGAGACGACACCCTTCAACGATTCCGAGAACATTAGAGTTTGTCGAAACACTTCCGGAAACGAGTTAGGGTTAGAGAGTAGTTGGTTGGATCATAGCTCGGCTATCTTATTTTTCATAGTTTAAACCCTTTTCGTTTGTGCATATTTAGTTTGTAGAACCGGTGATCTGACAAATCACCACGTTCAATTATTATGTTGACTTGAACTAGGGACGAGCCCGACTTTGGTACTCGACCAGAGTCCCTGTGGGATACGACCTTGACTCACCAATTCTAGGCTACAGTTGACCCGGTACACTGCCGGTGAGATTGGACAATTAGAAAAAGCCGATCAATAAACGTGATGCAACATACACGCCATTACACACGGTTACTATGTGAAAGAGAGTGATTAACTACATCATGTTCATCCACCTGATAATACAACCATTATATACCTTAAAATTTCACCTAGGGGGGTAATAAGGGCAGGATACTGGTCTATTTCATTCAAATAAAAAAAAAAGACTACCTCCTAGATTTCTTCTTTGATGATTTGGATGAACCCGCCTTTGATGTGCTAGCGTTATTCGACGAGGTCCCTTTAGAATTTCCGGTTTCATTCGATTTCGACGACGTACTAGCAGCAACAGCAACAGCAGCTTCCTTATCCTTGGACACAGCACCTTGAGAGCCTCTAACTTGAGCAGCTCTTTTGTCTTTTCTCTTAGGTCTGTAACTAGATCTTTCCCTCTTAGGTAGCCATCTTTCCGGGTCCGGTGGTGGACCCGGGTTTGCAGGGTCAAACCCTTTCGGGTACTTGGGCTTTCTCTTCCTCTTCTTCTTAGTTTTCTCCTTGCTTTTAGCTTCGTACGGTTCCGGTATGGCGCTGGTTTCAACAGGCTTTGCACCAGATGTTCTTTCCAAAGCTGCAATGTCAACAGATTTTAAACCAGGCAATGGTTTTAGCTGCTTTTCATAAGCTTCTGCTTTATCGATGTCGGTTTCAGCAGCTGTTTGGATTGAACCAACTAATGCGTCGATACTGCCATGGCTTTTAACGAGCTGTTCGTAAAGACGAGTTGCTTCGACTTTCTTTCCATGCTTGAGCTTAAAAGCAGCAGCTTCTCGCATGATGATTTGAAACTTATCATCTTCTTCTGTCATTGAATTTGACCACCATTGAATTGCGGAATCAAATACTGCTTCCGCGCCATCAATGTCTCCAGCTCGTTCTTTAAGAGAGATGATGGTTGCAATCGTAGCAGGCATGTGTTGTATATCAGCTATTTTCGATAAAGACTCGGCTGAAACTAAATAATGGCCTGCAGCAGCAGCAATCTGTGCTCTTGCTAGAAGGACTACCTTTGATTTTTCCGGGAATTTATCGGCGTATTGCCCGAGTATTTCCTCGGCTTTTACAGCCTTGTTTTCTTTCACATGTACTGCAGCTTGTAGAAGTACAGGCATTACACTGTTTGGAAACATTCCAGGCAGTACAGCAACCAGTTCTCGGGCCTGTGAAAATCGCATCGAGCAAAAAAGTTGAAGATCGTTAAGGCAGATGAAAATGTTTATTATATAACCATTGTAGGGAGATTGTACGTGCCAAATGGATGCATCGTGTCCATCCATTTCTCTACTATCTTTCACATAGTATGGGTGAAAGAGAGAAGAAACAGGTGGACATGTTTCATTCACTTGGTACAGCCTAGGTTGCACGGGTACGGATAATCATATAAGAGAAACACAGATGCGCGATTTTTGAAAAATATAGAACATGGTTATGGAGGGGGGGACATGCGTAATATTAAATAAAATATAGCAACCAAATTGTACGTAATAAAACATAATGAGCAAATTATAAATATTAAAAATCATAATATAAAATGACTTTTAGTGGTTTTATTCACTTTTTATAGGTTCTTTTTTTTTTTTTTTTCAATTTGCACAGGTTTTCATTAATTTCCTGCCAGTTTTTTCCTTCAATTTACAGCAGGGTGCTTCATTTAAGTATTCGAGTTAGGATATGCATATCCGTATCATGTATCCAACTCTAAAAAATTACAAATTCACCCCATGCGTGTAACCTAAGTATCTGGTGTGTGTGTGTGTGTCGGATATGTATCAGACACAGAACATGCTAACAAAGAAAAGTATCCGTACATTGCATTACAACCTTCCTACAATGGTTGTACCATAAAATTTCTCTTCGCAGATTGCAACTAGATGAGGGGTTTTGATCTGCTGAATCTAATTTGTTATCCAATATTAAAATACTGAAAAGGAAAAGATTAATTAGCATAAATAAACTAGGGTCGTGCGCATTTCACCTGATCCATCTTATTGGAATGGAGTAGAAGCAGCACGCGGTTGAGATAAACCGCTTCTTTTTGCTTTGGTGTAAGCTTTAGGGCAAGTACTTGAGTCAGTTGAATGTTTTGCTCCCCGTCGCCTTTTTGAAACAGTCTATCAATTTTCTTCAGACTGTCAGAGTTATCTTTAGGGCCCTTTATAGAAATTAGATTGTTTATAGCCACAGAAAGTGTAGGTTCATCAGCCAGATTTTTCTTGATAACATTAGTGTATGATTCAAGAGAATTCTGTGTGCGCCCGAGGATCTGCAAGAAATATAACAAAAGTTTATAGATATGGAAACTAGAATGCAACAGCAAGAAAGCATGTGTTTTGAAAATACATCACCTGCTGGACATATGCTAACTGAACAGCAATTGGGGCTAACTCGATTTCGATCTCATCTTCCTTCAGAGTTGCTTGGCCAATTCTACGAAAATGAAAACACGCCTTCAATAAGATGTCATCATAAAAATCTTTGGCTTGAAAAAGTTCTATTTAAAGATGATGAAAGATGAGGTCCAACCGAATGACAAGGTTACGTAGAATACCTACAAAGGTATAATATACGAACCATATTTCAACTAGGTTACCGATGGCTTACTAAAAAAATAACTAGGTTCAAACTCAGAAAACAAGATGACAATGAAGATTACACAATAAAATGCTGACTCCCTATTTGGCGTCCTTCAAGAAAAGCAAGTGAAAACTTGAAGATTCATTGGTTCAAATTCGTCCTAAATTCATTTGAGAACTGTATGCCTATAATTCCCCATGCCATTGCACAAAACTAATGAAAAAAAGTACGTTAATCCTACAGAATAGGTACTTAAAGAGAAAATCACAGGGCCAATCTTAAAAGTATACATTAAAACTAATGGACAGGAAGAACCGATTTTCAATAGTTTAGTGACTTGAGAATGGATCAATTGAAGATAACAACACAAACACTCGAGCCTCATTCCCCTTATTCCCACCAGGAGAGGTCAGCTAATGGAGAAATTGAAGTCAATGGCATTATTCATAAGTGGGAAAAAAGACCTGTTATAATCAATAAAGTAATATAAATCAATAAATATTGAGCCATATTCCCAGCCTAGTAACATGAAGGCACATTTTACCTACACGTGTATGCCACAGGGTGAAAGATGAATGATAATCACACTAAGAACCTCTTTAAGCTCTTGAAAATAAAAGAAGAATGCATAACTTCTACTAAGTTAACATTCTCAAGGAAATGCCAAAACCATATTCTTTTACAGTTTATCCCAAACCCAAAAACCATATAGCTGCTTCACAAAATATAAGAATTGTCAGTCTTCCATAAAACTTGAAATTAGTTCGTAACAAAGTTTACAAGATTATCAGACAATTAAATGTTCAAACAGCAGCGAGCAGCATATGCACAAACAAGACAGGAAACAATAAAGGGAAAAGATAAAACCAGAAATCCATTGATGAGGACAGTTTCCCCAGTAGTCTCACCCATGTGCCGATGATAAGAGCTCCTCTGCATCTGTAAACTTGCCTCTTTCGATCAGTGAGCAAGCAGTGTTAAAAGCCAGCTCAAAGCTGTTTGTCGCTTTGACTCTAAGCGTTTCCATGGCCCCCGGAACTTCATGGGATCTCCCAGCAGAAACTAAACTAGCTACAACATTTATTTCAAGCAAGTCTATCTTGGACTTAAGGAGTTTCTGGTAAATATCAACACAGGCATCAACCTTTCCTAAGCGATTCTGAATCTGCGACTCCAACATCAATGTTAAGTAACTCTCCTCTAGCGGCTTCAAACATTCTAACGCTTTATCAAACTTATTTTGCCTGTATAAGCAGTATGCCTACAAGGGGAAGAAGAATCATTGCGTACTTTAAGATGTTCCCAATAAGACCACAAATATGCATCAAGATAAGTCAGTAAAACGAATGGGAGATAAGAAGATACAGAGTGATATATGTGCAAACAAAACTACCGAACGGTAAAAACACTGCAAACATACGAACTGACAAAGTGATATATGTGCATACAGTGCACATATTTCCAATGGTTTGATACTACCGACGTCAAACCTTACATGAGTGAAATAGAACAATGCTCCCTAAGCTCATCCAAACAAAACTAAGCAAACAAAATGAGTGATGTATTAACGCTGAGAGTATTTACTATTTCAGTAACCAATAGTTCATTCACATCCCATAAAAAAAATCTTTTCTCTAAACATCTTTTTTTTTTTCTTTCTCCGGGACACTTATGTCGCTCAATTTTCAAAGTACGCTTCAACAATGAGACTCAAAATAAAAAACAAAGTCACATAAGAAACGCAATGAATGAATGAAAAACATGTAACTCCTTCAATAGAAAAACTAAATCCACCAAACACACACACAAGTTCTGAAGTCACCAAACATGAAATAGGCTTAGATAAACAGATCAAATGCTTCACTTAAAAGTACCTTTAAGAAACCAAAATCAACGTTTCTAGAAGCTTCCTGAATTGTTAAGAGAGCTTTATCAATGCTATCTTTTCTGATCAAAGCAACTACTTTGCATCGAATGGCATCTTCATCATCAAGCGCAACCAAAAGCACTACAATAATTTTACATTTTCACCGCATGAATGCTTTGATTATCAGCATCTTAACAACAACAACAAAAGCAATATATAAATAAAAACATGTAAACAATAGAATAGATCATAAATTACCTTGGTCAGCAACCCTAATTGCTTGATCAAATTCAGACCGCTGAATGTGGTTATTCAATGAAGTGAATAGGTCTTCAATTGCAACCGCCGGAGCAGCAGCACCAGCAGCAGTCGACTTCGGTTTCTCCTTGCTCTTTGGAGGCATCGCAAAATACTTTTAAGCTTTCCTTGTGGGAATTGGGTTCCGATAAGGAACTGCCGGTGAGGATCAATTGATACCGGAAACAAGAAATTTGCAGAAAAACAGAGAAGAAACTGGAAAAATTGATATTAGAAAGATGAGGATATTTAAGACAACAAACCATAATTTCCCCTCCCAATGCCAACTGGACAGTGACATCACCAACTACTTTAATGACATCATCCAACAATAAAATAAAACATAATTAATTATAATAATTTAATTAATTCTTTTCGATAATAATAAATCCTGACAAAACTCCTTCCTCTTAAACAGCCTTGTCCTCAAGGCAATTTGAACGTTGGAAACTTCTTCATCACATCCTTTGCATCTTCCAAGGTTGCTTGATCATCATCTAAGTTCATCCATAAGATCTTTCACTGAACCACAGCAGCGTTGTTTATTTTCACTGTTCTAATCTCCAAGACCTTCTCTGGATACACAACCAATTGACCATCATCAGTAGTAGCAGGTGGTTGTAAACTGGGGGTAAACTGGGCCCCAATACACTTCCTTAAAACAGAAACATGAAACACAGGGTGGAGCTTAGAAGATGCAGGCAGCAACAGTTTATAAGCAACCTCTCCCACTCTCTCAATGATTTCATAAGGGCCATAATATTTTGCTGATAATTTTAAGTTCTTCCTTATGGCTAATGACGTTTTCCTATAAGGTTGCAACTTCAAGAAGACCATGTCCCCTACAGCATATTCATTGTCAATCCTTTTCATATCTGCAAAGTATTTCATCCTGGATTGGGCAATCTCTAGGTTCTCCTTCAACTTGTTTAGTGAGTATTTGTTTATTCTTCAAAAAGCATGTTCCACGAGAGGTGGACCGATCGGTGCAAAACTTCCCAAGGGAAGAGTAGTTGGTTGGTATCCATACAATGCTTCAAAAGGAGAGATTTTAAGTGATGTATGATAGCTGGTGTTGTACCAAAACTCAGCAAGGGGCATCCATAGTTTCCAGCTCTTAGGTTTCTGAAAACACATGCATCTGAGATACATTTCCACACACTGATTGACCCTCTCAGTTTGACCATCAGTCTGTGGATGATAAGATGTACTCAAAGCAACCTTAACCCCAGCCCTTTTTAATAGATGCTGCCAGAATTCAGATGTGAACACTTTATCTCTGTCACTAACAATCTCCATTGGTAGCCCATGTAACTTGTATACGAAATCAAAGAAGACTTCTGCTACAACTTCACCGTTTGTATACCCAAATTTGCAAAGGCACAAAGTGCCCATATTTGGTGAACCTGTCAACTACTACAAATATCACCTCCTTCCCTTCTGATTTTGGTAAACCTTCAATGAAGTCCATGCTAATGTGACTCCAAGCCCTTTTTGGAATTGGCAGAGGTTGCAATAGACCATGTGGCAGCTCATGTCTATCTTTACATTGTTGACAAGTAATACACTCATTGACCATCTTTTGTACATCATCTTTCATGTTTGGCCAGTAAAACAGGCTTTGTACTCTCTTAAGGCAGGCTCTCACCCCAGAATGTCCTCCTATAGGACTGAAATGTAACTGGTGAAGTATTTGTTTCCTCATCTCCCCATGAGACCCTACACAGATCCTACCTTCGAATTTAAGTAACCCTTGGTGCCATGTGTATCCAGGAATAGAGGCTGGATCAATGATCAATGCACTCAGCTTCTCTTGTATCCAGCTGTCTTGTTCATAACTCTTATCTATTGACTGAACCCAATCTGGAACTACAACAGATATAGCCATATTGGAGCACTCAGCACGAGGCTGTCTTGAGAGAGCATCAGCAATAACATTCTCCCTTCCCTTTTTATATTCTATCTTGAAGTCTAACCCCAACAACTTAGTAATTCCTTTTTGCTGCAATGATGTAGTGGCCCTTTGTTCTAGTAAGTATTTCAAGCTCTGTTGATCGGTCCTAATAGTGAAAGTCCTCCATTGTACATAATACTTCCATCTGGTAACAGCCATAATCACAGCTAAAAGATCTTTCTCATATATAGAAAGTCCCAACTCCTTGATATTAAAAGCCCTGCTGAGGTAGGAAATAGGCCTCTTTTTTTGTAACAGGACTGCCCCTAATCCACTATTGCATGCATCAGTTTCAATGCAAAATGATGCTTCAAAATCTGGTAATGCTAAGACAGGTGACTTACACATAGCTATCTTGAGGGATTGGAATGCATGTTCAGCCTGATCATTCCATCCATACTGATTCTTCTTCAATAATTATGTAAGGAGCTTAGCCAGAATTCCATAATCCTTTACAAATCGTCTGTAAAATCCTGTCAATCCCAAGAAACCCCTCAATTCAGTGATATTTGAGGGTCTAGGCCATGTTTCCATGGCACTGATCTTCATAGGGTCTGCTCTAACTTCCCCATCCTGTATTATATGGCCAAGATACTCAATGCTTTTCTTTCCAATAGAACATTTACTTAGCTTTGCATAGAATTTCTGCTCCCTTAATAGTGATAGTACTGCTCCAATGTGTTGCTTGTGTGTCTCCTTGTCTGGGCTATAAATCAAGATGTCATCAAAAAAGACAAGTACAAACTTCCTCAAAAAAGGTCTTAAGAGCTCATTCATACTTCTCTGAAAAGTTGCAGGGGCATTTGTCAACCCAAAAGGCATGACTCTGAATTCAAAGTGACCATGGTGTGTCACAAAAGCTGTTTTAGCAATGTCCCCTTCCTTCATCCTAATCTGGTGGAATCCGGACCTTAAATCAATTTTGGTGAAGAACCTGGCACTTCCTAGTTCGTCAAGGAGCTCATCTATTATGGGGATAGGATAACTGTCTTTAACTGTAAGGTCGTTTAATCTCCTATAATCAACACAAAGCCTCCAAGTATTGTCCTTCTTTCTGACTAACAGGATATGGGAGGCATAAGGACTATCACTGGGTCTGATGATTTGTTGATGTAGCATGTCCTCTATTAGTCTTTCCACCTCTGTTTTCTGGTAGTAGGGATATCTGTATGGTTTGAGCTTGAAGGGTTCATTTCCCTCTTTGAGTGTGATAGAATGCTCCCAGTTCCTAATGGGTGGTATTGAAGTAGGTGGTTGAAATATATCCTTATACTCCTGCAACACTCCCTTAAATTCTTCATCAACAAACTCATCTGCAACTGATTCTTGTGTCTGCATCACACTTAAACAGCCCAGTAAACCACATGACCCTTTTTTCATACTCTTCTTTAGTTTTTGGGCACTCATGAATTTGAGTTGGGACTGCTCCCCTTGGCTCTTCAATATGATCTGTTCTCCCTCTTTATGGAAAACCATTTCCATTTTCTTGAAGTCTAGGGTCATAGGACTGTAGTTTCTCATCCAGTCAGCTCCTAGAACCATCTCACATCCTCCCAACTTGATCAATCTAACATCATGTGTAAACCTATGCCCTTGCATCAGCCATGGTAGATTAGGACACTTCTTTGTTACTCAATATCTTACTCCCGTCTCGCCACGATCACTTGTCATTGGTGAAGCGGGTTCCACCAAACATTGCAATTCCTTGGCTAATTGTGTATCCAAAAAAGTATGAGTTGCTCCACTTGTCAATCGGTATATTAATAGGCCTTTTCTTGAGAAACCCCCGTATTCTAATAGTTCCCATGTTACTGTCCGGATAATGTATGAAAGGACAACCGAGAGATCTCATTTGCATCACATCCCGTCAAAAGCTGGAGTAATGATCGGTTCTTCATTGGTTTCCTCAGAAATTTCCCCATACACCTCCTCCTCATCTGCCAATATAAAATTAATTTGTTTCATCTTACACTGATGCCCCCTGAAAAACTTCTCATTACATTTAAAGCACAACCCCTTATTCCTCCTCTCTTGAATTTCAGCGGGTGATATTGTTCTATGTTCTGCTACTAATGGCTTAGAGTGCACCATTTGTTTCATCCCGTCCACGATCTTCGATGGTATGGGGGAAAACCTAGATTCACCCCAAGTTCTACCAACACCCTTAGTTCGATATCCATGGAGGCCGAAACGCATTCTTGGGCCCTAGCAGATTTTAAGGCTTCGTCAAAGTCTTAGGGTTCATCGACGACCATATTTTTAATCTCATCCTTTAACCCTCCAATAAAACAATTAATGAAGTACTTCTCATTTAAGTCGGGATCAAAAGTCCGACTAGTGTTCTCATGGATTCAAATCTCTTTACATACTCGTTGACGACTGTTTGGTTTAATCTGTGAAATTCATCCACAATAGCTTACATGGGTTCTTCATCGAATCAGCACGGACCTCCTCCTTACGAACTCCCAAGACATGGCCCTGACCGGGTTGCTCAATCTCCACCCTCCAAGCCATAATTCCGCCTCTCCTTTAAGATGCAAGGCTACTAATCTCATCTTCATGTCCTCCGGAATCGCATGCATGATGAAATATTCCTCACACTTACGAATCCACTCTCTGGGGCCAATTCCATCAAAAGAAGGGAAATCTATCTTAGGAATTTTGAGGAATTCATACCGCTGTTGCTTGTCGGCGATGGTGGTGTACGCCTTCACGGGTCTTGCAACCGATTCTTTGGGCGATGTCGGTTCCACATCCGATTCTTCTTGAAATTTCTGTTGTTGTAGTGATTGCTTCAACATCATATACATCGAAGCTAACTGGGTCCTGAATTCATCTAATCGGATATTGATATTTTCGTTGATCTGAGATTGCTTCTTCCATTGATCTTCGTCGGCCATGGATTTCGATAAGGAATTTTTGCTTTGAACGAACAAAGATGGTGGGATCGGAGTGTCTCTGATACCAATTGTGAGGATCAATTGATACCGGAAACAAGAAATTTGCGAAAAAACGAGAGAAGAAAGCTGGAAAAATTGATATTAGAAAGATAAGGAGGATATTTCAGACAACAAACCACAATTTTCACAGCCACGTTCTTACACCACTCCAGACTATATCCCCCTCCCAATGCCAACTGGACAGTGACATCACCAACTACTTTAATGACATCATCCAACAATAAAATAAAAACATAATTAATTACAATAATTTAATTAATTCTTTTCGATAATAATAAATCCTGACACTGCCGTCTTAAAAATCAGATCGATTGTTCGGTAAATTGAACGAGACCTAATAAGCGATGAAGAAATGGCAGAGGTTCAGTCCTGAGACATCAGGATTTCCGGGCAGAAAATTTTACTCCGACGGACTAAATAGCGGCGTCACGGAGATGCATATATTTTTATTTTTTTTAAGGAAGGTACATATATATTTATGAACATAATGAAAAGAAGATATATATAAAATCGACTTTCACACCTCACCAAAAATAAAAAATAAAAAATTAAAAATAGACTTTAATTAATGACGATATTTACCTTCGATTGTTTAAAAGTCGATTTTTAATTTAAAAATTACCTTTTAACGATCGATTTACTGAAATTTATGAATAGTGTGGTATATCAGGTAGTCAGATATAATAATGTCATTTATGAATACTGTGGTATATAGGTAGTCAGGTATAATAATCGTCAAGTAAAAATAAAGAATATACTACATATTTATGAAATAAACTAAAATTCAATTTGTTTTTTTGAGTGGACTAAAATTCAATTCTTCTTCCCTTTTATATAATAATTAATAATGCATAAAGGAATACAAATATTTCATAATTGGTTTCACTAAACCACATAGGAAGAATGAAGTTTAGTACGATTCCTTGCAACTAAATCGAGAGAATTGACTCACTTAAATAGAAGATAAACTCTATTGAAAAGTAATTACTCTGCAAATGGAAGGGAAAAAAAAAACTACACACTGCTATGATACAACTGAAAAGATTAGTAGGGCTCATGTGCAAGGATGATACGTAAAAATCAAGAAATTATTTGCAACCAACCACTCTGAACCGCAGCCAACCACTTCGAATCGATGCCGACCGTAGAGATCATGGTGAAACGATAATGGCTCGGATTGCGGTTTTGGTTTAATGTGTTTATGCAAAATGCACTAGGGTTTCTAGAGGTGTTCTGTGGGATGATTTATGTAATGTGCTTTGCTCTCAGATCCCCTGTTTAATTGGTGGAGATTTTAATGTTATAAGATCCTTGGATGAATATTCTGGGTTGGCTCAACCTGATGCTGGTGCAATGAGGGATTTTAACCAAGTGATTGCTAGTTGCTACCTTCTTGAGCCCCCCACATCTGGTCCTCTTTTTACTTGGGCTGGCTGGAGGAATTCTGCTTATGTGCAAAAGAAATTGGATAGGGTGCTGATTAATGAGAACTGGTTGGACACCTTTAGTAGTGGTTTAATCAAGATCTTGGGCAGGGTTGGTTCAGATCATAGGCCCCTGATTTTTGATCCTGAGGTTAGGAAAAAGGGCCCTTCTGTCTTCAAATTTCAGAATATGTGGACTATGCATAAAGATTTTTACAGTATGGTACAGCAGGAATGGAGTGTTCATCAGGTTGCCACCTCTATGGCAAGTTTTATGTATAAATTAAAACTGCTAAAACAGGCTTTGAAGATTTGGAATAAACAGGTTTTTGGGGATGTCCATAAAAGAGTTCTTGAGTTGGAAGAAAAGATCATGGAGCAGGAAGTTAAGTATGATCAGGACCCCAGCTCTGAAAACAGGGAGAAGACTCATCAGTTAAGTGCAGAATATTATCTTGCCCTTGCTCAGCAGGAGGAGTTTTGGAGGCAAAAGTCCAAGTATAAGTGGTTTAAAGAGGGTGATAAGAATACTAGTTTCTTTCATGCTTCTGTAAAAGATAAGATTAGTAAGATGCAGATACTTAGAATTCGGGATACTAATGGGGACGGGTACTAATGAGGGCCGAGATTGGCCAAGAGGCTGTTAGATTTTTTTCTGGTCTGCTCAACCAGGAAGGGCAATCTGATGAAGGTGATATCCAGTATCTTTTAGATTTTATACCTACCTTGATTACACATGAAGATAATGTTGCTCTAACTAAACCTATCACCATGGAAGAGGTTAAGAAGGCTGTTTTTGACTTAGATTCTAACAGTGCTCCAGGGATTGATGGTTTTTCTGGAGGTTTCTACAGGCACTGCTGGAACATAATTCATATGGATGTGTATCATGCTGTTCAAGATTTCTTCACTGGAAATAAATATCCCCAAGGTTGTGGGATCTACTTTAATTACTCTCATAGCTAAAAAAGCTGCTCCAACTTCCTTTGCTGATTATAGGCCTATATCACTCAGCACTTTCTTTAATAAGATTTGCACCAAAATTCTGACTTCCAGGCTCCAGCCCTTACTGCCTCTCATTATTTCTGAAGAACAATCTGCTTTCTTGCAAGGAAAGGACATTGCGATAATGTTACGTTGGTTCAAGAATTAGCTCGGTTTATTAACAAGAAAACTAGAGGACACAATATTATTTTCAAGCTTGATATAATGAAAGCTTTTGACGGGTTTCTTGGTTTTTTCTGGGTAGATTGCTTAGAAAAGTTTGGTTTTGAAGAACCTTTTATACATTTGGTTATGAATAACTTATCTGGCAGCCATTTCTCTATCCTTCTAAATGGTTCTCCCGTTGGTTTTTTCTCTTCCACAAGAGGTATTAAGCAAGGTGACCCCTCTCTCCTTATTTGTTCATCATTTTGATTGAAGCTATTTCTAGAGGTCTAAAAAGAATAATGATTCCCGGCACCGATACTTATGCTACACCTACTTGGTTTTGCTCCCTGTCACTCACTCTCTTTATGCTGATGATCTGATCATATTTGCTAGAGCTGCTAGGACCACCATCAATAAGCTGGCTAACTTTTTAGCTATTTATGAGAGGGCCTCTGGTCGAAGGTCAACGAAGCAAGAGCTCTTTTATTATGTCTAGTAAAGCTCCCCAAAAAGCTATTCGAATGTGGAAGCTATAACGGTTTTCGACGGGACACTTTTCCTTTCACTTACTTGGGTTGTCCTATCTTTTATGGTAGAGCCAAGTCTTCCTACTTCCAGTCTATTGTTGATAAATTTGAAGCAAAACTTAATAAATGGTACACTAAATATCTCTCTCCTGGGGGCAGGCTTATCCTTATCAGACATGTCCTCTCCTCTGTCCCTATCAACATTATGTCAGCAGTTAAGTTGCCTATGGCTACTATTCAGAAGCTGGAGCAAATTATGGCTAACTTCCTTTGGCATGACAGTGATAATCACAAGAGAAGGCATTGGAGGAGTTGGCAAAATGTGTGTTATCCTACATTTGAAAATGGACTTGGTATTAGGAGCTTAAAGACATTCCAGGCTGCTCTTGCTTGTAAGTTATGGTGGAAGATTCATCAGCAGCAAGGATTGTGGGCAAAAAAGGTGATGAATGGCTCATACCCGCTATATAAAACTTCATGCCTGGAAGCTTTTGGGTCTGTCCGGGAATGCACCGATCGAAATATGATCTATTTGACCGGCCCCGTAAATAAATGGGTGTGGACCGTGGACAATTCGGAAAATTTTACGTATCCTCTCGCTTATGAAACAATTAGGATGAAAAGATCATCCTGTTTGATTTAGGGAAATCGGAAGCCTTATATCCTCTCGAATTGCCTTTGTTTAATTGGAAGTTATACAATGGATTATTGCCTTTTGCTTTGATCGGTTACATAAGATGGGATTTTCGGGGCCCTTTAAATGCTTAAATTGTTCTCATGGTGATACTATGGATCATGTGTTCGGAGTTGTCGAGAGCTCAAGAAGTCCGGAATTTTTTTCAAAATATTCTTAACTATTATCCTATTCGTTGCAAATTTACAGGATGCTCAAAAAGCTTGGAGAGGTACCAGCATTAGGGGGGCTCTTGGTAAGGTTATTCGGATTATCCCTTCCTTAATTTTTTGGGGTCTTTGGAAAGATAGATGCAGTATGCTTCATGAGGCTGCCATGGACATACATCAGACCATCAAAAATATTGTTGCTGATCTGCAAAGCATATGTCAAAGTATGAATCTCACCAAAAAGAATAGTGAAGACCTTATTCTTGTTAATACTGGTTTGCTCAAAAATCTTGCGAGATAGGCCAAAAAAGGCTACCGTTATTGCTATTAGATGGCATGCTCCTCCTCCCCTTGCTTGCTATAAATTGAATACGATGGTTCCTCCCTCCAAAATCCTGGAATAGGCGGAGGTGGTTTCATCATTCGAGATGAGAATAGTGCTCTTATTGTTGCTTTGGTACTAGAGCTTATGGTATTGCTACCAATTTTGAAGGCGAATTGAAGGCTCTTATTGATGGTACACAACATTGTATTGATCTTCGACTCCAAAATGTTGAAGTTGAATCGACTCAAAGTGATGGTTGATATGATCCATGGCAAAACACACCTCCTCCTTGGAGATATGTAGGCGAGATTGTTTTACGCACGATCGATATGTTAAATCGAATCATTTTCAGATTAGGCATATTTACAGAGAAGGTAATATGGCAGCTGATTACTTGGCTAAGAAAGCTAGTACTACACAGTATAGCAGTACAATTCACATGGGAGAGGTTGATGAGGGTCTTAAAGCTATCTTACTTGAAGATCTGCTTCAGCTGGCTCATATTAGATATCTTTAATGGATAGCATTTTTCAGAGGGCCATCATGCTTGGAAGCACCCTTCAGTTACTCTCTGAAGGGTGCAAACTAGGACCAGTTTGATCATCATTTTCTGGGGGTTCATTAGGCCAAGACTTCAGTGGATCATTGCTTGGATCTCAATTTGGGAGCAGACTTCATTTATGAAGGCAAATGCAGCATATTAAGCCAGCTGGGAACGTCAAAATTCTGAAGATCAGCTTTCTTCCATATTTTTTCAAATTTTAGCTTAAGGCTTGATAGGTTTTTCTGGATTTTTCATAAGTCTTTTTATGTTTTTCCTTTTGACTGGGTGATTTTGCCGGTGTGTCAAGGCCCGTACTCTTCCCCTAGCACCCGATTTTTCCCACCTTGGGTTTTTCGGACTAGGGGTTTAAGGAGGCGGGGTTGCTCACTGATGACGTTATTGTATCGAGGAGGCCATGGATGGCAACACTGTAAATTTCTCTTTTCTTTAATAAAATTTACAGTTAAAAAAAAAAAAAAAAAAAAAAAAAAAAAAGTTAATGGGTTTCTGATGCAGTGAACGAAGAATGAGTTATTTATATATATTTAAACATCTCAATGATTATTTATGTCATTTTGTATTTAGATATATAAAAGAGGGTTATTTATGTCATTTTGGTGTACTTAGGAGATAGGGTATTTAAGCCCCAACTTTATCCCCTTAGAAGGGGGTTTTTGGAATATTGAAATTGTATGAACGTTGTTGAGTATTTTCAGCTTTCTTGAATATCAACCAGATTGCCTTGCATCAGTTTCTTTAAATGACGGTGATGACGAATTGATTTTAAAGGCGATAAAATTTTGATATGAAATGTTGATTAATTGATACACACTGTCTCTGTCTTTTTATGGGAGCCAAATGTCCTCTTTTGTGTTACTTTTAGGGCACCCATGTTGTGACTATTGGGCTGGGGCACAATTGGAATTTCCTACCAAAACTAAAAATAAAAATTAAAACATACACAAGGCAAATATATATTACAGTTTGTTGTTATACAGCAAGACGATCCCGGGTGGGTTTGTATCAAACATGTCATACTAACTACTAATCGCACCATGGGTTACTTACTATATTGTTGTTTTTATCTGTTGTTATTTCTACCTACGACACAATAAATGTTAATAAAATTCCTCTGTTAACAAAATAACTACACCCACTCGAATATGCTCAAAGTCGATCGATTATGTCAATGGAATAAGCACATTCGACAATCACAAAGTCGAACATTGGTGTTCAACAGACTCAGTGTCGAATGAGAATTTATTCTATATAATAAACAAAAATCGGCAATAGTCTAACCGATCCGGTAATAATAAATTTAAATTTTACCAAATGTGATGCATTTGGTAGAATAATAATAATTATTATTATTTAAAAACATAATAGGTGGTGTCTTGGGTTTCACGTGTAAAGGAGGCATAGTATAGTATAGTGACCCCACTTGTGCAATAAAAGATGAGAATTTACGAACTTACTCGGTCCTACTACTTTACACAAAAATGGCCAAAAAGATCAAAAACACCGTAACTAACTACGAGGCATCATTGTTATTGGGCACCGTATCGAATCTACTTTTGAGAGCATCACAGTAATATTCGATTTCCCGAAATGAGGCGCCCCGATAGATAGATGCATTGTAGAGCCAATAACAGTGTCCCTACCCTACCTATGCACTTAACAGCAAAATCCAATCATTTTCTTTTTTGGCCTTAACTTTCCTTTCCGTTCCTTTTTCACTTTCAAGAAGTTTAAGCTAACAGACAGATACTTTTCTCCTCTTGTAACACCTGAAAGGCGCGTCGTTGGTTGCGCTTTTCTCGGAATTACTATCACAGTTATTATGCTCCTGGGGAAAATGGGGAAAATAAAAGAAAACAAAAGGGTCAATAAAGATTGTCTCCATATCAAAATTATACCCTCTCCCAAGTATAGAAATAATGTAAATTTACAGCAATCTTCGGGGCACTGGAAAGCCGAACCTCATCCTCAATGTGGTGCCCCAAAAGTAGAGGTTTGGTGTGTTGCCCCACTAAAGATTTGCCGTAAATATTGCGTGAAGTGAGTTTCGACTTTCCAGAGGTTCAATATACATAATTCCATCTCTGGAAAGTCAAACTACACGTTGTGTAACGCCACTATATGTTCCCAAATCTACTATGAGCATATACTAGTATGAAAGGAAAATGAGTGAATTACCATAACAGCTAAAGGCACAAGGTTATTGCCACTTTTGAAACCGATTCCTCTGCGAAAACAAAAAGAAGGAAATAATTAGAATAGTAAGTATATATCTTCGATTTATGAAAAAAGTTGTCCGGCGAATGGAAGCATCCGCCTATACACGCCCGAAGACAGAGGCGAGACATATAAATAACAAACACCAACAACAGTTAGAAATAACAATAAAGATTACTCAAGATTGTGTATAAAAATACGCTTTTCAGAAGCATACCTCGAAGATAATTGAATCGTTTCAATCTCGTTTATTCCATCTGATTGAACATCATCATCCATTGAATCAACTATGTTGACCTCCTCGGATTCATTTTGATGGTTTTCTGTATACAATCACGAAACAGATTAGATTTTCGAGTCTATATTTTCCAGAATCTTATTATAGTAGCAGTTGAGATCACACTGACCTTTTACTTGATGTGAATCCCAAGGCTTGACGTTCGTTAAGAGTTTAAGGCACAAGATAGTACCTTGGAATTCCAGAAAGTTATATCTCATAAGGTTTAATCTCTCGTACCGTGACATTACCGAGAACCCGAAATGCGTGGTCCAGGTACTCAACACATCTGGTGCAGATGTCAAAACCAGCCTTTCAACTCCCAATTCCATCAGTTTCTGAAAAAACAAAGGAAAAAACAAACATTGTCACAATCAAAGATTTTATTCATTGTGCTTTTTAGGATATATATAAACACACTTTCGGTCCCCTATTTCGCTTCGTTATCTCAAAAACCAGTCCATATCTTTCATAATGACATTTTTCAACCCCCCACGCTATACTTTTGTGTTACACTTTTAGGACACTTAACGGACACATGCGTTTAAAGTTCAACCGTAATTCGTATGCCACGTGTCATTATACTATTGGTTGTGAAATAATTAATATACAAAGGGATAATATGACACTTTCAGTCCTCTATATTTACTAATTGTCTCAGAATTAACCCTTTTTCATTTTCATAATGACAGTTTTCACCCCTAACTACAGACTTTGTTACACTTTTTGGACACTAAACAATCAAACATTACTCTCCGGGTTCCGTCCATTAGGTGCCCCAGAAATGTAACAAAATTGTATAGTTAGGGGCAACAACTGTCATTAAACGGGGGGGGGGGTTAGAGACCAAAAATGTCATTATCTCTATTTGCATATAAACATTATTTCCATTTTTATGCGGAATACCTTCTCGATTACGTCCATGAGAATCCGACACATTCCCTGTTTACGAAATTGAAACCTTGTAGCAACAAGTGGAATCTCAGCAACCTTTTCACCACAAATCCTTCAAAAAAAACTAATAAAGTGATTCTTGCCGCAGAACAATTAAACGGAATATAAATATAGTCAGAATAATATATATATACCTCACAGTCGCCGCTGTAACCATTTGTTCATCCTTTTCCAAGACCAAAGTGTAGAAACCTTGAAAATTTAACTGTTTAGCTTCGACTGCGTTAATGATAGTCAAAAGAGTATTATTATAGACTTTGTCCTAATTTTTTTTTTAACATTCTTCAACTTTCTTAAAATGTGTGAAAACTCTACACAGAGTTATAATTTGGAAAGAAAACACACACACACACACATTTGTATTTTGTAGGTACTCACCATCTGCTTTGAAAATAACATCTTCCGCAATATCCTTCCTCTTGGTAAGAGGTTCTTTAACGAGTTCAAAACACTCGTGCATTACCCGAGAGCAAGCTTAAGCTTGCTTGTAAATTTCCATGTCTTGCTCGTTTTTTGGATCGTTCTTCAAGAGGGTCCAAGTAAGATTATTAATCCCAACTGGAACTGGTTTTCCCACGAGATTTCGTAGGCTGGTGTAAATCTGCAGCAAGAATTTAAGGTGAAACATCAATTCAATGAATTTTCAAAAGCTTAGTCAGAAGATTTTCCAGTTTGGGAAACTAAAAAGTACATACATGTTCACATCTAGTATTGCAAAACCAGTTCCCTTCAGGATAAACACCGCCGTCATGCGTTAGAATACCCTTCATTCTCAAGCAGCATTCCAAATGATCTACAACAAAAATTCATCAGAAAAAAGTTAATACCGATGTAAAAGCTTAATGTACGTAGGACTTAAAAAAAACACGGGAAATGACTTACATCGGAGATCACATTGAGCACAACTAAGAAGCTTATCCTCTTTACATCTTCTTGAATTACAAATAACACAACGACAAGACGGGCGAACCACTCACCATCCGGGACTTCTGTTTAGGACTTTTACAAGTAAATTCACAAGTTTTCTCAAAGATTCATGAATGAAAAAGTCTGGAAAAAAAAAAAAGCAAACCTTTAAACCCAAGCGACTCGTATGGAAAGAGGAAGGACACCGGTCGCATAATAGTAATACACCTCCAAATCGACATGAAGAGCATACTTGATCATTTGAAGTAAGATTCTTTTGTTCCTTGTTTGCTCGTTGTGAATCGGATTTTTTGCTTTTCAAGCTCTCATCATTCTTTAGTTGCAATTGGATTTCACGGAGAGACCGACCATCATCCAAGAAAATATTTGCTTTCTTGGCCTATGATTAGTACTACCGAGCGTGAGCTTCGAATTTACTTAAAGTAAAAACACATTGGCAACAACTGCATTCGATACCGGCTCGTGTTATTCTTCCTTCTTGCATACAAGTACCATCCTTTTTTCGGTAATACACTTTTTCTCTAATCTTAACCGCATTTACATCAATCAACCAAGATAAAATTGTGGACGGTGTCTTGTGAGCCGAAGAAGGAGTGCCTATCTGCCTAGCATTGATCTCTGTATTTGCATCATGTTTTACTTTTTCATGTCTCTGTAAAAGATCATTATCTATGTTTGTTTGCATCGAGACTCGTGAATCAATGCCTTGAGTTCTAATGGCGGCACCTAATTTATTAAGGCCGTTGGAAACCGGAGATGAAACCTTGGACTGATTAGTAGTGAAACCATCACATTGTCTTAAGTTTTGTTCATGATCCAACACCGATGGCGGAGAACATAAAGCTCGTGGTGAGCCACCTTTAGCTCCTCTCGATTTCTTCGTTTTTTCGTCGAAACATACCATATACAAGCTTGTCGAAGAGAGATAAATACTTTCCCACAAGGAGCTACATACCGAAGCTCCTTCTTATATCCTTTATCATGCGAGAAAAAATTTCCATCCAACGACGGACAAGTGACTTTTAGCTTTTTGGCCGCATTCTTACACTCACTAGAACGATCATACGTGTCTTCGAATGAGACGTATTTCACTACAGCTTGAGGGCAGTATTCACCTTCAACATTGACATACTTACGACCGTCATCATCATCAACAGACACATGCGTAGCAACAACTATGTCCCTTGTCTCATGAAAATCTTGACTCTCACACAATAATCCCGAGCCCCCGTGGTAAAGATGTGGTTTTTGAGTTAAAAGAGCTACATTATCAGCTGAACCCACATTTTCTCTTCTTATATTATTATCTTCAGAGACTGAATTAATGACTAGTGATTTTGGGTCAAGTCCAAGACAGACTTTATTAAGCGATAAAGAAACAACGTTTTCAGGGGAAATATATCGCATCCTGTTTGCATCATTCCGTTTGTCTTTGCAAAACTCTATTTTCCACCCCAAGAAGGAAAGATGCTTTCTTGCATTTAAGGCTAACAATTTCTTTCCTTTCCCAGAAGATTTATCGGCATTGATATAATCCGTAATTGCTTCGGGCAATACTCAGCTTCAGGTACCAAGTCCTTTCCTGCAGGAAACCACTGACCAACATTATCTCTTCTTCTATTATCTTCAGAGATTGAATTAATGACTGGTGATTTTGGCTTAAGTCCAAGACAGACTTGTTTAAGCGATAAAGAAACAACGTTTTCAGGGGAAATATATCGAATCCTGTGTCTATCACTCCGTCTGTCTTTGCAAAACTCGATTTTCCACCCCAAGAAGGAAAGATGCTTTCTAGCATTTAAGGCTAATTCATTCTTGCTTTTCTCAGAAGATTTATCGGCATTGATATACTCGTAATTGCTTCGGGGCAATACTCGGCTTTGGGTACTAAGTCCTTTCCCGCACGAAGCCACCGAATTTTCTCGTATTTCGTTCGTACGGACATATGTTCTTCTTCCTCAGGAGGTGACATTGACGAAGAAAACGAGCTCGTGCTAGCATATCCTTCATGCCATGAGCCTAACAAACCTTCTTTCATACACCTACCCTGCATCAGGATCATAAACCACCACCTTTAATTACTACTTATATAAGGTCTAGCCATTGGCAACAATTTGCCCTAGGTGTGTATCCTATGTACGGAAATTTTATTATGGAAAACAATAAAAACACACAAGGGCGCATCGTGTAAAATATAAATGCCATTAATTTATATTTTTATCCTTCTTATAAGGATTTTCATTGGTGGACAAGTATGACATGATGATCCTGGACCACCATAAAACCACTGATCCTATGTATCCGATACTGGCGATACGTATTAATCTCTCAAAATTACAAATTTGCCCCTAGGTGCATATCCTAAGTTCATATTCCTTGCTAATTGTAGTCACATTTTAAAAAAAAACACTTAGAAGGAAGTATGAGTACGCATTATCAAGTAATGATCTATTATCAATAATTATCACAAAAAACTAATTTACCCACAATTTTATCTAATTAATCAAATGATTTTATGAGCTGATCAAAATCTACATGCAATAACTTTGTTTCCATTTACTTCTATATATATAAAATAAAATAAAAACATTGATCAATACAATGCCCATAAGTAAGCACACCGCACACATCGTGAACTAAAATTAAAGAACCAGAGGAAGAAGAAGAAGACCCCAAAACAAAAAAAAAAACAAAAAACCGCAAAGATTGCAGAGTCAAAAGAACCAAGAAGCATAAAAGCAAAAGACAATAACCTGAACTCTGTCGTAGAATAAATTGTTTCGTAATTTCCGTTTATTTTGTTGACAATGTTTGCGATTTTCTTCTTCTGTTTGGGACGCCATTGAAATTGAAGAAGAAAGAGGAGGACGCCTTAAACCCTCTATGGGTTTTAGTTTCGTGTTGCGTACTGATAATGCTTATCTAGTATCGTTTTGCTCCATCATAATTAGTTTTTCTCAATTGAAATTTGTTTTGTTTTTTAAGATAATAAGAAAATTAATTTTTTTTAAATGATAATTAGAAAATTAAACCTTTAATGTTTTAAAGGTAGATAAGTGTTTTAACTTACGTTAAAAAAAAAGTGTTTTAACTTGGATTAATATGATATTTAAATAAGTATTTTGACTTGTGGTATGACTCTTTGAAATGAAGAAGAAAATTTTCAAAAAATATTTATCTTTTAAAAAATAAACTATAAACTGATTGATAAAAAAAAAAAAATAGAATCTGTATTTAGAGATTATGTATTGATCATCATTTTTATTTATTTTATATAAATTATGTTTTCTATTTTTATTTTTATAGAACCGATCATT
Organism: Gentiana straminea; assembly: GCA_036785695.1. Taxonomy (NCBI): domain Eukaryota; kingdom Viridiplantae; phylum Streptophyta; class Magnoliopsida; order Gentianales; family Gentianaceae; genus Gentiana; species Gentiana straminea. Next base: position 343,947 of record JAVUPR010000334.1, on the reverse strand, counting down.
TTATTAATGTCTCTAGGGATATATAAATTATGTTTAGATTAAAGGCATCAGATTAAAGATTGGATATTTAATAATTGAATTTTTAGTCCTGTAATTATTATAAGATACCAAGGCCTACGGGTTAAGCACTATGTTATAACCCGACCGTGATCAGGGTTTGAGCTCCGCTTGAAGCAAAAAAATGTGCGTGTGTAATAATAATAATAATAATAATAATAATAATAATAATAAATATAAGACCGGTTGATTCGTACAAAAAACGAGATTGTATCATATTGCTGCTACAAGTTTCCCCAAACAATAAAAATCATAACTTAAGCTTACTCGTAATTTATTCTCGGATCGGATTTAAATAACCGTATGCTGAATCATCTTTACTATCTCTTTTTTTCCGTTTCTTTCTATGCGCCGTTCGAATTCCCTGAAACTCTGCATCTTAGGTTGTAAACCGGCAACAAGTCCAATGGATTATTCTCATAAATTGTCACATCAAGACACATAGTTGTTACCAAATAACACTTTATACAGGAGTCTGGTTGGGAAACTGATGTATTTAACTATAACAAGACTCGGTCAATTCCTTGATGAACCTACAGCAAATCACATTAAAGTTGCACAAAGACTGCTTAGATCTATCAAGAGAAGTCCATGTCAAGGTATCAAATTCCCTCCTAACAATGAACCGGCTCTTAAGCCTTTTCTGATTTTGAATGGACAAGGTGTGAAGAGACTGGAATGTCAGTTACTGGTTTCTGCATCTTTATGGGCAAGTCATTGATCTCTTGGAAGTCGAAAAGGCAAACAACAGTATCAAAAAGCAGTTTAGAAGCAGATTACATGTCAATGGCTGCAACAACATGTGAGCTGCAATGGATTTTGTATTTGTTGAAGAATTTGTTGGTTCAACATGACAAGGCAGTACCACTCTACTGTGACGATAATAGTGTTGTATACATAGCTGAAAATCCAGTGTTCCTTAGAGAATAAAACACATAGAGATAGATTGCTACATTGTGAGAGAGAAGTACTTTAAGGGGATCATAAAGCCTTTGCCTATCCGATCCGAGCTTCGGTTGGCATACATTTTTACTAAGGCACTAGACGTTGTTAAGTTGGGGCAACGGATGCATAATCGAGGATGCACAACATACATTTGGGTTCAGGCTTGAGAGAGATGTAGAGAATATTGGGAAAGATGAGTTGGCAGTTTAGTGTGTTGTGATTGGTTGTTGTGACATCACTCTATCCAATCACATGTCTAGTTTTGTACTTGGTGGATTAGTTAGATGGAGGGAATAAGAACATATTAGATCATTTTTTGTAATGAGAAGAATATTCTCTTAAGTAACAAAATTGCTTTCTCTTTGTTCTTTTAGCTATCTTTCTTCATTTTCTGCTTTTGTTCTTCAGTTTTCTTTCTTCTTCATGTGTCCAGTCCAACGGTGATCCCATAATTCCTCAACCACCATGTACAACTTAATAATTGATTCCCCAGCCTCCGTGATTTTGTTGTTGGTAGTTGTGTTGTTTTTTTTTTTTTAATGTTTTTTTTATAATTATTACTTGTGTCAATTTAATTCCGATCAGAATCTAATTTAGGTAGTTATCCTTGATTAACCAATCACAAGATATACCTTAATAATTAATTCTTTTTAATTTAAACGGCGTAATCTCGGTCAAACTCGTATTCTTCGGCGATTTACTAAAAATGAAAATCATTTTTTTACAAAATGACAACAATACCTTAATTAAATGTTCGGGATTTTATACTCAACCAAAACAAAACATGAAAATCATTTTTCGAAATGAGAGTACCTTATCCAGAGGACAGTGAGATTCAACCGGAACCTATTGGTCTTGGACCTTAGTTTAACTATAGAAGTAAGTCTCATTGGCAAACATACGGCATTAAACATATGAAATTATATTGCAAAGACTATTTAATAAGAAACTCCACTTGCATCAAAACAAAGTTTTGTCTAACATCAAACATATTACAATCATATTGTAGCTACACTCAAATCATGTCATATGCTCTGTTTTGGTTAGATACTAGTAAGTTGTTTTTTTTTTTTTTTTTTTTTTTTTTCGTTTCGAAACGAAAGATTTATATGTTAGGAAGTTTCGAAAGATTTATATGTTAGGAAATCAATCGAGTAGCACAACGAAATTTAAAAAATTGATTTCCCGATCCAGGATCGTCTTCGTTTAAACAATAAACATACAAGAGAGGGGGCGGTAATATTACCTTGGTTGATCTAAAAGATCGATGCTTTGACCGTCCGGTAGGAGTAGATGTGCTCGAGCCGTCCAAGCGTCCGGCCTCTACCAGTAATCCACACGAGCACCTCGCCGGAATCCCGCCAAGGATTGCTACTAGAAAAACTCGACTGCTAGGTCGACATTTTCTCTCTCTACAATCTCTCTCTAAGATGCTTTCTTAGTGTGTAATACAAGAGCTTGGCAACCCCTTGCTTATATAGGCATATGGGGCGCCCCTTGCATTCCCAAAATCCTTGGGATGGAACAAGTGTTGAGTAGGGTGGAGAGAAAGAAAACATTTTCCTAATAAAATAAGGAAAATCCCTTAGATTGATTTATCTCATTTAATTCAATATCTTATATTAAATATTTACAAGATATTGTCGAATATCTAATATTATTATCTTTATCTTATTACCATAAATCCATTTTTCCAAAATCAATTAATATCAAATATTAATATTATGGTAATCTTATTAATTAAATTGCGCACAATTCAAATGTAACCTATACCAAAAGATGACGCCAATAATTAGCAAATTCACGTGTTGGCCAATATATATTTATTTAATTAATATAATTAATATCTTATATTATATTTATTCATAATAATTAAATACCACCATATTAATTTACCACTATAACCTTTATAGTCTTGAGATAATCTTTCCTTATTTGGTTATCAACTATAACCACATTTTAATCCGACTCGATGTTCATATGTGTGTGACCCGACAGGCTTCCGAATATGTTGGTCGTAGACATAAGACGCAATTACGAAAATGCCCTTCACATCTAACGATCACGGATAGCGTCTAGCAACGCGTCCGTGACCCTCAATCATCGGAAGAGTCAATACGCAATGACTACTACCTTTCATGTGCTCGGTAGCGTGTAAATAGAATCTCATCGCTGTAATAATATCCATACGGTCGTACGTCGAGTGTCAAGCATTGACGACCGTATCTTATAATCTGGATATCATGCTCTCTCGAAGTAACTCATTTACTTCCACTTTGCAAAGATTCACGAGAGTAAGACATTCCTTATAAGAAGGCCCTTTCGGATATTCACCCCTACTATTAGGGTACGCAATTCCCAAACGACCTAACATGTATACTCCGCATGCTTCAGTATCACACCCAATCACTATCGCATGATCGCCCCATGGTTAGAGGAAACCTCAATAGTGTCAAAGCATGACAATCCACACCGTGATGCCAGGTAGACTCATGTCCAAGGATAATTACACAACCGTCACATAGTGTGACACTTAACAGTGTAAGTGGGTCAGTATAACGTACTCATTCTGCAATACACGTCCACGTACAGTCCAAGTGTCTCTACACTTCGATAGACGAGGTCTATCACTGCCCTTAAAGACGAAAGACATCTAATACGTGCTAGTCCGTACGTACTTATCAATGCCCCGTTTAATAGTACATCGGCTGTAGAGACATTTAAGTATTAAACTTATTAAAGTGATTAGAGATCTCATCAACCATAATCGCCTATCATGGTTTCTCTACCACAGTTTAATACTAATGACGTTATCATATAACAATTCATAATTGGTTCTTTAAAAGAACAAATATATGACAACAGAAAAAGCCAGTTATTATATATGTATAATCATAAAGAAATAGTAGAAACGGTCTGCCCCGGTCGGATCCGGTCCAACCCGATTGGGTTTATGACACTATTTCAACATTATATTACTAACAACAAACAATATATGGATTCCAACCGGACAACCGCCGGAACACCACTAGCCAGTTACTGGACACAACCATACCAACAGAACGAACGAGAAACAACACGGGGAGAACCCATTACACCAAATACCGTTTCATTATAGCGATCTTGATTTGGTAAGAGAAAAAAATGAAAAAAAATCCGTCATATCGCAGAAGTCGATAACCGGAATGAAAACCAACCATTAATATCCGTAGTGACCGACAAGCCCGACAAGCACCGAGACCATCTGAAATCTACAGACAAACCACAAACACCTGAAACGAGAATCAAAGCCCAAAAACACCAAAAGCCTCCATTGAAGGCAACATGCACACCACCAACACCGCCGTCGTCACCAGCCCAGAAAAGCAAAACATGTCCTATGTCACCATCGTAGCCCACCAAAAGCAGCTGCCATGGGGTGAAGAGCTCAAAATCCGACGACGAAGGTCTGTAGCCGAAAAGAAACAAACAAAGTAGATGAACAACCACTAGATCTTTGATCCACAAAACACATGCACCCGCAACAAAACCTTCAACAAATAGAAAGAAAGCAAGACTTCCCTTGACAGAGAAACATCTCTTCAACTCACAACAAAAATAAAAGGACAAACGAAGAAATATATATAATATTTATTCATATATTCTTATCGTTTGCATTCGGGTTGCTGTAATAAAATGAGCCAAACACCTCCAGCTGAACGACCACCTATGAAATTCGAATTGATGCATATGCGCATACGTGCATCAGTGAAGAGATGCAATTTGGATTCATGCACCTCACGGTTGAAGTAAGAGTTGTAGTTTTTGGCGAACGAAAATGAACTTAACCTTTTTCGCGTAGTACCTCACTTCGTGTACATGGTACATTTGACCTATAAAATACACCATCATGCAAACGAAAATCATTCACTTGTCCAAAAGCATAATCAGAATTATTTCGAGTGTTTTCAGTTCTAGTAACTGTTTGAATAAAACAACTGTATTGTATTTTAAGAGAGATTTTCAAATCCAGATTAATGGATCACAATAATTATCGCTGGGTCAATGTTTTGACAATAAAATGTTTCTTACCAAATAAACAACCATGAAAAAAAAAAAAAAAAACCATTTAACTACACATTTAGACAAAATGTTTAAAACATAAACCCAAAAGATTTTTTTTTTCCTTTTTGATATATATTATTCTGCCAATACACGTTCCCAGTGTTCCATTTCTGGGACGAAACCTTTCGTTTCGACTATGAATATATTATTACCACCATCACCGGACAGCACCAGAGCTAGTAGCATAGCACCAAAATCACAGCTTTCGTTTCTTAGATCTTACAATTGTTTCCCTACTTCCTTATTCCCTTCCAGGTACTGATTTTTTTTCTTATTTTTTTGATTATCAATGCCACATTTTGCACTTCTGTTTTTGCAGATTATATTCATGGTTTTCGTTGATTACTAAGCTTCACCGCAATCTGAAATTTTGGGATTATTTAATTTCGCCTAGTTGAAGTTTTTCGATTTGACTTCTGGGTTTATTGAAACAGTGGTTGATGCAGACTTTGCAACGCTTCTTGCTGAGTTATTATTTATTTAAAATTCATTTTTTTCGCCCCTCCTTTTGAAATTAAATTTTGGGAAAGACTCTATCTTGTGAACTTGATTGCTATTGTTGACTCTACTTTATACTGCAGGACGATACTATTATCTCTCTCTGTTTGTTTTTTTCTTCTGGGTATTTCTTGGCAGCTCGTTTTTTTTTGGAGTAGATTCATTTGCTTTGATGATTTTATTGTGGGCCTTCTTTTTCATTTTTGTTTGGAATCTGCAATTATGTTGTCTTCATGTTAAATAAAGTGTAATAATTCGCTGTTTATATCAGTTGAACCACCAAGTGGAAATAAATTTTGAATGTAATTGTTTTAAGCTGTTTCGTGTTTATGCTTAACCAGGCCTTTGTAGTGAATTGTCCTGCTTTATTTTTGATACGATATATTGGATTATTAGCTGTAGTTCAGAAAACGTAATGAAGGTAATATCTGTGCAGTGAAAGCTAGTAGTAGGTTCTGTTTCGAAATTGCATAATGTGGTTCGCGCAAAATCCTAGCAAGCGATGGGGTGAAATATTCTTCCTTGTGTACACACCGTTTTGGCTAACTCTTTGCCTTGGCATTGTTGTTCCGTACAAGCTCTATGAGGTAATGTTTTATGCTCTAAGGTATTGCATTCTATGAATTTTTGCTTGATTAAGTATATGCTGCATTTGAAGTTCTTGGTTGAGTATCCTAGACCTTCAGTCCGAGTCCTCTGTTTGTTTGACGAATGTAAGCTTTTTTTTTCAATAACGGACAGTGTCTAAAACTGCAACAAAATAACACGTCTGAAATTGTACGGAATTTCTATCCTGTTTTCCCTACACTTTCAGTTGTTATGAATACATCATTTTATTCTTTTAGTTAAGCATTTCAAGGGATGTAAAAGTTATGTTTTATGTTGCTCTCATTTTTTTCTTCATGTTCATACATGAAAACTCAATACCCGTAAAGCATCCGTAGCCTTTTGGTCTTCCATAAGAACTTTCTTTTTTAGTTTAACGGGGATCTTACGATTGTATAAAATACATGTAGTGCTTCTTCATTTAAACCAGTCTGCCTGAATTTTACGTATAACATCCTAATTAATTCCTCCACCCGTTTACAACATTGATCCTGTCATGGACAAGAATCCCGCGCTTCCTATCCTTCACACTGGGTTTACTTATCATCCTTTTCTTGTGCAAGATTCATGAAAAATGTTTTTTTTTTTTTTTTTTTTTGTGTGTGGCAGAATTTTACAGAACTGGAATATTTACTTCTTGGGCTTGTTTCAGTAGTTCCAACTGTCCTCCTGCCAATGTTCTTCGTTGCAAAGGTGAGCACATTGGGTCAGTTTTCCTTGTATTTTCCTTCAACAAAGTTTATGCTCTTGACTTTGATTGTCTCTTTGCAATATAAGCACGTCTCATCCTGCTGTAGATTGGACCACACATATGATATTCGTCTCAGCATTCTCAAAAACCCGTTTTTAAGTATTTTGTTTTTTTTTTTTTTTTTTGAATTTAAGGTTATTTTATATTTCTCAAGTCTTTTATTGTTCTTCCTGCTTGCTTCTTCTGTGCCATTACTTTCATATTCTGTTGATATAGCACATTTTCTCTTTTGTCATTGAAATGGTTTTGTTCAACAAGTCTTGAAATCTCAACTAGTACTTGTATTAAGCCTTTTAATTAATTTTGCAGGCGGATAAGCATGTCAATTTGAAGGACCGCTATTGGGTAAAGGTAAGTGGGTTTCGGGACGAAAGTCCTTTTCTTTTTGCTAAGCTTTTGATGAGTGTATTATAATATTTTTCACAGAGCCCTATTGTTCAGTGTACAAATCAATTTTGTTATGTTCATAAGCAAGACCTTCGAGTAAAGATAAATGCTAATTCTGACACTGAGTCATCCAGATCAGTCTTTATTACAATCTTTCGAAAAAGTTACGTTCTTTCGATCAATTCTTTTATTTAAAGGCGTTTCAATAATAGTATTTGTTCTTAAACGGTGTTCCGTAGATCAAGTAATATCTTCTGATGAAAACATATCTTATTCTATAATTCGACTAAATCTTAGTTCACTACTGGACTACCCGGAACTTTTTAAAGCTAAATATTGGGATTTGTATCTGTTTCTTTTGCTATCGTATTTCATGCTGAGTTTATGAATTCCTTGACTGTGTGAGCTTACTGTATGGTTTTTATCATGCCAGGCTACGCTATGGATCCTCATTTTCAGTTACGTTGGAAACTATTTTTGGACACATTATTTCTTCACAGTTTTGGGTGCTTCATATACTTTTCCATCTTGGAGGATGAACAATGTAAGCTAATGCACCAGAGTCCCATAGTTATGGCCTGAATATTCGAGATAATTACACTTTTGGTCCCTTTTGTTTCACGATTTTCACACTTCTATCTTCAATGTCTTATCTTCACACTCATATCCCTCATCTATGTTTTTTTTTTATTGTTTTTTCTTATTACATTTTCGGTCCATTTCTGCTACGTGTCAAGTATTTATTGGTTGAAACACATCGTATCTTTGATGCTGGTTGTTGGACACGTGTCGGTTTTTGGCCTGAAATGTGAAGAAAAAAAATTTCATGAATGAGGTGTGAAAATCCCAAGATGAAATATTGAGGATAAAAGTGCAGTATCATTACTCGATTATTAACGCCTTTTCTCCCTATTCTTGTCCAAACTTCTTTTTAAAGTGGCTAATTATATTTCTTTTTTCTTTTATAGGTGCCACATACAACATTCCTTCTGGCTCACGCATGTTTCCTGTTTTATCATGTCGTTTCCAATATTACCCTTCGTAGACTACAGCACGCCATTGCTGATTTGCCTGATACTGTTCAGTGGGGTATCAAAGCAGGCTGGATTTTTGTTCTTTCTTACTTCATAGCTTACTTGGAGACCCTTTCCATTGCCAATGTATGTTGTTGTGTACAAAACCTTCAATAATGCTTATAAAGTCACCTTCTTTGCTAAAGTTTATCTGATCAGGGCTAATTTTGTCCTTTTTTAACTTGCAGTTTCCGTACTATACGTTTGTGGATCGTGCATCAATGTACAAAGTTGGCTCCTTGTTTTATGCAATTTATTTCTTTGTCAGCTTTCCAATGTTTCTGAGGTAAGTGCCTGACTACAGTTTTATCTTCAATTTTTTTGTGGGACGTTCGGTTCATTACTGTTTTTAGGTTACAATTTCTCTGTTCTAATGTAAATAATTCATTAAAATTTTGTAGAATCGACGAGAAACTGGGTGATCCATGGGACTTACCAAGAGTAGCAGTGGATGCATTGGGAGCAGCCATGCTTGTGACAATTATACTCGACTTATGGCGGATATTCCTTGGCCCTATTGTTCCTGTACCTGATTCCAACCATTGTCTTCAACCTGGATTGCCTTGGTTTCCAGGTCATGCTCAAGGTTTTTCAATCTGAATTTCTGAATTCTCAATCGAAGATCCATGTGTCGTAATTTAGAGTTTAATTTATGGCTGTAATATTAGATTATCGATTGGAATATCGATCGTAAACTATATTATGTATGTCAAGAACTATGATCATCATTTGGGATGTGGAACTAAATTGGTTTTAATGTATCATGTAGTTTGCAGGTTTTTTTTTTTTTTTTTTTTTTTTTTTTTGGGGGGGTAGAGAAATTAGGGTACAATGTAACAATAGTTTATCTGTAATGATGCAGAAGGATTTCTGTTTATTTCAATTTTCGTTATTCGGCTCATACAATGCAACTTACGAAAAGTCGGTTATACTGTGTTGCATAGATAGAGTAGTGTCATTTCGTTACGAATATCAAAATACTAATGATCTTATACGTTGTTTTAGGCAAGATACTCTTATGATCGGAGGGTAATGATATTGCCACAATTTTGTTATTTTGGTTATAGCTCTCGGTATTCGGGACCAACTGACCTGACTAATCCGGAGTTCGGTCTGGGTCGTGTTTGGAGAGTCTGACTCTTACTTCCCGATGGTAAGGTCGATCGAGAAAACTTCTTTCAAATACGACGCATCAGATGGGGAATAACAGACCGGTGACCTTTCTAGACATATTTTAGATATCACAAATAATCATAATGATGTGTATGGAATGGTATAAGTTGCAATCTATGATGCACCGACACTTCAATATGGGCGCCGTGCGCCGTGTCCGACACAAGACACGACACGACACGCTCCGACACGCTCCGACACCGTGTCCGACACGTGTCGGCTGATTAAATTAATATTATTTAAAATTGTAATATCCGACACACCTCCGACACGTTGTCGACACACCTCCGACACGGCGCCGACACCTCCCGACACAATTTTTTCAATGTTTTTTTGATTAAACCTGAAAATATACAATTTCTATTTTGATTACTCTGTATTATGTTTATATGTTTTTTTGTTATAGACAATCGTTTTTACACTTAATTTGTAATATTTTGAAAGTCAAATCATAATTTTCTTTTTACTTTTGACACCGTATAGATAACAAATATCTATTTTAGATATTGATAGAGTTTAAGTATTACATATCTTATATAGATGTATATATGTGTGTGTATACATATATATATGTGTGTGTATATATATATATATATATTATATGTAACGTGTCGGGGCGTGTCGTGTCCTTAAATTTTAGAATTAGCGGTGTCGCGCGTCCGTTGTCGTGTCGTCGTATTAGTCGTGCGGCGTGTCCGTGTCCGTGTCCGTGCAACATAGGTTGCAATCATATACATCAATGGCATGTGATTTTGTATAATAAGGTGACATAATGAAGTGTTGGTATCATTTTCACACATAGATAATGGTCACTATTTATAGTATGGAAATTGGAAAATGAATCGTGGCTATAGATTTTTATTTAAAAACAATATAAAAACATTAAAACAAAAATTCTCAACCATACAAACTTATTTTGTGGGTATAAGTTTATGAAATTTATGTGTCCTTTTTTTGTTATCATATAAGGTTAGGGATTAGGGATTAGGGATTAGGGACAATAACATTTTTTAAATAGTAGGATGGGACTTGGAGTCGACAATAGTCGAATTGAAAAAGAGGATGAATGACGAGCCTTTATTTGTATCACATTGACTCGATCTGTCTTTGCATTACAGTATAATAAATATATTGTTAAAGTCAATTATGAAGCTCTTCATCGACTTTTCATAATTAAATCGTGAGAATCAACATTGATAAAATCGTTATTTTTTAATTTTTTTCCCTTTTCAAAAATCGGTTTTCACAATATCCATAATGTAAAAATGATTGCTCAAAATCTAAAATAAACTTCGTCAAAAAAAAAAAAAAAAAAAAAAAAAACCTAAAATAAACAATTGTGTGGTTGTGTATTTCCAATCACATTTGTTGAGTAAATTCCACGTCTAGTAGCCCGTGACTTGACTTGATTGGTCGGTGAAAAGAAAAATATGAATCTTTGACTTATCAAATCGCTCTCCAGAAAAAAAAAAAAAAATTGATGATTATTTCCACTCAAATCAAGTTAGATTAATGTTTTTTTATAGTGTCATAAAGTGTATATATATATATATATATATATATATATATATATATAAATTTAATTTTTTTCTAAAATCAAGCCAGAATCTTTTATAACATTCTGTGTGGAATTAGATCAAAATAAACAATGGGAAAAACAAATAAATTAAAAGGTAAAAGAGAAAAATAGGAATATTGTGTATTTGTTATAAAACTAATATAAGAAAGAACAGAAGCAAAGTAATGAAGAGAAAGGAGAAATGCTTGTGTCTTATTTCACTGGTATCATGGGGTATTTATAGTTGAGAGTACAGTGTGAATACAATACAATAGATAAACCAAAAAATCTTGTAATCAATTTGAATAATAGATAAACATATTATTATCTTTTATAACACTCCCCCTTGGATATCTATTATTCAACAAACAATAGATATGATATGCCTCATTAAAACCTTACTAAGAAAAAACCCAGTGGGAAAAAATCATAGTTAAGGAAAAAGAGTACATATTTATCTATGTTGATTTACTCCCCCTGAACCAAGCATCAATTAATGTCTTTCAACGTCGCATCCCAATGCTCTTCACCAGTCTTTCGAATGTTGCAGTTGATAATGTCTTAGTAAATAAATCTGCGCGGGTTGCGGTTGATCGGATCTGTTGCACATCAATTTCCCCATTCTTTTGCAAATCTATTATGTGGGCGAATTAATTTCTCAATCGAGTTGCATAACGTATATGTCATGCACTATTAACTTTGCTAGAAAAACCCGGTGGGAAAAAAACTAGACAAGGTAAATAGTTCATGTCATATGCGTTTTTATGTGTTGCACTAAACTTGCCTCGTTAAAAACCTTTAACTAAGAAAACCACTGTGGGAAAAACTTGGTCAAAGGGAAAAAGAGTACGGTCATTGTGCTTAAAATAACTTTGAAGTTGTCGCTCCCCCGACGACAACATCTACTTTATGTGCGCATTAAAGTATTATAAACACATTCGTTCCAAAACGGATGTAGAAATGATTTTAGTGAACAATTTTTCTAGATTGTTACTTAGAGCGCACTTTGTATATCCGTACCTTCCGGACTTCATGTAGATAATTGAATGTAGGGGCTAAATACGTCATGCCCACTACTCGTTCGGGCAACACATGGAACTCAGTCAGCACTATAATTATAAAAACAATGGGGAAAGTAATACAATCGCAATTGCATGCGTATATTCCACTCTCACACGTCGTAGTACTATAAATTCATGACACAAAGTTTGAGTTACTTATATATTCTTTCCTCAATAGAACTATACTATAGTCATATTACATTCAACATGAATGTTAATGATATTTTTAACTTAATAGTATGCATGCTTTGTGATTGTCATGTTAACTTGTTTCTGAAATCCACCAAGGATTTTCATATTAATGTCCAACGACCCATAAATATGTGGTCATGACATATGAAAACTCAACATTACTGCCAGATATACTAGTTAGCGGAACATAACATTATCTATAATGGGAGAATATATTTGATCATTAACAAACAAATATTTCTAATTCAAACTCAACCTCAATTGCTTATTTCATTTTTACCTAGTCTGAGTGTTTCTGGCACTCTGCGAATGACTTAGGTACTGGATCCAGATATAATAATAGCAATTAAAGAGGCAAATATGTCGTCGACGACTATTATATTTTATTATGATTTCTCCCATAAAATTCGATATTAGCATAAACCAATTCCTTATCAATGTATGGATTGGTTGTTCCGCAACCCCAATATTTAATCATTTGATGCACGTGCAATTTTTTGTTTTGGGGTTTTCGTCTACAAGACGAATCTCTTTAAGAGATTTCATGAGTGACTGAATATCAATAATAAATTGATCATTCTTCCGCGGATTTTTATCTTTAACACCGATCGGTCTTCTACGCTTCGACGTAGAGAAATATCTTTAATCATACTTGTTGGTGCATTTATAAATAATCACTCATTTAATTTCAAAATAGGTATCTAGCATATTACTTGTTAAATACTACAAGTAAGATTATTTTCGCGATTCGATTAAACGATGCGTGGAAGATCGTTTATCTTGTTAAAATTTCTCGGCATTCTTTTATTCTAACATGAGATTTTCTTTATCTCCCCCTAATGCCGAGAATCGATCTTCATCGAACATGTTGCACCGAGCTATACATTGATGCTCTTTTATTCGCTTCATGCGATTTACACATATAAAACATAGTGGTTTCAATTAAATATCTCATTCTATGAGATTTTTGAAAGCAATATCTCTCTTGCGCTTCATGCGTTTAATATATCAACTTGTGTGATTTTAGATTCTTCAAGAATCGTTCGAAAAAATTCACGTTATATTTAGAGAAATCACTAGAATGAGACAACGAACTTTTGGTTCGTTTCTCCCTCTTTCTCGGAAAATATTTGATATATGCAAAATGTGCATAATCTACCCTTCGTGGGTTTCATGTAAATGAATAATATATGAACTCATGGTTCATATATGTCTATATTTGTCACGAGATATAATGGATTTTCCTCCTTTAGAGATATTTTATCAATTCTCACAATGCTTATTAGGATGATTAAGTCAAGCATATTTTGAAATTAATAATAATATTCACAATTAAACAACACAATGTATCATGTAGATGATAATATTGACAATCAAACAACACAATGTATCACGATTCTTAAGACAAGCAATTCATATGGGATCTATTACTAGAACAACTCAAGAAATCCTTGATAAGCGAAACGTCGGTAAAAATTATATGTCAATAGATACTATATTACCAAAATGTGATCACGTACATAATAAATGGCAGCAACTTTTCTCGACTAAATGCATGTTTCTATCGTATATTATGAATAGATAAATCATGCATTACATAGAGCATAGTATTAAAGATGATTTGATCTAATAATGCGTTCAAGTTCTCAAAAGTAATGAGAATGAGTTCAAATATTTCTAGAATTAAGTAATAGTCTATCAAATTCTAAAATATTTTAGTGAATTAATATGATAGAAATGAATCGTTATATTGAAGAAATCTTCACCGTTGATTAGAAAATTGTATTAGTATAAATCGATTTTCTACAAATTGAGAATATCAATTGAAACTGAGTAAATCTATTCTTATGCAAAAGGTGTATGAACTAAGATGCTCACGAAAATTGGCATCGAAAAATACATTTTAAGTTCAACACATTTAATCATCTTATTTAGCCATAAGCGAAAATCAAAACGATCATTGAAAATAGAATAAAGTCTTATCAATAGACTAAGTGTAGAGCATCCTAAACAAAGAGTTTTGGATCTATAATTATTATTATAACACATTAACCCATATCATATCATTTTCAATGCAGCTACCATTCGAGTTCACTTAATATTGCTATTATGGGAAGAGTATTTTATATGTGTCAAGAAGAATTCATCTTAATGCCCATAAATAAAACCAACCTATCGTATATGAAGATCACCATTGTATTATTAAACTAAAAATTACCATCAAAAGCTGTGTCAACTTAGAGGAATTATATACCACAAAGAGAGGAATTGCCAATCATCGAGAAAAATGATTAACGAAGCCAACTAAATTCAAGTTGTGATATTAGTGGCATATCAAAATCAAATAAATAAACCCACAACCTCAATTTGACATAGTGACATATTAACCAAAATACGAGCTTTGTGACATATTGGCATATTAACCAAAATATCGGTTCACGTAGTGGCATATCAACTAAAATATTGGCCTTCTCTTAATTAATATACCAAAATATTGGCCTTCTCTTAATTAATATATGGCCTTGTCTCAATTAATATATGGCATTATATGCCTTTTCTCAACTATGTCATGATTGTCGTTGTGAAAGGAAACATATTTTCCACGACCGCATCCACGACCACGGCCTCTACCACGACCTCAAGTGCGACCACGGCCATGGCCAAAATTGGAATATTATGCCGTGGCCAAAATTCGATTATATTCACTCCGGAGAATGGTGGCACCAATATTGATTTTCAATAACAAATCAAATTTTTTTTCTCGGCGAACAATGGACATGCGGTGCGATCAACTCGTCGAGCGACAATATGAGTACAATGAGATCGAATATCTCTTGAGACATTTCTCGGGATATTCTTCTTGCCCATGTGCTTGTCACTTACACCATATTATTTTAATCATGGTGTAATAAAAATGCTGAATTAACCGATTTAAAATCCTGCATTCGCAGGTTGAACCAATCATGTATGGCTTTCGTTAAAACGACCGAAATCAAGTGGTTGAACCATTATTTCAAATGGTTGCACAAGTCGAACCCCTTTTTTTTTTTTTTCAAACGGTTCCATACTTCATACGGATCTTTCACCGTTAAATAATCATAGTCGAACCTTTTTTTCAAACGGTTCCATAATTCATACATGGCAATATTAACTTTTGATCAATCATTCTCTGGAGCATGTCCTTTTGAATGGACTTATTTATTAATGTAATGACATGTCGGCATTATTTTTTCAAATTCACTCATTTATGTGAATTTCATGTCCACTTTCGTCAATTCTCGACATGTCAACTTTTCGAATATGACATGTCAACTTTTGTGAATTTTATATTCACTTTTACGAAACTTTACATATTTAAATGAACTTCGTGTCCATTATATACTCGTTCAATGTATTGATCATCTCCAAATAATCAATTTTTTTCAAAATTGTCAAAAGGACAAGACGCTATTGCGTTAGGTAAAATTAAATTGTATCCATCTCATATAGAATATGGAATTGTATGGTAATATTTTAATCATTACAAAATAAATTAAACAAGCAAAATTTTACCTCAATATTTATCTCAGTTGTAGCATCGGGAATTCTGAACCGAAATTAGGTAATCAATTTTTTTCTTTCAGATGAGATTGTATCCAAGCTGAATGATCTGAAGGAAAGAAGATTTCATGCGTCTTCTTGCAGTGAAATAGTAGATTCCTTCTTGCAGTGACTGCATTCTGATTCCTCCTGACATGTAATACAACCAAGAAAAATCATGGACAAAAGTAAATAATAATATTTTTTTTTTCACATTCAACCGAGATAAACATATGAAACAAGAGTGAAATCTTGTATTAGAGAAAAAAAAAAAACAAATGAAGGGTTCTGAAAAACAAATTTGTGAATCTCCTTCGGTTGAAGAGGGGGTCGATCCGTCCTTGCGCCGGGAAAGTGATTGACAAACGAAAGGATTCCATCTGCGTCCATATTCCCGGCCGGTGAATGCCGGGGTAAATACTCTTTTAGATCTGCCGTCCTGGCACACTCGGTCTATACATCATATCATCAGCGTATGCGAAAAGTCATATCCACCATACGGTCCATTCCCGAACAATGAATCGGAAAGCACTAGCCATCAATATTCACCGAGATAAAGAGCAAAGCCATCACTTGCTCTCTAAGAATCGTTCCTGCAATCTATTGTTAGGATCAAGGATCAAGCATAGCACGTTAAGTATTTATCAATCTTCCTCAATATATCACATTTGCGAACCATATCATGGACCAAAGTAAAACGAGATCTAGAACAACTTTTATTTCCAGCCAAGTCATGTTTCCACAAAAGATCAACAGAAAGCATTGATAATAAAAGAAGAAATTAAAACTTATCGAGTAAAATTTTCTTCCAACTCTCGGCGCTTTATACCACCAGATCGGTGCCGTCTTTGGATATTTGACCGGTGATGATAAGCGGTGCAGGGGAAAGATACATCACGATCCACTCGATTGGTAGATGAAACATTGGTAGATGAAACCTACATTTAGATGTGTAGAGACTCGTGCTGATAACGTGTTATAAAACTAATATAAGAAAGAACAGAAGCAAAGTAATGAAGAGAAAGGAGAAATGCTTGTGTCTTATTTCACTGGTATCATGGGGTATTTATAGTTGAGAGTACAGTGTGAATACAATACAATAGATAAACCAGAAAATCTTGTAATCAATTTGAATAATAGATAAACATATTATTATCTTTTATAACAGTATTAAGATTTTTTATAGTGTGCAAAAACATACAATCCCGTAAACTGCTGCTATCGTGTGGGCTCGCCCTGTTGATGGATCTAAGAAAATTATTCAGTTCGGACGTCGGAGCAAAATAGAATATCTAAATAGATAATTATATCGTCTTAATATAATTTTCTTTTTGAATTTCAACGAGACTCATGTCCCTCTTCATATGTTTTTATCTTCCTTTGCATAGGTTTTGCAAGTGTAAATTGACGTCCGCGCATTATACGAAACACCATGTACAAAAATTCCACCTTTATAGCTGTATCAGGGAAATTAAGATCTCCTCTTGTGATAAAGAGATTTTATGGTACGACCGTTATACTTACGAATTCCTCCCGCGACAACGTTTATGATTAGCGTCATTCAGACACCACTTTAAAGGAGACAGTTGTCGGAAGGCTTTTGTCATCCACCTCCGTACATGTATGGAGATCAATGTTCATTGTGACGGGACAACACACGTATTTATTAACGTGTTTCGACATCCGCGTGCTCCCGATGCTAACCTGTGGATTTTCCATTCGACCCGTCTCAAACACGACGAAGGGTTCGACACGTGTCCAAGACAACAGACGGTCATCCACCAAAAAATCCTTACACGATTCAATACCGACGTCAACCAAGAATGCTATCTGATTGATATATTACCAATAGTCATTTAAGGCATGCATGTATAATTAACATTTTTATGATATAAAATTGGTTATTAAAATGTAAACAAAAAGAATGTGCGAAAAAAGAAAACGACGTCTCTCTCGTTATAAAGAGAAAGCTTGTGCAAAACTTAATTCCTGTCTGCCACTCTTCCCATAAAAATGCTTAGGATGCTGATACTTTTCCAGATTCTTTCTGTATATTTCTAAACAATAAGGAAAGAAAGATCTCTGTTCCATTCCATTCTTGCGATTCTTCGCGTTTCAATTGCGCATTCTCTCTCTCTCTCTGTGTGTAGAGAAAAAGAGGCAGTTGACAGAGGAAAAAGCGAAAGTGTTCTTAGCTAAAACTGGAAGAGAATTGAAGACTGCATTGGATTTGGAATGAAAAAGCATACATTGTCTGTTCTTTAATCTCAATTTTTTTTTGCTCTTTTTTTTTGGAATTGTTTTCTGTTATTTTATTATAATTATCTGTTGGATGTTACATTGTTATGTGCAGAAGTTATGTTTTCATTTATTAATTTGGCTGATATTTGTACATCAACCGTGATTGACGTTTTTGATGCGAGATTTTGGTAATATTTGCCCTCCTTTTAGTTTTCTTTACGATCCGTTAAATTCTGCAGCTGAAATGTGCGCATTGTGCATTTTTGTGGATAAACTGTTACGAAAGTTTGTTGTGAGCAACGGAAATGTCCTTGTGCGTGTCATCTGAATTTGCATTTTGGCTGTGAATCAGGGGATCGTTTTGTAATACTCTTTTCGATTACTTTGTCAGAGAAATGTGTATAATCTTACCAAATTATATTTGATTACTTTGTTAAAGATATGTTCTAATGGATACTGGCTTTTGGATTTATTTTTCAGACGCTTTGTTGCAATCTTATCGAATACTTATAATATTTCGGTTAGTTTTGGGATGCTATCTTGACTCTCTTCCTGTCATTGCAGATTTCTGGACTAGGTAGGATTGACTGGAAAACTTAATCAAGTTCTTGAATACCAGTGGTAAATAAAATTGAGGGTTTATTGAGGCATAATTTGTTACGGTAAAAACACACTCTGTTTAGAATTTTGTTTTCATCATATGCAGATAGCAATCGAAAATGAGCTGGCCGTCACCAATTGAACTTAATTACCCCACTAATTCTTCCCACGGCATGCCTTATAATTCAGTCGGAAGCTTCATGGATCTTTTTGGAAATGTGAATTTCATTTTTTCTGATGGTCACCCATATTACCAGGTAGTTATATTCTTTCTTATTCATGTCAATCTATTCTTGGGATTTATATCATGTAGCGAAAGTTTTGCTTTCTTTTCTTATTTGTTGATGATTGAAATTCGCTACTTTGAGAGGCTTGCAACTTGAGTCATAGGGGCTGATGAACATCATTTACTTCAACAATGGCTAATTTCCAATCTGTTTTAATCCCGGCTTGGTCTAGTCCGATTGTCGTTCCGTATGATCCACTTTCCAATCGAACTAGCTCTTGAAGGCTATTTGAGGGTGTTTTTGTTCATACCATATACGTAAGTAGAACTGCTGCACATTAATCTACAAAAAAAGCGCACGGTTTGCTTCTAATAGTACACTTTCTGCACTTGTCTGACATGAATCCCATTGAGCTTTTGAGTTGTTCAGTATTTCTTTCATGTAAAGTTTGTCTGCTTATTGTAGTGCTGATTGAGTTCAATTTGAATATTTGTTTCTCTGGGGAGTTCAACCTATTAGCTGATGCTGTATGTACCTTTAACTTGGATTGTCTTATACCTACGTCTTATTGGTCTGCGGGTGTCTGGGTGAGAGGGATGTGGCTAAGACATGCTTTATTTTATGAAGCATTCCGATGAAATACTCATTAGTTTGTTTATTTATTGACCCAAAGATATGATTTATGTGCATCCGTAAGATGTGTGTAAAACATCGTGTGTTCCAATTACTTCAAAAAAAATTGTGTTCATATTGACTCTTGCTTATTTGAAGTTGTGGACCTGCCTTGCAGGAGGGTGCATACTCTTCCATGAATACGAGTTTATACAAATTTGGATTTTCTGAACCTGCAAGTTTCTATTGTGATTATGGGCATGGACACGCAGTCAATGATCATTCCTCGCAAAATGATGACTTCAATAGGAATATGGCCAACCTATCGACCATATCTGAAGAAGCAGCGATTTCTGAGTGTATGCAGCCACAAGTACACTCAAACTTCACTGCTCCAGCTAATTCTGTTGCACGTAAGTTCTGAGGTTCTGAGGTTCTCTCTTCTTTTCGTGAGATCCCATATTTAGTTCTCTCCATTTTGACAGGCTACTGGTAATGCTTTGTGCAACATGCTTGGTCTCATTATGTTTATTCTATTTACGTTTTCACCGTAATTGTTTACTGAAAACAATTTCATTTACTGACATGCTTTCTCTGCCGATCTCTTTTCCTTAGCGTTTCAACTTATAATCTGTAACCAACATATGCAAGACATTGACTGGTAAAATGGTCTAAATAGTTAGAATCTGCTGAATTGAATGTAGCACTGCGTATAATACAATAGTTGCTTCAGATTTTAAGTAGAAACTGCTTGCACGTATTTATTACTGGTTATATTAAAATTTTATGGATCAACCCTTGCCATTGAGAAATTTCTTGAACATCCCCATGAGTCTCTTCTTTCAAACGAGTCAATCCTAGATTGGGGAGCTAGCTTCTGCCCCCTTTGAACTTATTGGAAAATCAAGCCGACTCTAATGTAGCATGTGTTGGTAACTTTTGGCATTTTGAGTCTAGTGATATTTCGTTAATTATCTACATTCTGTATCATCGATTTGCTGGGATATCTTGATTCTGGTGATATCTTTATTATGCATATCAATAATTTCAGCTCTGCTTTTAGGTCATCGGAATCATCAAAGTTCTCCTGACTATGAGGTATTATCACGCCTTTAACTTGATCTAACATGAACATATTTGAGTAAATGATCCTAATATTTCATTGTCACACAAAAGAACAAGAAAAAAAAGTAACCTAGATCTTTGTATGGATTTTCAAGGGATTATCATGGTATGTACTGAAATAAAAAAAATCTAGCTTAAGTAATAATAATAGTAATGAAGAAAGCCAGTTCAATTGTTCAAGCAATTAATCTTTCGTTGGTTGATGCAGGTTGTTTGGCAAGATGATGTTGATATCGACAACATGACCTATGAGGTTTGATATTCTAATGTTTTTCGTGGAACGCTTTCCTTTGACTTATTTCCCAATCATATTCTTTCTGGGCATTTAAATATGCTATTTAAATTAACAGGAGTTACTTGAGTTGGGTGAATCTGTTGGAACTCAAAGCAGAGGTCTTTCTCAGGACCTTATTTCCATGCTTCCAGTTTCCAAGTTCAAGTGTAGCCTATTTTCGAGAAAGAAATCCCGAAAGGAGAGGTAATGACAAGTAACTAAACGCCTTCTTTCACTTATAAAGCTTCGTAATTTTTACTTTTGCAAGGTGCAATGCTCCGATTATGTGCTCCATGACTACAAACATATAGGGTTGTACCTTAAAAAAATATAAAGAAAGGAGCAAATAAGGCTTGCTATGAGATTTAGTGTTTGCTTATGCTGATGGAGGGCTTTCAGTCCGTTTTAACTAGGTGTGCTGATCTGGTGTAACTTTCACAAACCATGCTGATAAATTGCTTACTATATGAAAAGATCCCGTATGGATCAACTATTGGGTCTATCACGTATTCCAAGTTATACACTAGACCGAACGTCTCATACCCTCTGAGTGTCACGAGCCGGTATCAGGCAAACAACGAGACTCAACCTGTGGACAACCCAATCAACACGGCAAGGCCATACAGCCTTTGCCGTGAACTTTGTTGCTCCATTTTTTTTTCCGGTCATATTAATCAAATTTGTTTTGTGGTCCATGAAGGTGTGTAATCTGCCAGATGGAATACAAACGAGGCAGTCGGCAGATGACTCTGCCATGTAAGCATGTGTATCATGTACGTTGTGGAAGCAGATGGCTTAGCATTAACAAAGTAAGCTACTATAATTAACCTTCAACTACGACCCTTTTGCATGAAGATTGTACCAAAAAAACATGCGTCGTATTCGTATAATTTCATTTTCACTCTGTTATCAGACACACTAGTACTACGTGGAAGATAGAAATGAAAGGATATCACGCATATGCCATTTGATACATCGTTTTCTTTCTGGAACTTCTCATTCTTGTATCTCTACTTTATTGGTTATGCTTTGGGTGATTTTTTTGGCAGGCTTGTCCGATTTGTTACAAAGAGGTTTCTCTTGATGCTTTAAACAAGAGTGAGAGTGATTAATCGCGCAGCAACGGGTTCTTTTCTTTTCTTCTCGACCCGTTTGAGCTATACAACATCTTATATCTTCAGTTCTAATTTTTTTTAGAGGGGAGGAGGGAGGGGGTTATTTGAACTATAGAGTGTTCTTTGTGACATGTCATGTTATCTTAGTGTGTAGTAGATG
Source organism: Gentiana straminea (assembly GCA_036785695.1). Lineage (NCBI taxonomy): Eukaryota > Viridiplantae > Streptophyta > Magnoliopsida > Gentianales > Gentianaceae > Gentiana > Gentiana straminea. The sequence continues at coordinate 321,609 of JAVUPR010000334.1, read as the reverse complement.
GGGGCTAATTGATTCATTCATAGATACCTTTTGCACTGCATGTTTCAATGGTATCTCTTTAGATGGTGTAATACTGCCTTTAAAAGAGAAATACTTCAGCTGCATTTTTTTTTAGCCAGTTGTGAATTCAGTCCAAATTCTTTCTCAAAAGATGTTCTTGAACCAGTTATACAGCTAATTACGCATTCTCATGTCGTAACGCCGCCCTATATATATGTTAGATTCATTGGCCTACCAGTATAGATCTCAATGACCAAACATGCAATCAGAGACAAACTCAGAAAAAAATCTCAGTGGGGACATCGGAACAAATTTGAAAGGCGAGCGGGGGCATCAATAGTGTTTTTACATTTTTTTACCTATAAAACCTATAAAAATGCGTCGATTTTCGGATCTGAGTGGGGGCCGTGCACCCTCTTTAAAGAGCTGGGTCTGTCCCTGCATCTGCATGCAATACACACTTTGAAATGTCCAATTTTCATAAAGAGAAATGAAGGACTTTGGGGTTAGGAAAGATAAAATCGCCTCTCCCTTAGGTCTAAAAGTCCAACAAACTACTATTCAAAAGATGATGATAATAATAAAATTAAAATTTCAGATTTCGTCTGAAATTTGAAAGTGATTTGAGCATAGAAGCTGCTAATTCTGAGTCAAAACATCCCAAAAACCTGTTTATGGACAAAAGTGATTTGAGTATCAAAAAGTGAATATGCACCAAATTGCATCATATATGTACCAAGAATGCACTACATGCGTTATCAACGAAGGCATCTATATTATATATGTAAAATAATAGAAAGTTCACAAACATTACAAATTATAGTAAAATGATATTTAAATAAATTACCATTTCAGTCCCTATCAGAGCTAAGGTCTCGAGACCATCAAGTCTCCCGTTCCTCTGCATAGTTTCCGCGTTACTACACTTGTACGACGGGTGACCCTACTTTTTTCTGGATCCGCCACTGGTACAGATCATTGTTATGGCACTGCCTTATATCCGTATCATTACTCGTAATAAATTACTACCTCCATCCATAAAAAGTGTCGCCACATTTCTTTCGCGTATGATTAAGAAATCAATTAATGTGTAGTAATTTAAGTCAGTGGACATATATACCCCTATCATATAATAAATGCTTCTATTGGAATGTGAAATGAACATACAAACATTAAATGCAAACATAAGGGTATGTGTGGAAAAAATGCATTAAATGCTGTATTGATTTTGTAAATAGACACTTTTTATGGGACAACTAATTTTCAAAATGTGGACATTTTTTATGGGACGGAGGTAGTAGCATTTTAACTGCTTTTTAATTTGTACTCCATATATGAGAAATGATGTAAATGGCGCTTTATTGAAGTTCTGCAATTTGCCAACTTCAAACAGAACTCGAGTGGATAAAGCCATGGCTTCTTTGAAGCTCATCTTTCCTTCGTCTCTTCTCCCACCATCCAAACACTCCTCATTCCCCTCCAAATTTCTCCAATCCACCGCTGCTTCCTTCTCTCTGTGCCCGCCGTATCCTCTCCATCTCGCCGCCGCTTCCTCCTCCTATAACCACCGCCACCGGACTAACCTATTCTGTAGCGTCACTTCATTGTCCTCATCAGACATTGAAGAGTTTGTGGAAGAGGATGAAATTCTATCTGACGAAGTTGATGAAGCTCTGGAAGAGTCTGACATTGAAGATAGCAGTCTCGATGTTGACGTGCTCGAGCGTGAAGCTAAGCTCGCTGTTAAAGAGCTTTCTGATACTTTGTCTCGTGAATTAATCATCGGTAGTAATTAATTGTCTTCATATTCGACTTTTTCTTGTTGTTCAATGTTCAGAAGTAGAACCTTTTTTTGCTTGACTGCGTAAACGAGTAATTTCTCTCTTCTGTAGCTATTACTCACATACTAGGTGAAGAGAAGTTAATTTGTTCTTATAAGCCATTTGTGTGTTATGCTAGCGAGTTCAGTTGCCTCATGATCTTTTTTTTTTATAATGGAAATGAGATTCAGTTCATGACAAAGATTTCCTTTTCGTTACTCGGAAAGATATGTAGCCACCTAAATGGATTAAGCATGAGTGTAGAAATAGTCCTGTAGATATCTGTTCCTTCTATAGTTTGCAAAATTAGGAAAATGAGTATCCGTATGTTACCAAAACTCTTGCTGGCCAATTTTGAGCACAAAGATGCCGTATTTCTACCATCAGAAAAGTTTCTTTTAATATGTCCAATATTAGGGAAATGTTCATTGCTTTGTAGAGAACACTGCAACACAATTACATACGTCACTTAATGTATGTTCTCCCATGGAACTGGCTTCTTTGTGCTCAGCTCTTATCTTGATTGTATTATTGTTCTCCTTATAGCAGGGTAGACTGCAATGTGTATTGCAAGCTTGATTTTCTTTATCATTTTTACCTGCTTTATACTCTCAAAACCACCTTGTAATTTGTTTGGTATAGCCTATCTTTTGTTTACTGCAGATTTTAAGCTTTCATTTGATGAAAGGTTTTAATGGATGACAAATAGAAAGAGTTTTCTTTTCTTCCATGTCTTCAATTGCTACAACCTGAAATTGGATTAATGAGATATGGTCAACAAAGATGTGGGACAACTTGCTACGATTGATATCTACTAATTGGTTATCAGATTATGTCACTTCTACAAACACATTCTATGCCATGATGCTGCTGTTTGTAGTATTCCGGCTTGTTATTGGATTGTTCTACTTCTAGAACCATATGTCTTGAAATAGGAACTGGATTTTCTTGAATTAAAAGATACTCAATAGCTAGTTCCACAACAGTTGTCAACCATGCTGCAGAGTTTTTTTAGCCTAATAAGCACATGTTAATGAAAATGAGACATGGATGTATTGGACAATCATGCCTTTGCTGTTTCAAAATATTACTTACTTTAATATTATAAGCAACTTAATATCTTGTTGAAGGCCTCTTTTATCTATACTTTTGAGTAAAGATGTTTTTCTGATTTGTGGTTTCGCTTGATCAATGATCCGGTTCTCTCACTTTTCTGTGTCAGACGATGAATATACCAGCCGAAGGAAAACTCGATTGAAGAAGAAGATGCTTGACGCCACCCGTAAAAGTGTTCGTAGTTAATTTCTGTCAGACATTTACAGTTGATATTTTGGGTTATTATGTCTCTTCCTTGGTCAATTTTTTCCTTTGACTTTTCAAGTCGTAAAGTATGGGATAGATTTCATAATACATGTATGCTATTAAGGGAAAAGTTTTTCCATGCATCTCTGTACTTTCTTTTCTCAAGAAAGAGTTAACTCTGATGTTTCTGTTTAGATTGCTGTTGTTTATTTCGAACTTATTCATTGTTGAGTATCTCTAATATCTTTTTTTCAAACCTATGCCGACTTACAGATCCCTGATAATCTTCTTCCTAGAGTTGCCATAGTTGGAAGGCCAAATGTTGGAAAATCAGCACTTTTCAATCGCCTCGTTGGGGTACTTTTTATTTATATGTTTATTATCTTCTTTCTTCTTCTTGTCCTATTTCAGTGATAGTGTGAGACTTATCTTTATATTGACTATTATGTGGATGCTTGTGAAAATTGAAGCTTTTTATTATTTTTTAAATGAAATTTCCTTTATTTTCAAATGTTCAGGGAAACAAGGCAATTGTAGTGGATGAACCTGGGGTAACCAGGGATCGGCTGTATGGTAGATCATTTTGGGGAGATTATGAATTTATGGTGGTAGACACAGGTGGTGTTGTGACTATCTCAAAGTCACAAACCGATGTTATGGAGGAGTTGGCTATCTCAACGACCATTGGCATGGAAGGGATTCCACTTGCCTCCAGGGAGGCTGCTGTTGCCCGGATGCCTACAATGGTAGAGAAGCAAGCTGCGTTGGCTGTTGAAGAGTCCGCTGTGATAGTTTTTCTTGTTGATGGACAGGTTTGGTTCCTGATCTCTCTACCAGCATTGATGTACAGTGAAAGGTTCTTGTGAGTTTTCTTTTGAAATCCTTTTTTGCAGACAAAGTGGAGTTACAGACATTAGTTTACAGATATTTTTGGCTTTGTAAAGTGGGGTTTAAGATGGCTATCAACAATCGACATGAAACTGATTTTGTAAATTGTGGTTTAAGTTGGGTGAGGACCGTCTTTTATAGTACATCAACTTTTCTTTGAAAACACGATTATCATGCTGTCTTTTCTTTTTCCCTGCATCTCAAGCACAGTACCATAAGCCTTTGTTACTTCCGATAGAAAAAGTCATGGAGGCATATGTCATTTAATTATGGTCATTTCAAGGTTGCCTATCACTTCTCATGATCCAGCTTTCAATTCTTGAGGATTTAGTCTACTGCGGTGAGTCTCAGATTGTTATGTGGGCACTGTGACTTGTTGGCTGTCGTTATATTTCGCTGTCAAGTTAACAAAACCGACAGAACTTGCGACATGCACTGAAGAAAGCTTATAAGATTTAATAGATTTTCATAAACTGCTAATGTGTCTTATTTTACTGCCTAGTTTGACTAAAGCAGACTTAGAGGCCTTTTCTGGTACTTCTCCTGGAATGGATTGTTCAGATAGCTTTGTGTGTGTGTGTGTGTAGGCTCTTTTTCTAAAGAGTGGTTTTGGTATCCCTCGCTTTTATTGATACTGATTCCCCAAAGGCCTTGTGTGGTAGAATCTACACATTGAAAACCTTCTGCTTTTATGTCTGTCTATATAGCCTTTCCAGCACTACATTGCATTGTTGTTGTATAATTTATGCAGTTGAACTACCTTGTTAGTAGGTTTTCTCAGTCTCCACTTTCCCACATACCTATCAGCTTATGGGACTCCTCATGAGTTTTATTATGGTATGGGGATTCTTATACATGGATTCTCGTACTTCTAACGATTAAGTGATGCTAGAAATGCACCTTTTCCATTGCAAGACCAGTCGTTGATGAGTAATATGCTGATAAAGATTTGTCGTTTCATTAGCAGTCAGAAATGTTTGCTTGTTAATTGCAATGAAACTGTTGAATAGGCAGGTCTGACTGCAGCTGATATGGAAATTGGAGATTGGTTACGCAAGAAGTTTTCCCACAAGTTTATTGTCTTTGCTGTGAATAAATGTGAATCCCCACGTAAAGGAATCATGCAAGCATCAGAGTTTTGGTCCTTGGGGTGAGTTTAATATTACAAGCCCTGTTGTTTGTACTCGGTGAGACATGCTTATTTTAATTGTGCTCCTTTGGGCCTTGATGCCGGAATATTTAAGGTTTTGATAGTCCTTTTTTAGCAGCTATTATGTTTTTTTGACTGTTCGTTACATAGGAGGATAAATACCAACCCCTTTCTCTGGCCTTTATCCGTCATCAATCTTCAGGGTGGTTGGAAATACTATAAAGTGTCGTTTCGAATGCTTCGGTTTTATTGTAGATTGCATGTGTACATGTCAGCAGAGAAGCAGGGTAGGAAATCTTGCTGCTATGCTAATTGCACTTTCACCCTGGTTTGTTGGGATTGAGTGTTGCATGCAGTAACTGGTCTAGGGACCTTCACGTTAGGGTTGCCAGTATTAAACCTACTCATTTAGAACTCTCTGGGAATGCGATACTGTATCAACCTGTAATACCTGACGTTGCTGGTGGTAATTGTTATGATGTTTTAGACTTTGCCCATCTTTTATTTTTGGGAATAATGTCATGCCCATGCATTTGCTTGATTAAAACTGGTTTGGAGTATTTTTTGCGTGTTAAAGCGTTTTAATTCATAACTGGCTGAAACTTCTTATAATAGTTAGCATTTACTTGTTATACTAGGTTTTCACCCATTCCTATATCGGCTATATCTGGTACTGGGACTGGAGAGCTTCTTGATCTTATTTGCTCAGGACTAAAGAAAGTTGAGGTACCTTTTCATTCTGTAGATGGGGATGCTGCTTCCTTTTGCAAGTAGAGTGCTTTTTCTCTTCATATTCTCAAAACCACAGCCTTTGGAATCAATGTTTCTATTGTTATGAGTATGAACACTGCAATCTGTACACTGGACAGATGCAGAACCTTACCCATCACTCTTGGTGCTTCTGATATGTTGCATGGGTGTGGATACAATTACCGATACAGATATGTCACAAATTTTCACGGGGTTTGAAATTTTTCAGGTGCTGGGATACTTGTAAATATTGAAATTAGAGGGGCTACATGGAAAAAAAAAAACAGGGGTCTACTAGTAAACAATAAGGTTATCTTCGAAAACTATACAAAAATATGTATCTCAACCTGATTCCTCCTCCCTAGTTCCTCACAGGTGTCAAACTAGTCTCACATACCATCATCTCCATCTTCTGTTCCTTCTACCTTCTCGACCTCTTGCCCCCTTCCCACATCCTCCTCCTATCCCTTGCCCCCCTCTTCTCGTCTTTCTTCTCAGTCATGTCATATAGAAAAGCTTTGGCAGCTATCATGAAAAGTGCCATATGCACCAACACCTGTGATATGGGCAGCTCTCTTTGGAGCTTGTCGGATCTATGGAAAGAGGGACATGGGAATGGGCTGCTAATAAGCTGCTGCATTTGAATTCATAAAGTGCATGTCATTACGGCTTACTACACCACAGCATACCCAAAAAGGGTATGAAACGATACTTAATTGGAGGTCGTTAGTGATTCATAATCCAATTCCAATTCACCTATCAAGATCCAAACACATGACTCTGAATCACTTATCTGAACTTTGAAAAATGGCAGAATTGGCATGGCATGTATCTGTGTGCGAATTATGCATGTTTCCATATCTGATATGCTCCGTATATGTGACTCGCTGGTTGGCAGACACACCCATTCAACGTTGCCAATAGTTACCTGGATGAGATTCACATATTTCGTGCCAGCAAAGTCTCTCCCCTATCCCTCTCCTTCCGTAGAAGCAAGTTTAGTTCCTGGTATCATTGGCAAGAATGCATGCAGCTAATTCGTTGCATGTTTCTTGTAAAATTGTTCTTCTTCCAGGTAAGTTAACATGACGATGGAGGTAATGCCATGGATCCTAAGATGAATTTTATTCATGCAGAAATAATGTCAAAGGCAAAGTCAGGCTCTCATAAAAGAGTTGGTCCAGACCCCTGGATTACTTCTAATCATGGAACAACACGTCTCTTGATCTACATGTAGTTCTGTAGAGTGTAAATATCCTAGTAATGGTTGAAATAAAACATTTACTATTTAGATGTATTCTGTCTAAAGTAGTCGTAGCTTCTTCATATAAGCTTGAGCTGCCTCCATTTCCCAGATGCTTGGCTCAAGTGCTTGAGCATTTGGTCATAAATGAATTTCCTTTTCTGAACTGCGTTGTGAAGTTTTACAATATCTTTCCTTGAAAGAATAAAATAACTGAGAAGTTCAGGAACTCATTTGACCATGTTAACAGGAGTCTGAGACTGTTGCTGTTGAAGAAGATTATGTTCCTGCAATTGCAATTGTTGGGCGTCCAAATGTTGGTAAAAGTAGCATCTTGAATGCATTAGTTAGAGAGGACAGAACAATTGTCAGCCCAATAAGTGGAACTACCCGTGATGCTATTGACATGGACTTCAGTGGATCTGATGGCCAGGTCTGTGATTTCTTGAATTTTTTATTTTATTTTTTATTAATATTATTATTATTATTATTATTGTTATTATTATTGTTGTTGTTATTATTATTATTATTATTATTATTATTATTATTATTTTTATTATTATTTTGATGTTTCAAGTTCCACCATTTCCTTTTCATCATGACCACTGCAAAGGGAAAGTGTTGCGCACTCATCTACATTCTTCCGTTGAAAGTTGAGACTTTTGGATCGTTGTTTACACTAAGCTTTTGTTATGTCACTAGTCAGACCGATAAACAATGAAGATATCTGTTTTGGATAATGATAAAATATGTTGAATTGCCTAGTCTCCGAAACGCTTAAGCTATTAACAAGAAGTGTAATTTCGACATATATGGAACATGCCCCACCCATGTGTAGGCTTGTCATTACGCGGGCGAGAATGTAGATGATTCAATTGTAATAGTTCCTATTTAAAAATGGGCACCAAAGTTTGATCCCAGTATCTCATCCTCTGATACCATGTTAAATTACCGTTTTTTCATAAAATTATGCCCTTAAGAAGTGTAATTTATAATATATGCAACAAGAGTAGACATGCTGTAATAGATTAGCTGTAGTAGTAGATTTCTTTTATAATAAATGGGGCAATATATCTATTGATTGCCCCTCACGTGTGGTCTTGCCAAACTACAAGAGTAGACATGCTGTAACAGAGTAGCTGTAGTAGTAATCTTTTATTTTTATTTTTATAATAAATGGGGAAATGAGGTTTTGACCAATGACCTCGTGCTTTGTTACCATGATTAGATGCCAACTCATGTAGAACCTAAAGCTGTTAGCTACTTAGCTATATATTATTAGGTCACACCTGTTATTTACCAAAGCCTGTTATAATTTGCAGAGCAATCTTGCTTGAATTTTTAGGAAGCTTTTTATAGTTTGGAATACTACGGTGTTTTGCAAACCTTGTTTAGGTTTTGGTGAAAAATAAATTCTTCTGAGTTATATAAAGCAATGTTTTGTATGTCATCTTAAAAGGATATCATCTAAACTTCTTGCCTTCCTTAAAAAAATGTCATGGTACCTGACACTTTTCTTTTGGTTTTCAGAAATTTCGGTTGATTGATACAGCCGGTATTAGAAAGAGAACGGCTGTAGCTTCATCAGGTAGCACCACAGAAGCTTTGTGTGTAAATCGTGCATTTCGCGCTATTCGTCGCTCTGATGTTGTGGCTCTCGTGATTGAGGCTATGGCCTGTATTACCGAGCAGGTAAAATTATGTGTGGCTTTGAGGATAATATCTTCTGGTCAATAATCTCATTTACGTTATGTTATATCTAATTCTGTAGCAAATGATGTATGATAATAGTTTATCAGACTGATGCCATTGCATTCATCTTAATGTTAGGATGTCAAAATTGCCGAAAGAATAGAAAAAGAAGGTAAAGGTTGCCTAATAGTTGTGAACAAGTGGGACACCATTCCTAACAAGAATCATGAAACAACGGTGTTCTATGAGGAAGATGTACGAGTAAAGCTCCGGCTTCTTACTTGGGCACCTATTGTGTATTCAACCGCAATTGCTGGACATAGTGTTGACAAGTATGATTCTGACCTGAATATGCTCATTATTCTCTGTATTTGTCCTCTTTGTTGATTTCCAAATATTATCGGTTTCCTTGTCTGCCCATATACAATTGGAACATGTGGTGTTAACATTTATAAACTGGTGTAGGATCATTGCTGCTGCTAGTATCGTCGAGAAAGAGAGATCGAGAAGGTTAACAACTGCAATTTTGAATCAGGTAGTACAGGAAGCTACTGTCTTTAAGCCGCCTCCTAGAACTCGAGGCGGGAAGAGAGGACGTGTTTATTACTGTACGCAGGTACTTGGACGATAACAATGAAATGTTGATCCTTTTTTCTTGTGAGATTCGTTATGTTATGGTTATACTAAAGCCGGCATCTTGATTTTCATTTTTGCAGGCAGCAATTCGACCACCAACCTTTGTGTTCTTCGTTAACGAGGCAAAGCTATTTACTGAGACATACAGACGATACATGGAAAAGCAATTGAGGTCGAGTGTAGGATTTGCAGGCACTCCCATTAGGCTCTTATGGCGAAGCAGAAAGAAAACGGAGAAAAATACTAGTAGTAAGCTGACTATTTTGTTTTTTACTTTTACTTTTCTGCTATTATGTTTATTTCTTATGTATCTTCTTTTTGAATGAAAGATTTCAAACATAATTGCCGATGAGGCTTGGCCTAGTGGCCAAAGCTGAGGGCCCAGCACCTAGAGACCCCTTTAGGACAAGGACAAGTGGCTAAAGCAAAGGCCCCAGGACCTAGAGTCCCCTTTAGGACAAGGACAAGTGTGTGCTATATATATTGTGATTTCGTCTCGTCTGCAGAAAAAAAAAAAAAAAAAAGAAAAAACGATTTCAAACATACTCAGATTTTCACTTTTTGGTTGTGCAGGCAAACTGGTTCCAGCAAAAAATCTCACCATTAAAAAGTTACCTGTAGCCAGCTGATATGGGGTTCAAGTAATTCCACAGTTTGTTATAACCAATCGGAATTTGGTATACAAGGACAAATTTTATAATACAAACGTCGTAAAAATGTTGTACCAAGAAGGTGCATGCATCGTATCCTTCCATTTCTACTCTCTTTCATACATGAGTACAGTGAAAGAGGGTGTAAATAAATGAATATAATGCATGTCATGTGGTATAATATTTATATAACTGTTGTATCATAAAATCTCTCGTATATACGGGTTTCTTTATTGTAAAGACCGCTCGAAATGGACCAGCAACGAAGTGATATCTGTACAAACATATAGCAGTAAAGCCATCGTTTTGCAGTTCTGTTGTCCAAAGGGTCGCCCTATATTAATGGAGGTCTTTTCAATTCAAAAATTCCCTTGATTGAAATGAAGTTTTGTATAATGACAACTAACATATGGATGTAGCTAATTAGCTGTATTGTTTTGCAATTAAAGCACTGTCCCTGCATTGTTTTTATTTTCTGAAATTAGGCGACATCATCCTGACTATGTACCGTAAATCAATAAATAGTACAGTTTATGACGAGGATGATGTCACGTCAAGTCACACTTCATAAAATGGAGTAACCATGGAAAAACTATCACTAGCTCATCGGTTTTCGTTTTCGTTTTTGCATACTATAAGAATTAGTTCTGTATTATATTAAAAACTACTCCCTCCGTTCCGAAATAACTGTGCCAGTTGCCAAAAACACTTATATTAAGGATGCGAGTTAATGCTTTAATTTGAATGTCAAAATGATTAAAAAAACCTTTAGTTTGTAATTAATGCAATGTTGTATTTATTCCCTCTTCCCTTAATAAGTAAAGGTAGATGTAGGAAAAACACAATAAATGTTGCATTGGGAATGTAATTGCCTTTGAGTTATTTAAAACAAATTTTTTTGGTAACTGTCTCAGGTATTTCGAAACAGAGGGAGTATATGATGGTGATTTTCAATTTTGTCCGAGGAGATTTTATGGTACAACCGTTGTGGGAAGCTCAGTCATTCATGTATTGGTCTCATTGTTGCTCTTTTTGATCCTTCATTTTGTGTTTAAATTTGACAGCATTGTTACTCTTTTTGATTATTGGGTTGCATCCCGAGTCTATTTTCGCTTCCGCACTGCTTTGTAATTGATATGACGACGTAAGACTTGCGTATAATATTAGATTTATTTAATGTTATACGCGCCGGACGTTATTTTTCGGATAAGAACTCAGTATCCGGAAACGAAACGTCACAGATGGTCCGACTATAAGTATGACTTGGTGGTCCGAAACCAATCATGCATAGTAATAAACATAGGTATGGGCAAGGCCCATACCCTAGTGGTCTCCACTAGGGGTTTACCCGGGCTCCTGTGGTTGGAGACCCGAGTTCGATCCCCCCTCCCCGTAGTTTAGGTATTTCGTTTAAGAATAAATAAAAAAAAATAAAAATAAATAAACATAGGTATTAATGATATTGGTATTAGCTGCAACTTCTATGTATAGCCATTAATGAAGATAAACTAATGTATTATAAGGTGTATATTTTGCACCCATGTGACGGTGTGACCCAACTCGCGGGCATTACTAAACATTGAGACATCCTTTAGTTTCATATTGCAATTATATATTACCTCCGTCCCATATTATAAGTCACTTTGTTTGTCCTAAAATTATCGATGAACCATTTATTATTCTATGCTCATATTCATAATTTATTATCAATTTAACTACTTTTCATTATATTATAATTATTGTATTAATGATAATCAAAACGATATTTAGTCATTTTTCCTTGAATTTATAACACTCGTTAACTTTCTTAATGGGTAAAAACACCAAATTGACTTTTATTTTGGGACGGTAATTGTAGTACAATATAATTACTCGCTCGTTTTTTTTAACCGTCACTTTTGAGAATTAGATTGTTCATAATTATATGTCAATTTACAATATCTATGCAATATTTATTATTTTTTTTTTCCACTTTTACCCTCCAACATTATCAAAAGGTGAACATTTTTTATGGGACTGAGGTAATAGTTCTGTACAATTACACAATATCATTTTTATGTAATTGGATAAACTAACTATCAAAATAATTTATTTTTGAAGGCATTATAGAGATTAAATAATCTTTTAGATTATTTACAAAATAAGATTATGCCATGTTAATTATAGACCGTTCGTATACAGAGCAATGTAACGTTCGTATATAGACCGTTCGTATCATTAATTCATCGGTGACGGACCGATATCGATTTGATCGAATCTCTTAACACTTTCACATGAATCACCTTAATTACTCCCTGCGTACCTATTTATCTGAAGCAGTTGCCAAAATTCATACATAAATTTATTGAATGAATCTAGACACTTTTTAATTCAAGATTAGTTGTTATTTAAATGTACCTGCATTACACTTAAACTTTTAGCGCAGAATCGCTTTCGTATAAATAGATTTATGAAAGTATTCACGGTCTTTATGATGCAAGTTTAATTACTCATCTAATTTAATTAAAAACACCGACAAAGAATAGAAAGAACAACAACCGTCAATGTAATGTAGTACTTTAATAAAAAATGCAAACGTGACGTGGTCCTTTTAACAAACTTTTTCAACCACTTTTCAATTCCATAGAATCAATGCATTTGAAATTTTGAACAAATATATACTACCTCCGTCCCAAAAGGTAAATCCGTTTAGCTTTTTAGTTTTTTCCCAAAATATAAGTCTATTTACAAAACCAATAAAGCATTTGTTACATCTTTCTCCTTCTACCCTCTATTTATTATATACTCAATCACTTTTTATTACTTTGCATTAATATCAATGAAAGGTCATTTTAGTTTTTTTAATCAAAATTAATGACAAATAACAAATTTGACTAACTTTCTTAATATGTGTAAAAAAACCTAAAATGACTTATATTTTGGGACGGAGTTAGTATGTATATATATAACTAAGCCCACTTTTGTTAAAAGGAGGACCAAAAAAGAAAGCAAGAAAGAAAAGGAAGGAAAAAAAAAAAAAGGCCATGGATAATCACAAGGTAGATTTGGAAAAAGAAGTGGAAGAGCTAAGAGAAACATTCAATAGTGGAAAAACAAAAGAAGAATCATGGAGAAGGTCTCAACTTAAAGGCCTTCTCAAATTTCTTGAAGAAAAAGAAGAAGAGATTTTCTATGCTCTTCAACAAGATTTAGGCAAGCATCCAATTGAATCATATAGAGATGAGGTATGTATATCTTTATATCCCTAACACTACAAATGTCACAGTATGATGAAAGATGTTACTGCTAGACCATTTATTTTGTCAGAATGATTGTGACTATATATCGAAATAAGACATCTGATACAACATTATGTGTCAGTGGGAACGATCTTTAAGTAAATTTCTCATCATAAAATGATATACTGCTGCATCATATTGTAACATTGATCGAGTTAGAATAGAGTTGGCAATAGCATTTACAACACATCTGACACAAAAATGTCACGACATTGTGTGTCAATGGGAACCGTCTTTAAGTGAATTCAACATCATGAAAGGTCCTATTGCTACATCATATTGTTTTCAGATTAATTGCGACAGTAAAAATTACTCACGTATCTATTTCGCGTTACTCATATGTCTATTTCATGCATATATCAAAGATGATTTTGTCCTTTAATGTTGTGGGATTCATATGCAATTGGCTTTAGTTTATGAGTGATTGTAAGTGACATTATGTAGATCATTATGGATCTACCTACGTCGTGATCAAGAATGGCAGACTTAAAAAAATTTCTCTATGAGGCACAATAGAAAATTCGAATATCGAGTGGAGACATTAATAATTTTATATTTTTTAACAACAACACTATATCATTTCAATACATTTTTTTGGATCTTAGTGGAGTGACGATCCTCTCCCTAGTCAAGGTAGGTCCGCCCCCGATAATCGGGGGTGTAAAAGTAAGTTGTATCGCCTTGTTGTGAGTGTAGTATCTTGTAGTATTACCCTAAATCGAGGTGATGACAGAGTCAGAGATTTTATGTTGAGTAATTAAGCTACATCTTTTTAGAATGTTAATTACTTTATCACACTAATATTTTCTAGCAATCAAGAATTTAGAAAAAAATAAAAAAATCCTTTCAAAAAAAGAAATTAGCAAAAATAAATCTCTATGTAAGAAGCTGTGATTGATTAAACATTGGATGATAGATGGATTTGTGCTGGAATGAGATTTTTATTTTTTTTTTTTTTTTTTTTTTTGAGTGGATGGAATGAGATTTCTTAAAAAACTATTTTTTTCTTCCGATAGAGACTAAACGGACACTAATATTTAACTATAATTATCACAGACACTTCTAGCATTGTACATGATATGGCTATTAATTCCACAGCTGCACAGAAAAATTAATCATTGGTGATTATGATGTTTATATATATATATATATATATATATATATATATATATATATATATATATATATGTTGGCTTTTAATTCACTAGCAAATATACAAATATGTAACATTCAAACCCGATTATTGCTACCTTTATTTAGTTCACCTCTTAACTACACTACCTCCTTTTATAAAAATAAAAAACCCCTACTCAACCCCCTTTTTCTTTCACTAAATAAGGTCATATATCCACATGCATATATACCTAGAGCCGTGAAACACATATTATACATTAAAAAAATCTTGAATTTATATTTGATTAGTGATAATACCACAATATTATACACAACACACTTTGAGATCATTGATTATAATGTGAGGCACATTGAACAATATGTGCATGGACGGAGCGGGATTTCGACTTGAGGTGGGCTAATTGACTATATCGAGTTCGTCTTTATGGATCAAATTGACTACCTAGACATTTTAGTGTAATATTCTTTTGTCAGGTGCGGGCTTAGTCCCCTTAGAATTACACATGCCTCGGTCCTTGAATATGTGTCACATAAAAATCAATGACTTAAAAGTGTGTAGAAGCATTTCTCGTGCACATTTTGTTATGGCATAAGCACCTCTATTTATGATTTATATTTTAAATTGAGTACTACCTCCGTCCCAAATTAAGTGTCCTCTTTTTAGTTCTCACGCATATTAAGAAATGTAATTAATGTGTTGTGTTTTTATACTATATTGACATACTTACCCCTAACAAATAATAAATGTTTGTTTTGTGATGTGAAATGAGTGCAATAAATAAATGTTTGACTAAGGGTATCTTTGGAAAATAAACATTAAATGATGCATTGGTAATATAAAGTGACACTTTTTATGGGACAATTTTTTTATAAAATGTGACACTTATTATGGGACGGAGGTAGTAATAATATGAGTACGATTGTTGTGTCACAATCGAACACAACTAAGTTATCTACACCGTTGATCATGATGAGTATAAATTGATAATGATATAAACTAACACGATCAACGATGCATATTACCATTGTGTCACCGGTCGTACACAATGATTATGCCCGTATCATTACCCTTTTAAAAAAATTCTAGTTTTTACTTCTCATTTTTTGCACTCAAGTTTTTATTATTTATTTATAAATAACAATCGGTCTTATTTGACCGACTAACCAGTTTAAGAGCCTTGCCAACTGATGTGTGTATGACCCGATCATATAAACGCGACACTCTAAGACACGGTTTGAATCTTTTAAGTAATTAGGCAAGCCTAACAAGTTCAACACCACATCGGGCCCTGGACATATTCTGGTCTCAACAAAGTATCCATTACAAAGTACAAGACTCATAGTATATCGACACGACGCATGTCATGTCCTACGTCTCATATGAACAGTTCGAAGTAAGATAATCACCGACATGGTGCAGGTTCACCTCGGTTTGATACCAACAGCTCGATATAAGTCTTTAACGAACCCAGACAACGGTTATGCAGTCAACACGACTAACGGTTTCATGATTCACGCATACATGACCATGATTACACCATGACTACCCTCATAACTATTTCAGGTCATTGACTACGACTTCAATGTCGGCACAATCAACCCCTCCACGAGAAAAACCTATAAAATGATGATCATCATTACAATTCAGAACAACGTGAAAAGCTTGATCCTAAATCATCTGGGTATGTAGGAAGTCAATCTATATTGGTTTAGCTATAATTTATCAATCCACCAGTCAAAGTAATTGAGTTATCCCCCACAAAACCCAACTACCCGCTTATAAACCCGATTTAACTACTGACGAATTTCTGCAATTGTCACCAACCAATCGGTCTTAGGCCCCGTTTTGTATAGGGCTGGCCCTAATATAATCGTGTTTTAGTATGTATTTCCATATTGTGAAAAGTCATCATCTAAATTTTTTATTTTTCGATAGAGTATGGTGCAAACGCAATTGCAAGTTTCCAAATCAAAGCCGGATATCCATTGAAATTTTTTGCGGAAAACGAATCCGTTTTGTTTATTTTTTATAACTAACAGAATAAACACAAATCGACGTTGTTTTATCACTTAATTTTATACCGGATCTCATCCTCCAAGTAGTGGATCCGGGCACTCCAAATCAGGTCATTGGACGGGGAAATTTTTTAGATGATGTATCCGCACAATACTGATACACCTATTTTAATTTAAAACAATTGAGTTTTGCCTTTTATAGAAATGTTGGCTTTCACTCTTGTTTTGGCAGGTAGGGCCTTCATTGAAAACTCTACGTTTTGCTTTAAAAAGCTTGAAGAGTTGGATGTGTTGGAAAAAGGTTACAACTTACTTTTCCTTTCCCTCACCAAATTATTATTATTATTTTTTTTTGTCTTTTGTATTGATTGATTGTCTTTATCAAATTTTTTTTTTGGAAATATTAATCAAAATTTTAAACATAAATATTAATTAATGAATTAATTCATTTGACTTTACCTTTTTTATTTTACAGGCTGAATTGCCACTAGCTGCTTTTCCTTCATCAGCTTATTTAGTACCTGAACCTCTTGGTTTGGTCCTCATTGTTTCTTCTTGGAACTTCCCTTTTGGTAAGGCTTTTTATTTCTATAATTTAATTTTAACAATTGTCATTATTTAATTATTGAATGTTTTTGTAATTGCTTTCGGTATGATATTAGAAGGAAAAAAAAAGATTATAAAGGCAGGCATACATACATACATACCTATATTCTTTGAATTTATTAAAAAAAGACGCATGCAATATTAAATTATATCTAAACGGATATCACTATAAATTTTGTTATGCCACTTAAAGAAAATTACGATGCCCCAATCAGTAGCCGACCCTGGAAAAATTTGGGGTTTGGCGGCGAAATCGTCAAATTAGGCATTTTTGTTCGATTCTTTTTTTCGAAACATATCTATAAAATATTACTTTAACATCGCATTTTGAACATCCGTAGATACAAAATTCGCTTCATTGATAAATTTCAAAACATACCTACAAATTAGTAAAATTCAACATCTTTTTTCTAGCAAATTTAGAAACAGAAACCAAATTCATACATGTGCACAAAACATACTTACATATTACTACTTCAAGTTTGCTACTGCAACACATTTATATGCGAAATCATTAATCAAACATGTGTTGTATAAGTCTATAATTTAGCCATTGTAATTTTTTTTGGGCTTTTATCAATTTAAGTAAAAAAAATTAGGTCTTTATCGATTCGAGTAAATTTTTTTAGGTCTTTCTCAATTCAAATAAAATAATTAATTTAACATATTATGTGATGTTGGATCGGGTTGGATCTACACAAATATCTTTTTTTAGCGAAACATGTAATTTCGAGCCCCGGACAGTTGGGATTTTGGTGGACACCTCCGCCGCCTAACATGCATATGGCCTGCCTTGGCCCCATCGCACAATCCTAAAATTCGTAATAACGCACATGCCATTTCACAAAAAAGTTACTATCATAACGAAATATCATAATGAGCATATATATATATATATATATATATATCAAATCATCAGAGGAATGACAAAGACCGTTGTAACGTTTTGATATGCCTCTGTGTTGTTTATTATGTTTTGCTATTATTGTTATGTTTTACGACACATGGGTATGTATCTGTTTTTGCAATTTATTAATGTAGGGTTGTCATTGGAACCACTAATTGGGGCAATAGCAGCTGGAAATGCGGTGGTTTTAAAGCCTTCAGAATTAGCTCCTGCATCCTCTGCCCTTTTGGCTACTACTATTCCTATTTATTTGGATTCCAAATCTGTAAAAGTCATTCAAGGTGATGCCTTTTTGGGTGAGCATTTGCTTCAGAATAAATGGGACAAGATTTTCTTTACAGGTTAGTATATATACATATATATAGCGGCCGGGCCCTTTTGTTTGTTTACATCACTTATCACCGAACAAATTCGATGATAGTCGTAAAGTCTCACATCGATAAAATACTAAAATTATGTGTGAGAAATAAATTTATTGTTAATTTGGGTTAACTATTTTAGAACAAACGACCAATACCACGGTCGACTAAGCAGGAATTGACTAATAACCGCTTCTAAAACTATGTCTTAATGAAATAAATTAATAGCAACCTTATTATGTTTTTAAATCAATTAAATTTACTAAAGCACAATATTGTCTCTGTGTGTGTATCAAAAAACTGATATTCAGTAGAATTATTTTATTTATTTATGATCTTATCCAAACATTATTTTTATGAATTTAACCTGACATCTTTTAGAGACTTATTGACTTGATTAAGTTTTCATATTTTAGACTATTTCAGATTTCATATAACAATTTTAATAAATGACCCCCAAACACTACCATGATTTATATGGGATAATAGAACACATGTTTCCCTTGTCAACCCGTAAAAAGTCGTATAGTGTCATGCATGTGTTACATACATGCTGTGGTGGAGCCACATGTTCCACTACGGCGTCCACGGATCCCGTTAAAACAAAAAAAATTGTTAACGCTTTTCTAAAGAAAAAATTTATCTATAGACCCTGTTAAATTCTTTATTTACTCTTAAAAACATTTTTGAACCTCGCTGAATAATTTTTCTGGATTCGTCACCGCATACACACAGGGCAAAAAATATGAAAAATAGGATAAATGTGTCCGTACAATACATGCAACTTGGTATGTTATACTTAAAAATGATAGTAAAAACAATTCATGTGTTAATGGTCTTGATTTTTGGAGTCAATCTTTTGATTATTAAACGTTGAAGGTCGCTTTGTTTATTAAAATTGTTAGTATATTTTTGGAAAATATTAATCTAAAAATCCTAATTGCGCTAATCAATATTTAAAAAAAAAAAAAATGACAGATCTGATGAAGCCATGATACATTGAGATATGTACGTAACTTGTTCTCGACTAAAATTATAGCAGCATGTTCTGAAGAACCATATTGGTTTTTAAGGTTTATTTAATTATTTTACATCTACTTGGTGTCCTCTCTCCACGTTGAGTTTTAACTGGCTGAGCTTGGATCGGTTTGAGTTGGTTTTGAAAGACTCGGGTCGGTTTCAAAGCGTCATATTTCATTCCCAAAACCAAACCAAAATGAAGTCAACCCCATAGTTTGGTTTGAATTGATTTCGGTTTGGATTGGGTTGGTTTCGGTTTATGGCTGTCTTTAAAAAAAAATGACAAAACCAAACTTTTTTACATAAAGTGTAAATAGCTACATCAAAACTAAAATAAATTACAAACCAAAATGATAAAAAAAACTTAAAACAACTAACAAGTAACAACACATTACAATATAATTCAGCTACAATCAATCATCCATAATTGCATACTTACATATATGCATTTACTGATTTACATATTTACATCGAAAAAGCAAAAGGCTGAATGTTGACACAACAAAATGATCAAACACAATGAGTATCTTCGAACCAAAACAACATAGCAAAATGATAAAAAAAAAAGGGTTATATTGGGTCGGTTGGGTAATGAGTATAATATATATAATTAATGTACAAAAATTTGGTTTGGTTTGGATTGGATTGGGTGTAATTAAAAATATCCGAAACCAACTCAATGCAATTCGGTTTGGTTCCAAACCAACCAATTCATTTGGTTTGTTATTGGTTTTGTTTGGTTTATTCGGATTGGCTTGGATCAGTTTACGGTTTGGATTGATTTACTGGTTATTTTGCACAACCCTAGTTTTAAATGCACTTTTAAGTTTTTTCTTCAGCATTTTCGGTTGGATGGCATTTTGCATATATGTACACCCATGTATCAACATTAATAGTCGTCAACCGTGGCGTACGCAGGATCTCGGATGGATAAATGTAGTCAAAATTATAAAAAGGTAATTAAAAAATTAATGGGAGCAAATAAAATTAATATTATATATTATTTTTACCAACTCCACCCACTCCCACACATAAGTAACCATGTTTCAAACCTATAACCTTACGATAAGTAATAAAATTTCTAACCAATTGAACTAAATGGATAATTATAATATAGATTGTCTGAAATACTATACACACATAGTTTTAATATATTTAGAGGGGTATATTAATAAATTCTCCCAGAAATTTGAGTGGGGTCCATAGACCCCCTTTGTCCATATTGGGCCCACCCCTGCCCCCACCCCGTGGTTAACCTGATGTTTCAGACAGGGCAGGAATTCTAGGACACGGGTCGAGGATCGAGAGCGGCACATTATATTATAAGTTTACAAGTATTTAGTTTAAAAATCCAAGTAGGATTATGGGTCATGGGTCAATTTTAAAAAATTTATCGGGTCAATTAGTACATATTAATGTATAATTTTTTTAAATAATGTAAGAATACATATATACTCCCTCCGTTTTTTTTATCTGCCACATTTCATAATTTGCTTTGTTTTTATTTAGGAGGAATGAGGGAGAATGACAGAAATATTTTATCAATTGAGTAGAAGGACAGTCTTTTGAAACATTTGCATAAATGACAAAACTATTTATTCACTGTCGAAATTCACTTGTGTTCGAAATTCACTGTCTAAATTTACTGCCGAAATTCACTGTCGAAATTCATTAATTTTCAAAATTCATTGTCGAAATTCACTGATTTTCGGGATTCACTGCCGAAATTCATTGATTTCGGGATTCCCGAAAATCAGTGAATATCGACAATGAATTTTGATAATTAGTGATCGAATTTCGACGGTGAATTTCGGCAGTGAATTTAAACAGTGAATTTCGACAACAAGTGAATTTCGACAGTGAATAAATAGTTTTGTCCTTTATGTAAAAGTTTCAAAAGACTGTCCTTCTACTCAATTGATGAAATATTTATGTTATTCTCCCTCATTCCTCCTAAATATATAAACTCCTCAGTAGTCAACCTTGAACTCTCATTTCATTAAAACTTCTTACTGTTGTGATATATATCTATCTCTCATCCGTCTTTTTAGAGATGGTAATTCAACGTTTAACAACAAAACACAATCGTTAGGAGTTAAAGGATAACTTTCATTAGATTGATTCATTCAAAAAGTGATGTGTTTTAGAAGCAAACACCCTCTTAAAAAAAAAAAAAAAAAAAACCAAACACTTGTCAAGTTACAAGTTCCTCAAAAAAAATTCATTCTTCTAAATTTCACTAGCAATTTCCATATTCAAAAGCAGGAACGTAAAATTTTGTCAAAAAAAATATAGCAAGATACTAGATTAGAGTACAAAGTGCAAAGCTCAAAACTTGACTACATAAAACAAGATTATAGCACTATTTTTTTCTTTGATTGTTTACGTCCTTTACTTGATTTCTCCTCACCTCTTCTTTCTTTTTTTTTTTTTTTTTTTTTTCTTTTTTCTTTTTTTTTTGAGGGGACTCACCTGCTAAATTTAAGGATGAGAAATTGTTAAAGAAAAGAAAGGCAGAGTAATTTGGGGTGGGTGTTGATGAAAAGTAAAGAAAATGATCTAAACTCCATGAAAGATGAAAAGGATGAAGATGAACATTCAAAAAAGGAAATAGGCGGGAAGAAAGGAAAAATCAGTTTTCTTTCATTGATCGATAATCAGTTCAATTGCTGATACAAGAGTACAATTCAGCTTATATAGTATGCTAACTAACCAATTCACTAACCAACTAACTAACTAGCTCCAATTGCAACAACCAACTAGTAACCGCTTTCTCAACCAACTGTTCGACCAAGTTGCCTGTGAGAGAATTGTGCAATATGTTTTCTCCTTCTGATTTTGTAGTTGTAACATCCCCCCTCAAGCTGTAATCTGAGGTAAGATACAGCTTGCAATCTGTTTTTCTCCTTCTGATTTTGTAGCTGTGAAAATGTTGTACAGAGGATATCTAGGCATAAGTCTTGTAAAAGTTGATTTTTCCACTGGTTTGGTGAGTATATCAGCCAAATTGTCTTCAGTCTGGACAAGAAGTGGAACTAGGACCTTTTGTTGATATTTTTCTCTTACAAAGTGGCAATCAATCTCTATATGCTTTGTCCTTTCATGAAAGACTGGATTTTCCACTATATATGTAGCACTCTTGTTGTCACAAAACAATGGGACCACTTGAGTGTGGTGTATTTGAAAATCTGATAAGAGATACAAAAGCCATTGAATCTCACATGCTGTAAGAGCCATGGCTCTGTACTCTGCCTATGAACTACTCATACTTACTGTGGTTTGTTTCTTGCTTTTCCAAGAAATCAAAGAATCCCCAAGGAATACATTGTAGCATGTAATTGATCTTCTGGTTGTTGTGCATCCTGCCCAATCAGAGTCACTAAATGCTTTTAGAACAGGATTGCCTGTGGAAGGAAAGAAAAGTCCTTGTCATGGAGCTGATTTGAGAAACTTGAGTAGTTTATGTGCAGCAGCCAAATGATTTTCAGTGGGAGAATCTAAAAACTGATTGAGCTGCTGTACAGGATATGCAATGTCAGGTCTGGTATTGCTTAAATAGAGAAGTTTGCCAACAAGGCTCTTGTAGTATTTGTTGTCAGATAGGAAAGGAGAATCTTTAGCTTCCAGCTTAACTTTAGGATCCATTGGGATGCTAGATGGCTTTGCCCCTGGATAGCCAAAATATTTTAATAAATCTAGGCAATACTTCCTTTGATTCATAATGATTCCCTTGTCTGATCTTGCAATTTCATATACCAGAAAATACTTCAATGTGCCTAGATCCTTGATGGTGAATGCTTGATCAAGTAAAGACTTTAATTTTTCAATTTCTTGCAAATTAGGGCTTCCCACCACAATATCATCTACATAAACAAGGAAAGCAATGAATGTAGCACCTTGGCCTTTGGTGAATAAACAATGATCATGCTTGGACTGATTATAGCCTGCTTGTAACAAGGCATTAGTCAGTTTGGCATTCCACTGTCTGCTGGCATGCCTTAATTCATAAAGTGACTTGATGAGTTTACATACTTGATTAGGATCTGTAACAGGAAGGCCAGGGGGTGGTTTCATGTAAACTTCTTCTTCTTCTAAATCTCCATGTAGGAATGCTGTATTTACATCCATTTGATGCAAGTGCCAGTGATTCATGGAGGCCAAACTTAGGAATAATCTGATAGTTGACATCTTTGCAACTAGTGAGAAGGTTTCTAGAAAATCTATGCCCTCAGTCTGTGTGTAACCCTTGGCCACCAATCTTGCCTTGTATCTATCCACTGTACCATCTGCTTTTCTTTTGATCCTATATACCCATTTGCAGCCAATTGGTTTCTTGCCCTTAGGCAGTGGTTGAATGATCCAAGTTTTGGTTTTGTGTAGTGCCTCCAGCTCTTCCTCCATGGCCTTTTGCCAATGCTCCTCTTTTGCTGCTTCAGTATAGGTACTAGGTTCTTTTTCTGAATGCAGATTGCATGAAAAAATCCTGTAATTGTTGGATATTTTGTTATAGGACAACACCTGATCCAATGTATGAGGTGTGGTGATAGTAGCATTTAACTTGGTTTTATAGTCTTGTAAGTGGAGAGGTAATCTCCTTTTCCTGGATGATCTTCTTAAATCTTGATTATCAGGAACCAAGTTTTGATCATTCCTAAGGTGTTCTGAATGATCATAACATAGGTTTTGGGGACCTAGCTGATGAACAGGAGAATGAGGAGCACCAATGTCCTGATCCATATGTGTTGAATCTATGTTCTGGAAGTTTGGCACTGGTAAAACAACATCATCATTAATAGTAGGCAAAATACCAAGAAAAGGAAAAGGATGCCCTAGTTGTAGATGGATGCCCTAGTTTATAATGCCAAAGTAGAGAATCAGATATAACAGTTGAAGCAACAGATGGACTTGTCTGGACAGAAACAGGATATGCCTTCATGATATAAAGACCTTGGAAGAGACTAGCTGAACCAATCATTCTCTTCAATGTGTGATCCTGCACAACACAGTTGTTAGAACCAAAAAACAAGGAATATCTATTCTCATGGGTTAGCCTTCTAACAGATAAAAGATTGTAAGTAAATTGAGGTACACATAGAACATTGTCTAGGATTAAATCCTTATTTATTTTGACCTGTCCTACGTGTGTGACTGGTGCATGTGCACCATTAGGCAATGTGACTGTGAGTCCAGTGACAGATCTGGTATTAGTCATTAAGGACAAATTGTAAATGACATGATCTGTTGCTCCTGAATCCACAATCCAATCAAAGATATTTCCTGCACCAACAGTTGTATGAACATTAGCAGTAAGTGCCACAACTTGATTTTGATCAGAATCTATGACTTGTACATTCCTGAGCATGTCCATAATGTGGTCATATTGAGTTTTGGATATAGAATTTGACATAGAAATGAGATGAACTGGCACTGCTTCTGTGACTTGAAAACTTTGTGTATTTTGACTTGGATTTTCACTGTCCATGCCAACAGGTACAAACCCTTGGTCCAAACTTACATGATTTGCTCTGAATTTGGCCCCTGCCCCTGCCTTTTGAGCCATTAGGGAAACCATATTTCTTGTAACACCTGTCAATGGTGTGACCTTCCTTGCCACAGTATGTACACTGAGGCCTCTTGGAATTACGAGTGAATCCCCTTCCAATTCCCTTACCACCACCTCTTCCACAAGAAGTATTAGCTTGAACAGCCAGAAAAACATAATCTTGAGGATTTCCAGATAGTTGAGTATTCAAGATGGTCTTGTTAATATTCATTTCTGAGTAATTGATCTGGCTTTCATACTGCAAGGCCATATTAAAAACAGTTCCCATATCTGGGATTTACTTGGCCATGAGGACTTGGGATCTAACATTACTAAAAGCATCATTAAGCCCTTTTAAGAACCTAATAACATAATCTGTGTCATTTTGTTCTCTGTAAATTGGCAAAGCAGCACAAGTACAAGGTGGGGTGGGTCTCAAAATCAACAACTGATCCCATAAACTCTTGAGTTTTGTGAAGTCTTGTACAACAGACATAGTACCTTGTTTGGTGGCATAAATTTCTTCTTGAAGATTGGACAATCTATACGCATTAACTGTGCCAAATCTGTGATCAAGATCCAGCCAAATTTCTCGAGCTGTTGTCAACCAGAAAACACTTTGAGTAATCGATGGATCTAAAGAATTGACAAGCCAGTTTAACACCATATCATTGCATTGACACCAAACTTCGAAATGTCGATCAGTTTCTGCAGGCTTTGGCAGTGAACCATCTATGAATTTCAGCTTTCCCTTCATTGATAACACCATGGAAATAGCTCTTTTCCAACAATGATAATTTTCAACTCCTTTCAAGGCCGGTTGCACAATTACTGTAGACGGATTCTCTCCAGGATGAATGAAGTAAGGATTAACAACACCATCTCCAGGTAACTCCGCCATTACTTCCAAGAAATCAGGAAAAGAAAACACAAGAAGAAACCAAAACTGGAAAAAAGAAAGAATTGTAGTTCTATACTACAATCTTGAACAATTGATTGAAAGAATCGAACTCGAAGAATCGGCAGCGGATTGTTTGCTCTGCTACCATGATGAAAAGTAAAGAAAATGATCTAAACTCCGTGAAAGATGAATTGGAGAAGAGGAACATTCAAAAAAGGAAACAGACGGGAAGAAAGGAAAAATCAGTTTTCTTTCATTGATCGATAATCAGTTCAATTGGTGATACAAGAGTACAGTTCAGTTTATATACTAGTATGCTATCTAACCAATTCACTAACCAACTAACTAACTAGCTCCAATTGCAACAACCAACAAGTAACCGTTTTCTCAACTAACTGTTCGACCAAATGCCTGTGAGAGAATTGTGCAATCTGTTTTCTCCTTCTGATTTTGTAGCTGTAACAGGTGTTCTGGGGGATTGAGGAAAGGGTTATTTATTTATTTTTATTTGAAGGGAGAGGAAAGGGCTTGGAGGAGGGAAAATCACGGGAAATGAGTATTTGAGATTTTTTTTAATAAAGCCAAGTGGAATTTACACCTCATTAGTGTGATTTATTCGTGTGAATGAGTCGTGCTATTTTGCATTTCTCTATTGGGAAGGATATCTATCTTTGGTGCCCGACAGTATCTTGAACGATTAGTTCCATATAATTATCTAAGGATAAGTAAAAAAAAACACACACACACACTTTTTGTGAAACGAAAGTAGTACTTAATTTGCGACGAAGGTAGTATGATCATGAGCCTGCCAATAATTTTTGGGTATTGAAATGCAGGCAGCGCAAAGGTCGCCCGCATAGTAATGACTGCAGCCGCAAAGCATTTAACCCCAATAACTTTGGAGTTGGGAGGAAAATGTCCCGCCATTTTTGATTCTTTTACTACTTCTTGGGACAAAGAGGTACAATCGATTTCACTTTATTAACAATTTCCTTGGAAATTTTGCCGGTGCTTTCCTTACGCGTAAAATTTGTCATATATTAATATACTGCCTTTCCATATTATAAGTTATCTTGGTATTTTTTATCAGTCCTACAATACATGTCTTTTCATATTTCAATGTAATAATTAATATATTTTTTTTCCTATTTTACCAATTTTAATACATAACTATTCATACATCATTAATAAACACAAGAGCTAATTATATAATCCATACTCTTAGATGATTTCATTCTCAAAAGAGAAAATACGATTCAAGATTACATAATGTGCAAACTTAGTTTATCTATAAGCTAAAAAACCCATTAGGTAAAACTCACACATAAAAATGCCCATAAGGCTACCTGCTAAATTAATTAAAACAATAATAAATCACCATTATCCAACTTAGATGTGCTACATCAATCAACATAAGGGCGTTTTTGTAACGCCCCGTTCCCGGACACCGAGTCCTTATCCGGAAATGAAACGTTCGGCACGTATAAAATAAAAGTAAATTCACTTTATACGTAAGCCTCTACTACGTCGTATCAAATCAAAGCAAACGGAAGCAAAAAAACTCGGGTATAAAATTTCTAAATGTTTAAGAATAGAAAAGGAAATCTAAAAGCGGAAATGTAAATTTATTACATTGGAGAAAGTACGAAAATCCCAAAAGAAAAGTACTACACGTCTCGAAGACCAAAAGTCTACCTCAAAAGTATCAAAGAAATCCAAATGTAAAAGTAAAACTTGAAAATGATAAGTCTTCAACGAGCGCCGTCAAACGTCGTCGTCGAACTCCTCCTCGAAAACCTGTTCGTCTTCTCATCCCCAAACACATAGAAAACAATGCATTTGAGGTAAGTACAACGTACTTAATAAGAAAGAGAAGCTATGACATCAACCATAATTTATAAGGAAAAGATATTTAATTCGATTTGTTGTTTATGTGAGACCGACTCAATCTAGGGTCGGTTCATGTCCATCAACATAGATTGACTAAACGTTTCTACTTAGCTTATCTATGTTACAACCGCACTCAAGGGCACTACGCGCATCCACCTTAGCGAATCCCTCCGTACTTAGGGTTTTGCCGACCTACGGAGTTCTTCCACCTCGTGGACACTCTTTTGCAACATATCGTGGATCACACCAATATCCACGAAGTCTAGAAAAGGTAGACTCCGATAGCACGCGCGTCTCGGCGAGTCCTCTCGTACTTAGGGTCATTGACCTACGAGATCCTCCACCTTCGAGGTAGCACATGCATCGCGATTTAGCCTCGGTGCCTAGCCAAGAGAGACATGTTGTTTAATCTTTTACTAGTCAAGTACGTCGATTATTAGGGTGATTAACTAGCCACCTAAGTGTTTTCAAATAATCTCCCTCACACAAACTACTCTCTTCCTGAGACCACTAGACACGGACAAGTCCTAGCAATTACACGACATTGATGAATGCTAACTCATCAAAGCACAAGCCTATCATGCTCTTCCGACGGATCCGAACTTCAACTCCCTTTAAGAGTACATTCGGTGTTTTAACCGAACGAATCGAAGCTCAATTCGGGCTTGTTCAAGGTTATACAGTATTAACATATCACGTTTAAAGGTTTCATAAAGCTAAATCATGCTTATAAGGCTATACAACGACCAACCAAGGAAGAAAGGCAAAATAAGTTAGACGCCCGTTTAAGGCTCTGGACGCCCGTCTGAACCTTATTGGACGCCCGTCCACAAAAAACAGTTTCAATCCTGAATGTAAAACAGCACTTCGAACGCCCGTCCACTGAAGCGAGACGCTCGTCCGAAATTTACCCCAAGTAGACGCCCGTCCAGAGAGGCCAGACGCTCGTCCACCTGGGTTCGACTAGAACCCTAACCCTTCATCATGCGATTTCCAAAACGATTTCAAACCGAACAACAGCAAGAACATCACAGAAAACTCAGAAAAACATGTCTAAACATATCATGGTACTTATGGTCAAAGACCAATCCGTAAACTCATCAATCTAGCATCAAAAACACCCTACAATTTCATCTAAACCTTATAAAAGACAATTGAGATCATAGGGATAGTTTCCTTACCTATTGCAGCCGGAGAAACTGATCAAAACCTCAACAAAAGCCTGCAGCTTTGCCCACCAAACTGGTATCAAGACGATGCTTTCCTCACGACGATTCTAATGCTCCCGTCCGATCTGAAAACAACCAAGAATCTCCTCGGTTATTGGTGAAACCTTCCCAACCCTCAATTCTCTCCTTGAATGCGCAGAAGAGAGGGAGAACGTGGCTGCTCTTTTTTTTTGTAAACAGGTTATGGGGATCATCAGTCAAATTTTCCTTTAAATACCCATTCCCATAAAACCTTAATTTTCCTTAATTGCCCCCAATTACCAAAAATCAGCAATTCCCTTTTAATTTATATACATGTTGTCGAAAATACATATATATAAAATCAACAAAATACTTAACTCCATTAAAAGAAAAGAAATAATAATATTTCGTTTTCGCAAAATGACACGTCTGCCCTTTCCCGAAAATCGGAATATTACAGTTTTAGTACTGAGTTTATTAATCTGTGTGTATAAAGTTATGATAACTTGCTCCGTCCTATATTAAACATCCACACGTTGCTAGCTCAATTGTGCTCCAATGATAAAGAGCATGATCATTTAATTTGAACTGCTAATTAATTATATATCGTAATCGTATAGGTTGCTATTAAGCGGGTTCTTGCTGCTAAATTCGGGGCTTGTGCTGGTCAAGCATGTATTGGAATCGATTATATATTAACTGAGAAGAGGTTCAGCCACACTTTGGTACATATATATATACGTATTAGCCTTCTCACTTGCTATTATTATATTATATATAATTGATTATTTATACAGACTATCCCATTATAGTATATTTCCGATTCCTACCGGTTTTATAGTCATTCCATTTCTAATATATATTTCATGAAAAGATGTCTAAATATTGAATATATATATATATATATAGGTTGAATTGTTGAAAGATTGGACCATAAAGACATTTGGAGAAAACCCTAAAGACTCAAACAACATTGCAAAGATAGTGAACAAGAAGCATTTTTTGAGGCTTAAAAATCTTTTAGATGAGCCTATGGTCACTGCCTCTATTGTCCATGGTGGTTCATACTTTGCAGATGATTTGTGAGTTCATTTATTCAACACCCCCCCCCCTCCCTCCCCCCCCTCCCCCTTCCACCCCAAGAAATTAAAACACTTTTCTTTGTACGCAAGTTATTGTTATTGTCACAACTATTCGAACACAATCTGATGTGTTAGCAGAACCATTAATGATGTGATTGTGTGACTCCTTAGACTCTCATTTTAATATTTTACATTTTTTTTTTGGTTCTTAATTGATTTTCTTTTCATATTTATTCACAAATTATATTAATCAGGTTTATTGAGCCAACTATACTTCTGGATCCTCCACTTACAGCTACAATTATGACAGAGGAAATTTTTGGCCCTTTCCTTCCAATTATTACAGTGAGCCCTCAATATTCATTTGCTGCTATTCTTGACATACATAATTACATTTGTTGTTGTTGTTATTGTTGTTGTTGTTGTTGTTGTTGTTATTATTATTATTATTATTATTATTATCATTATCATTTATTTATTATTTATTTATTTTTAATGATTTTCAGTTGGAGAAACTTGAGGATTGTGTCCAATTCATCAAATCAAGACCAAAGCCCCTTGCCATATATGCATTTACCAAAAATGAAAAATTACATAAACGGCTGATTTCAGAGACATCTTCAGGAAGCATTGTTTTTAATGATGCAGTTGTCCAAGTTAGTGAACAAATTCATAATTTTATTTATTTAATTAGAATAGTAGATATAAAATAGTTAATTACTAACTTCTTTTTGTTTAATTTGAATATGATATATAATTTTAATTACTAACTTCTTTTGTTATGGTGTAGTATGCTGCTGACACATTACCATTTGGTGGTGTTGGAGAAAGTGGTTTTGGGAGATACCATGGAAAATTTTCATTTGACAATTTCAGCCATGAAAAAGTTGTTGCAAAAAGAAGCTACTTAGTAGATTTTTGGTTCAGATATCCTCCATGGACAGACCAAAAGTTGCAGATATTCAGACATATTTATTTATTTGATTATCTGGGAATTCTTCTTGTTTTATTAGGTTTGAAAAAGCAATGATAAACATTGCAATACATATATATTGCCTAGCAATCTTGGAGAATGAAAACATTAATTTGACAGTATTTTATGTAATTTATCAACTTCTTTAATTTCATGATATGTATGAAATTTGGACAATATTTTGTGACTGGATTAACATTTTTTTATTGTAGTTAAATAATTGTCTATGTTTACCAGAAATATTTTTTAGTGAGGACACCGGAGTAAATTCGAAATAAAAAAAATAGATTAAAGAAACTGTAATTTAATAATGACAAAAGTAACAATTATGAAGTAACAAATATGAAGTAACAAATGTGGAATGGAGTAAATATGAAGTAACAATTGTGAAACACAAAGTAACATTAATACGTGAAGTAACAATTTTAAAGTAACAATTGTGATTTTTGTCCTTTATAATCATGAAAATGTTACTTTTGTCCTTCCAGACCCATTTATAAATTTTTTTGTCCTTGTGGCCCCTTCTCCCTTAAAAAAATAATATTATTGAATCAGTAGAGGGAAAATAACAATAGCTGAAACAAAAACATCATAAACAATTACAAAATAGCGGAATCATAACCAACAATATCAAAAAATTGTAAAACACTGATCGACAAAATAACTACAGTAACAAGAAAACAAATTGATCATGAAAAAAAATCTATGTGAATGTCTAGATACAAAATCATCAGTTGTAGTATCAAGTTATATATTGTCCAGCATATCATCGGTTCATTAGCTCTGAGCGGTCAGCTAGGGCATATTTTTTTTCAATAGTATCGTTACTTTATTTTACAAGAGTTTAACGGTAAATTTATATATATATATCGTTACATTAATAAATAAAACTAAAATATGTCAAGACCAAGAATCGAACTAGCATCAATATGAGTAGGTAACAACTGCTTATCTACTACTACCTCCGTCCCAAAATATAAATCCTTTTGGGTTTCTTCACACAGATTAAGAAAGTTGGTTAAATTAGT
Source organism: Gentiana straminea (assembly GCA_036785695.1). Taxonomy (NCBI): domain Eukaryota; kingdom Viridiplantae; phylum Streptophyta; class Magnoliopsida; order Gentianales; family Gentianaceae; genus Gentiana; species Gentiana straminea. The sequence goes on along the minus strand of JAVUPR010000334.1, from coordinate 289,552 downwards.
TATAATATGTCATTAATTTTGATGAAAAAAAAATCTAAAATGACATTTGACTGTTATTAATACAAAATATTGAAAAGTTGATGAGCATATAATAAATGAGGGGTAAAAGAAAAAAATGTAATAAATGATTCATTGATTATCTAAATGAATTTATATTATGAGACAAAATTAAAAAATTAAGTGAACTTACATTTTTGGACGTAGGCGGTAGATAATTAGCTTACACTATTGATAAGATGTAATTTTACACCCCTTATTGTTGAAAAGAAATCATAAACGGAAAAATTGCAGAAATCATAAAGAACAGCTTATTTATGAAGAAGAAGAAGAAATTCGAAAAACAGAAAGGCGGGAAAAATTCAATCTCATTCATCTTTGATTTCATTTACAATGTGATGTTTCTAGACTAGAATTGAGCTTATATATAGACCGCCTAATCATCTAATTGGCGATTAAGTTTGTTACAACGATCTAGTCAACTACCAATAGACTCAATCGCATTTCTACACATGTGCTCTACGAAATGCCTAAGAGAACTTGTAGTTCTATGACTTAGAAATAATCTTGGACATGTAGCATCGCCTTGATCATCATGTTTGAACTTTAACATCCCCCTCAAGTAGTTAGGGATAAATACAACTTGACATCGCTTGATCATCATGCTTGAACTTTAAGTTTGTTGACTCGCAACCGGTGCATAGATGTCCTTGGTAGGATATGTAGGCCATAATCTATTGAAGGTAGCCTTTTCAATCGCTTTAGTGAGAATATCGCCTAGGTTATCTTCATCCCGATCGTAATGGGAATTAGAACCTTCGCGATACTTTTCCCTCACAAAAAGACAATCAATCTCAGTGTGTTTTGTTCTCTAATGAAAAACATGATTCTCTACAATATAGTTTGCACTTTGATTGCCACAGAATAAGGGAACAGGTTGAGGGTGTTGTATTTTGAAGCAAGATAGAAGATACGAGCAGCCATTGAATTTCACAGTTGTCGTGGCCGTTGCCCTATATTCTCGCTTCTAAGCTACTTCTACTAACAAAGGTCCGTTTCTTGCTCTTCCATGAGATTAGGGATTCACCAAGAAATACCGTATAACCACCGATTGATCTTCCGGTTTTAGTGCATCCAAATTGAATCCGAGTCACCGTAGGCCCTTAAGGCGGTGTACCACTAGAAGGAAAGAACATGCCTTGCCCTGGTGCTTTTTTGAGGAATCTTAAAAGTTTATGAGCAGTAGCTAAGTGATTTTCTGTAGGTTTATCTAGAACCTGACTTAATTGTTGCACATAATATGCAATATCAGGTCCGGTGTTGCTAAGGTACATATGTTTGCCAATTAAACTTCTATAATAAGTGTTGTCATTGAGATGTGGTGAATCTACTGCTTCCAATTTTGTCTTTGAATCCATAGGTGTACTTGAGGGCTTAGCTCCTAGATATCCAAATTCTTGAAGTAGATCTAGGCAGTATTTTCTTTGATTCATCAAGATGCCAGATTCTGATCTTGCAATCTCATAGCCTAGGAAATATCTTAATTGTCCCAAATATTTGATTGTGAATGATTGATGTAACAAGTCTTTAAGAACCTGAATTTCTTGCAAATCAGGACTAGCCATCACTATATCATCCACATAAACAAGGAAAGCAATAAAAGTAGGACCTTGTCCTCTTGTGAATAGACAATCATCATGCTTGGACTGAATGCACCCTACTTGTGTAAGTGCCTCAGTCAACTTAGCATTCCATTGTCTACTAGCCTGCCTCAAACCATATTGAGATTTTATTAGTCTACACACTTGATTTTTGCCTGAAACATGAAGACCTGGTGGTGGTCTCATATAGACTTCCTCATCTAAGTCTCCATGTAAGAATGCTGTATTGAAATCCATCTGATGCAAATGCCACTTCTTCAATGATGCTAGGCTAAGAAACAATCTTATAGTAGACAATTTTGCCACTGGTGAAAAAGTGTCTAGAAAATCTATCACTTCAGTCAGTGTGTAGCCTTTAGCCACAAATCTTGGTTTATATTTGTCAATAGTACCATCTGCTTTTCTTTTTATCTTGTAAACCCACTTGCAGCCTATTGGCTTCTTGCCTGGAGGTAAAGTGACTAGAGTCCAGTTGTTAGTCTTATGAAGTGCTGACAATTCTTCCTGCATTGCTTTCTTCCAATTTTCATGTTTGGCAGCATGTGTATAAGTTGTCGGTTCTTGTTCAGCATCTAGATTGCATGAAAAAACTTTGTAAGAATTTGACAAGTTGTCAAAAGACAGGACTTTGTCAAGTGTATGAGGTGTGGTAGCAACTGTCCCTATTACAGTCTGATAGTCCTGCAAGTGTGCAGGTAGTTTCCTCTGTCTTATAGATCTCCTTAGATTTTGATTTGGATTTGGTGGTGGTAAATGCTGTGAGGCATCATACTCGCATCACCCGCATCTCTTCGTGTGGAATAGGATCCTCGTGTTTGAATCTTCATTATTATAACATGTACTCCCATCCATATGACCATTATGAAGCATGTCGAATTGATATTTTGAAGATTAGGCACGGTGTAAGACACATTCGGTGTTTATAAGTAATGCATTAGTTAGGAGAGGAAAAGAATGCTCATGGAAAACTACATCTCTGGAAGTAAGAAACTCCCTGGTTTGAAGATCTAGTAGGTTGTAACCCTTGGTATGTTGAGGATTTCCTATATAGACACACCTTCTGCTTCTACTATCAAACTTGCTTCTTCCCAGAGAAATTGTACTGGCATATGCTAAACAACCAAAAACTTTTAAATCAGTGTAGTTAGGTTGCTTTCCATACAATAGAAAATAAGGAGTCTGTTCTTTCAACAAAGGTGTAGGTGTAATGTTAATTAGCATAGCAGCATGTTTGACACATAGACCCCGATAAGACATGGGAAAACATCTTGAACCTACGTGCCCTAGCCACATTCAATAAGTGTTGATGCTTTCTTTCCACCACATCATTTTGTTGTGGTGTATGAACACAAGATGTTTCATGTATGATGCCCTTGTGTGCATAATAAGCATCCATTTTAAATTCTAGGTCATTATCAGACCTGATTTTCTTTACTTGTTTACCGAATTGTGTAAGAACAATGTTACAAAAAGCTTGTAATAAGGCCCAGTTTCAGACTTGGTTTTCATTAAATGAATCCAAAGAAATCTAGAATGATCATCAACAACAGTTAGGATGTAGTATTCTCCATTATATGTACAAAATCTATTTGGAACCCATATGTCTACATGTAACAAATCAAAAACATCAGCAGAAATAAAATCACTATGAGGAAAACTATGTTTCTTTTGTTTAGCTAAGGGACATACAAGACACTCATTATCTAAACAAGGTTTGATATCATAAATAGACTTGTGTAAAACATGTAATCTCTGTTTAGAAGGGTGACCAAGCCTATAATGCCATAGTAAAGAGTCTGCTAACATGACAGATTGACTTGGCTGTGTAGAAACCATAACAGTAGGATCAGCTCTTAGGATGTACATGCCCTAGATTAATTCAGCTGAACCAATCATTCTCTTCAAGGTATTGTCCTGCACAGTACAACCATTAGCTCCAAAAAACAAAGAATATTTCTCATTGTTAGTTAGCCTTCTAACAGACATAAAGTTGTATGTGAAATGTGGCACACACAAGACATGATCAAGTGTCAGATTTTCATTAATTTTAACTTGTCCTATATGTGTGACTAATGTATGTGTTCCAATAGGGTATCCATATTTCTTATAGCACTTTTCAACAGTGTGGCCTTCTTTACCACAATAGGAACACTGTGGTCTCTTGTTATTTCCAGAAAAACCCCTTTCAGAACCTCTTCCTCAACCTCTTCCATAAGAAGCATTAGTATGGGAAATTAAGGCCATAGAATCCAGATTATCTTGCCTGAATCCAGTTGCCTGTGTATTCATTATTGCATTATCAACTCCCATATCTGCATAATTGAGCTGACTTTCATGTTGTAATGCCATATTGAACACAAGAGGAAGGTCCGTATGGGTTCGCCATCAAGACTTATGACCTTACATTGCTATATGCATCATTCAACCATTTCAAGAACCCGGTGACTTTGTCGGGCCTCATCCCGCTCTCTATAAACCGGTAAAGTAGCACATGTGCGGGGTGGAGCAGCCTCGAACCAATAATTGATCCCATAAACTCTTCACCTTGTGAAATATTAGGTTATAGACAATGTACCTTACTTTGTTGCATATATTTCTTCTTGGAGATTGGACAGATGATAGGCCTTACCAACTCCAAATATATGATCAAGATCAACCCAAATATCCCTTGCTGTATTGAACCAGAAAATACTCTGCTGTATAGAAACATCCACAGAATTAACAAGCCAATTTGACACCATATCATTACATTGGCACCGGATTTCATAATGCCTGTTATTTTCTGCCGGTTTAGGCAGTGAACCATCAACAAACTTCAATTTACCCTTCATTGATAAAACCATGGAGATTGCTCTCTTCCAACAATGATAGTTTTCTGCTCCCTTCTGAACCGGTTGAACAATCACGGCCGAAGGATTCTCCCCAGGATGAATATGATAGGGATTAACAACTGCACCATCTCCTTCTTCAGCCATTGCCAAGAACGAGAAAACATGACTCAAGAGAGAGGAAAAACAAAGAAAAGATGAGAATGTAGTTCCACACTACAGTTCTGAATTGTGATTCCACACCTCAATTAACCAAGAAATGAACAGCTAAATCTAAGCTCTGATACCATGTCGAAAAGAAATCATAAACGGAAAAATTGCAGAAATCATAAAGAACAGTTTATGAAGAAGAAGAAGAAATTCGAAAAACAGAAAGGCGGGAAAAATTCAATCTCATTGATCTTTGATTTCATTTATAATGTGATGTTTCTAGACTACAATTGAGCTTATATATAGACTCCCTAATCATCTAATTGGCAGTTAAGTTTGTTACAACAGTCTAGTCAATTACCAATAGACTCAACCGCATTTCTACACATGTGCTCGACGAAATGCCTAAGAGAACTTGTAGTTCTATGACTTAGAAATAATCCTGGACATGTAGCATCAGCTTGATCATCATGCTTGAACTTCAACACTTATGAGTAATGATAGAGGCACAACAAAAATTACACAACGGATACCACAACGTGATCTCCCACCCTTGATTTTGATGGGTCCACATCACAATCAATTAACACTCATCAAAATCAAGGGTAGAAGATCATGTTGTGGCATCCATTATGTAATTTTTGTTGTGCCTCTATATTTACTCAACACTTATATCATAGGCTCATGGGCGGTCGCCCATCTCGTCTGCTCTGATGATTACCGATCATACCTTCGTCAAACATCATATTATTCTCTTGCGTATTTTTTTTTAAGAAGAAGGACATTTATTTCTCTTGCGTATTGAATGCAAGTTTCATATTTTATTTTTGGGGGAATGAGGGAGAAGGACAAAAATATTTCATCAATTGAGTAGAAGGACAGTCTTTTGAAATTTTTGCATAAAGGACAAAACTATTTATCCACTATCGAAATTCACTTGTGTTCGAAATTCACTGCCGAAATTCACTGCCGAAATTCACTGTCGAAATTCACTAATTTTCAAAATTCATTGTCGGGATTCACTGATTTTCGGGATTCACTGTCAAAATTCACTATCGAAATTCACTGATTTCGGGATTCACTAGGGAGATTCACCGATTTTCGGGATTCACTCGTTTCGTCCTTCTCGCTATAAAAATTATGCAATTGTCCTTCTCCCTATAAAAAATATATAGTTGTCCTGTTGCTTAATAATATTTCAGATTGTGTCCTTATCCCTAATTTCCCATTTATTTTTAATGTATTTAATATGTGTTACCATATAGGGATGTAATCAAAACTCTATAACCAAAAATTTGAAATCCTTAAAACATCTTTCTACAATTACATCTTCTTTATTTAAAATGTACTAGTATTTCTCTATTGCTTTATGTAACACCTTTTTTAATTCTCAACAGTTAATAAAGCCAATTCCAAATGAGAAAGTCAACCCCATGGAAGATACTACGTATATATGTCAATTCTGTTTTATATAATAAATGATGACAACGCACGAAATAAAAAATTGGATAAAGTCCATTTAGGAGGATTATAAATTGAAAAGATTTCATGCTAATTTAACTCAAAACAATCAAACATTTTCTACGTATTCAGTTAAATTAAAAAAAAAGATGGCCATACAAATATCAATGATTTTTGGAATAGTAATCCTGTGCTTCCTTCTTCTTGTTCAAGCACATCATCCGGGCAAAGCAAATATTGGCACTGCATTTCACGGTAAATTTTTTAATTACATTTATTCATCTAAATAAATAAGTATCGTTTTTTTAAGCATTTAATGTTACACATTTTATATCCGTTACGAATTGACATCTAAATAAAAGCACAACTATTGTTACCAAATTGGTTGTTGACATCAGCAACGATGTGGTAAATATAATTTATGTGTTCATTTATCTTTTGGAATTCGAATATAATAAGAAAAAATGGTTAAACCCTAACCATGATGGTCCCCACTCTCCTGTCCTGTCCTACAGAATGAATGTAGATATTAATCAGGTAACTTTATGGTTCAGATTCATGGATTTACAATTATACCAAAGAAATGAAAGAAAACCTGACATATTAATGATCATAAATGTATTTATAATAAAATGACATATTTTATAATACGACCGTTGTAGTATACAATTATTAATGTTTAATGAAGTTTTAAATGATTACTAAAACTGAGTTGAATTGTAATTAATTGCAGCTGAAGTGGCGACCACTAAGACGTCCTTAAACGTTGGAATGAAACTGGAAATGAATTTTTACCAATGTCCAGCTATAATAAAAGTTGAAAGATGCAAGGATCACAGCGAATGCCCTGCTGATAAAGGATGCTTTTGTGATATTGATGATTATAATGGAAGTTACACTTGCGTCAGCTTATTCAAACCTAATTAAAATTTTATAAATGTTAAATCTACAGTTTGTGCTTTACACTCTTTAATTAGTTTGAAGGTGGGACTTTGAAGTGATGTTCATTGTTTCTTGTGCTTTAAGTAATGGATTGTTGTCGTTTTAGTTTGAAAGTGATTGTGATAGTATTCATAAACCATAACATCACATTTATCATATAATTCTAGAATTCTTTTTATTCTAGATCCTCTGCTGTATTACTTGTACAACACCCTTGCTGTGTGTATTGGGGGGAGGGGTACGAAGAGAATTTCAAGCCAAAAAAAAGAAAGAATTAAAACACAAGGGAAAATGGATCACAGTCTGTAGTGTTACAACAGACGATCCGAGTCATGTCACATAACCATATATATAACATATCAATCTAAAAATATGCTTACTATCATTACCATATTAACCTTTCAAAGCCATTACACGATTTCCATATCTTAAACATAATAGCAAGTACAAAAGATCTATTTCCATATCATTTAAACAGGTACCATGTTCACAAAGACATAAAACACTATAAGCATGATGTCTATAACACACAACATACCTGGATCTTCTTTAATTTAATTACCAACTAAAAAGATGAACATGAATCATCTTTCATTTTAAAACGTAAGAATCTGGCACAGAGTATTCATACATAAACTGTTAAAGTTGTCCCATATTGTAAACTTGCTATTGTACGTATCACCCATCATATTAAGAGTCCTTCACCTCACCCCTCCTCTTATATGAGTTTGGACGTATATTTTCTACATGGTAACAGAGCCACCACTTTATTATGCAAGTGTTGGGCACTTTGTTGGCCTTATAGTGCCATATATGCCATGTGGCCCAGGCTGTTTATAGGCCCACACTTGATGGGGCGTGTTAAAGTGTCTCATATTAAGAGATGGGCCACCACACTTGATAACCCAGACACTTTGTTGAACTTGTGAATGTTTCACCCACCATATTAAGAGATGAATTTCCATCACCTCATAATCTAGGTTTTAGGGATGACGTCTCTTCTCTTGTGTGAGTTTGAGCCTAGATTTCCTACAGAAACATCTCCAGATTATTTCAATTCCACAACCTAGGTTTTGGGGATGAGCACCCTTCTCTTAATTATATGTGTTTGGGCCAAGATTTCTGTTCCAGGGTGTTTAACTTTTACTGCAGATTCTTAAAATAAACTGAAGGCTGCCAGCTAGATGGTACATTGGCGTGCCGCTGAGCTGGTGGTTAGCAAACAAATTTGTTCCAAAAACATGTTTCTTATCACATAACATGGATAACTAAGGCACATACGTACCCCGTTTTTTTATTTAATAAACGAGACTTTTTATTGAATGATGTTAAAAAAGATTGTACAATGCCTTATCATGGCCCTTCCCTTATGCCAAATTACGTAGGCGAAACATAGCCCCGCTCTCCTAAAAACCTATGAGTGACAAACCCAAAGTATAGGAAAATCCCGCTCATAGGAAAGAGTACAACACCCTATGTTTCCGAAAGAAACCTCCCCGTAAATAAGAAATTACAAGAACAAGCATTAATACGTAAACGAAGTACTTAGCATTTAAATCATCAAAACACATAATTACATATGAAGTATTATAATATCTTTGATGCATAAATCTTTACCTTGATATATAAGAAAAATCAACCAAACTATCTTCCTGAACTAGAAGGTATTTTTCTCCGATCAAAAGTTCAATCAATTAATTGTGTAATACTTGTCATGATATTTTTCCCGAAACGAAAGCTTAAAGCCCCAAGGGAGGCTTGAACCCGTGACCTGTGTTATTAATGAATCAATTTATTGTGTAAAGCTTGTCATAATTTTTTCTTCTTTTTATCCTGAAACGAAAACTTTAACATACACCCCTTTTTTGCTCGAGGTTTGAACTCGAGACTTCTTGATCATGAGAAAAATTTTAGGTTGGCCATGAACTAAATCCTACATGGTGTATCACAACCAATAGTAATTTTTATATTTTAAATGAGTCCCTACCTCTAGAAAAAAAAACCACCAATAAATTATCTTGAAATTGATTATTTGGTGGTTCAATACTTACACCTGGACCACCTTAAAATTAGTTTGATCCTGGAGCCTCACCTATTAGCACCAGGGTAAAACTTGTCATAATTAATAATGAAAAAGTATAGTAACGTTATACTCCCTCCGTTCTATTTTATTTTTGTCGTTTGACTTTTCATACAGATTAAAAAATGTGTAGTTAATTCTTTGAATCTCATTAAATGATCCGATATTTTTCACATTTATTCCCTCTAAGTAGTTGTTGGAGTATTTAATGCTACACACTTTTTATCGTAAATATTGTAAAGATAGAAGGACATTTGAAGAAATTTGATAATAAATATAAAAATAGACATTTATTTTAGAACAAACAAAAAAGAAAACATGGATAAATAAAACGAGAGGAATATGTTGCAAAACATGTGTCTCAATTTCTAACTCTCTGTCACCTTTTGTCTCTTTTCCATTATTCAAATATAGAAGCAAGAATCTTGAAAAAATAAAATAAAAAAAAGATCATACCAGGCTACCAGCCCCCTCTTTCTATCTTTCCTCACATTTCAATGGCGATCGCCGCAGTTGTCATTCTTCCCCTTGGCCTCCTCTTTATTCTTTCCGGCCTCATTGTCAACTTCATTCAGGTAATTACATTTATGTTTCCTTCTTTTGATTTTTGTTTGAATTTTTCGGTTCTGAATTTAAATTCGACTCCAACGGTTTTGCATGATGTGAAGGCATTAATTGAAAATGGAAAAGTTTCGTTCTTGGAAGCTTCTAGTGGTAATTGAATTGTTTTTGGGATTGCCAATTGCAAATTTGCAATGCACGGAGCAAAATTTAAGATTTTCTTATACACTTTCTTCCTGATTGGCATGCTCCTACTTTTTTTCAAAATTTTTCACGATACAGAACATTATTAATTTGTTGATTAGTTCTGTGCATGTCAATTTTAAGAGGAATTTGCTTGGAAAAATATTCGGATTATGGTGAAAATTTATTGGCAGAGGAGGTGAAATTTGAGCATTAATTAGAAGCTGTGGCACCTTATACATGGATAGTTGTTTTGTTCGATTGCGCCGAGTTAAACCTCGATAAATGAATAACCTCGCCAAATGAATAATTTTCTCCGGTCCTCGATAAATGAATATTCGATTAATGTTTTACATGTGTTGGTCAGGCCTTGGTATTGATTAGCATGTTCTTTATTTGCCTTTGTGTGTCTTTACATGTTGTTTGATTTTTGGTGTAATTGATCTTAGTGTTTTACTCTCTGTAATGCTAAGTGATCTGTTCTCATGGTCAAACTTTCAGGCACTTCTGTTTATCCTTGTTCGTCCCTGTTCGAAGAATTTATACCGTAGAATCAACAAGTCAGTCTCAGAACTGCTTTGGCTGGAAATCGTATGGCTTTTCGATTGGTGGGCAAACATTAAGGTGTATATATATATACATGTATATCTTTATTCTAGTCATCATTCATACATTCTAAAAGTTCATAATTTCAGTAAAAGTAGTTTGCCATATACTAAAAGAGATACTGATTCCTAATTGACAGGTTGAGCTGTATGCAGATCCTGAAACTTATGATCTACTTGGTAATAATTTCTTCCTTTTATGTTCTAAATGAAACTTGATGGTTATTTATTATAACTACTTATTTCGTTTGAGATTTACCAGGTAAAGAGCATGCACTACTCATCTGTAACCACAGAAGTGATGGTCAAGCATGTATTGGAATCGATTATATATTAACTGAGAAGAGGTTCAGCCACACTTTGGTACATATATATATATATATAGATATTAGCCTTCTCACTTGCTATTATTTATTATAATTGATTATTTATACAGAATATCCCATTATAGTATATTTCCGATTCCTTAGGGGGGGGAAATAATATTTTCATGGTTTTATAGTCATTCCATTTCTAATATTTCATGAAATGATGTGTATATATTTACTATATATATATATATATATATATATATATATATATTTAAAGGTTGAATTGTTGAAAGATTGGACCATAAAGACCTTTGGAGAAAACCCTAAAGACTCGAACAACATTGCAAAGATAGTGAACAAGAAGCATTTTTTGAGGCTTAAAAATCTTTTAGATGAGCCTATGGTCACTGCCTCTATTGTCCATGGTGGTTCATACTTTGCAGATGATTTGTGAGTTCATTTATTCAACACACACCCCCCCCCCTCCCCCTCCCCCTTCCACCCCAAGAAATTAAAACACTTTTCTTTGTACGCAAGTTATTGTTATTGTCACAACTACTCGAACACAATCTGATGTGTTAGCAGAACCATTAATGATGTGATTGTGTGACTCCTTAGACTCTCATTTTAATATTTTACATTTTTTTTTGGTTCTTAATTGATTTTCTTTTCATATTTATTCACAAATTATATTAATCAGGTTTATTGAGCCAACTATACTTCTGGATCCTCCACTTACAGCTACAATTATGACAGAGGAAATTTTTGGCCCTTTCCTTCCAATTATTACAGTGAGCCCTCAATATTCATTTGCTGCTATTCTTGACATACATAATTACATTTGTTGTTGTTGTTATTGTTGTTGTTGTTGTTGTTATTATTATTATTATTATTATCATTATCATTTATTTATTATTTATTTATTTTTAATGATTTTCAGTTGGAGAAACTTGAGGATTGTGTCCAATTCATCAAATCAAGACCAAAGCCCCTTGCCATATATGCATTTACCAAAAACGAAAAATTACATAAACGGCTGATTTCAGAGACATCTTCAGGAAGCATTGTTTTTAATGATGCAGTTGTCCAAGTTAGTGAACAAATTCATAATTTTATTTATTTAATTAGAATAGTAGATATAAAATAGTTAATTACTAACTTCTTTTGTTTAATTTGAATATGATATATAATTTTAATTACTAACTTCTTTTGTTATGGTGTAGTATGCTGCTGACACATTACCATTTGGTGGTGTTGGAGAAAGTGGTTTTGGGAGATACCATGGAAAATTTTCATTTGACAATTTCAGCCATGAAAAAGTTGTTGCAAAAAGAAGCTACTTAGTAGATTTTTGGTTCAGATATCCTCCATGGACAGACCAAAAGTTGCAGATATTCAGACATATTTATTTATTTGATTATCTGGGAATTCTTCTTGTTTTATTAGGTTTGAAAAAGCAATGATAAACATTGCAATACATATATATTGCCTAGCAATCTTGGAGAATGAAAACATTAATTTGACAGTATTTTATGTAATTTACCAACTTCTTTAATTTCTTGATATGTATGAAATTTGGACAATATTTTGTGACTGGATTAACATTTTTTATTGTAGTTAAATAATTGTCTATGTTTACCAGAAATATTTTTTAGTGAGGACACCGGAGTAAATTCGAAATAAAAAAAATAGATTAAAGAAACTGTAATTTAATAATGACAAAAGTAACAATTATGAAGTAACAAATGTGGAATGAAGTAAATATGAAGTAACAATTGTGAAACACAAAGTAACATTAACACGTGAAGTAACAATTTTAAAGTAACAATTGTGATTTTTGTCCTTTATAATCATGAAAATGTTACTTTTGTCCTTCCAGACCCATTTATTAATTTTTTTGTCCTTGTGGCCCCTTCTCCCTTAAAAAAATAATATTATTGAATCAAGTAGAGGGAAAATAACAATAAATTTGAAACAAAAACATCATAAACAATTACAAAATAGCGGAATCATAACCAACAATATCAAAAAATTGTAAAACACTGATCGACAAAATAACTACAGTAACAAGAAAACAAATTGATCATGAAAAAAAAATCTATGTGAATGTCTAGATACAAAATCATCAGTTGTAGTATCAAGTTATATATTGTCCAGCATATCATCAGTTCATTAGCTCTGAGCGGTCAGCTAGGGCATATTTTTTTTCAATAGTATCGTTACTTTATTTTACAAGAGTTTAACGGTAAATTCATATATATATATATATCGTTACATTAATAAATAAAACTAAAATATGTCAAGACCAAGAATCGAACTAGCATCAATATGAGTAGGTAACAACTGCTTATCTACTACTACCTCCGTCCCAAAATATAAATCCTTTTGGGTTTCTTCACACAGATTAAGAAAGTTGGTTAAATTAGTTATAATATGTCATTAATTTTGATGAAAAAAAAATCTAAAATGACATTTGACTGTTATTAATACAAAATATTGAAAAGTTGATGAGCATATAATAAATGAGGGGTAAAAGAAAAAAATGTAATAAATGATTCATTGATTATCTAAATGAATTTATATTATGAGACAAAATTAAAAAATTAAGTGAACTTACATTTTTGGACGTAGGCGGTAGATAATTAGCTTACACTATTGATAAGATGTAATTTTACACCCCTTATTGTTGAAAAGAAATCATAAACGGAAAAATTGCAGAAATCATAAAGAACAGTTTATGAAGAAGAAGAAGAAATTCGAAAAACAGAAAGGTGGGAAAAATTCAATCTCATTCATCTTTGATTTCATTTACAATGTGATGTTTCTAGACTAGAATTGAGCTTATATATAGACCGCCTAATCATCTAATTGGCAGTTAAGTTTGTTACAACAGTCTAGTCAACTACCAATAGACTCAACTGCATTTCTACACATGTGCTCTACGAAATGCCTAAGAGAACTTGTAGTTCTATGACTTAGAAATAATCTTGGACATGTAGCATCAGCTTGATCATCATGTTTGAACTTTAACATCCTCCCTCAAGCTGTAGTTAGGGATAAATACAACTTGACATCAGCTTGATCATCATGCTCGAACTTTAAGTTTGTTGACCTGCAACTGGTGCATAGATGTCCTTGGTAGGATATGTAGGCCATAATCTATTGAAGGTAGCCTTTTCAACTACTTTAGTGAGAATATCAGCTAGGTTATCTTCAGTCTTGACTGTAATGGGAATTAGAACCTTCTGCTGATACTTTTCCCTCACAAAAAGACAATCAATCTCAGTGTGTTTTGTTCTCTAATGAAAAACATGATTCTCTACAATATAGTTTGCACTTTGATTGCCACAGAATAAGGGAACAGGTTGAGGGTGTTGTATTTTGAAGCAAGATAGAAGATACAGCAGCCATTGAATTTCACAGGTTGTCAGGGCCGTTGCCCTATATTCTGCTTCTAAGCTACTTCTACTAACAGTGGTCTGTTTCTTGCTCTTCCATGAGATTAGGGATTCACCAAGAAATACTGTATAACCACTGATTGATCTTCTGGTTTTAGTGCATCCAGCCCAATCTGAGTCACTGTAGGCCCTTAAGGCAGGTGTACCACTAGAAGGAAAGAACATGCTTTGCCCTGGTGCTGCTTTGAGGAATCTTAAAAGTTTATGAGCAGTAGCTAAGTGATTTTCTGTAGGTTTATCTAGAAACTGACTTAATTGTTGCACAGAATATGCAATATCAGGTCTGGTGTTGCTAAGGTACATAAGTTTGCCAATTAAACTTCTATAATAAGTGTTGTCATTGAGATGTGGTGAATCTACTGCTTCCAGCTTTGTCTTTGAATCCATAGGTGTACTTGAGGGCTTAGCTCCTAGATATCCAAATTCTTGAAGTAGATCTAGGCAGTATTTTCTTTGATTCATCAAGATGCCAGATTCTGATCTTGCAATCTCATAGCCTAGGAAATATCTTAATTGTCCCAAATATTTGATTGTGAATGCTTGATGTAACAAGTCTTTAAGAACCTGAATTTCTTGCAAATCAGGACTAGCCATCACTATATCATCCACATAAACAAGGAAAGCAATAAAAGTAGGACCTTGTCCTCTTGTGAATAGACAATTATCATGCTTGGACTGAATGCACCCTACTTGTGTAAGTGCCTCAGTCAACTTAGCATTCCATTGTCTACTAGCCTGCCTCAAACCATATTGAGATTTTATTAGTCTACACACTTGATTTTTGCCTGAAACATGAAGACCTGGTGGTGGTCTCATATAGACTTCCTCATCTAAGTCTCCATGTAAGAATGCTGTATTGAAATCCATCTGATGCAAATGCCACTTCTTCAATGATGCTAGGCTAAGAAACAATCTTATAGTAGACAATTTTGCCACTGGTGAAAAAGTGTCTAGAAAATCTATCCCTTCGCCGGTGTGTAGCCTTTAGCCACAAATCTTGGTTTATATCTGTCAATAGTACCATCTCGCTTTTCTTTTTATCTTGTAAACCCACTTGCACCTATTGGCTTCTTGCTGGAGGTAAAGTGACTAGAGTCCAGTTGTTAGTCTTATGAAGTGCTGACAATTCTTCCTGCATTGCTTTCTTCCAATTTTCATGTTTGGCAGCATGTGTATAGGTTGTCGGTTCTTGTTCAGCATCTAGATTGCATGAAAAAACTTTGTAAGAATTTGACAAGTTGTCAAAAGACAGGACTTTGTCAAGTGTATGAGGTGTGGTAGCAATTGTCCCTATTACAGTCTGATAGTCCTGCAAGTGTGCAGGTAGTTTCCTCTGTCTTATAGATCTCCTTAGATTTTGATTTGGATTTGGTGGTGGTAAATGCTGTGAGGCATCATACTCTGCATCACCTGCATCTCTTCTGTGTGGAATAGGATCCTCAGTGTTTGAATCTTCATTATTATAACATGTACTCCCATCCACATGACCATTATGAAGCATGTCAGAATTGATATTTTGAAGATTAGGCACAGGTAAGACACATTCAGTGTTTATAAGTAATGCATTAGTTAGGAGAGGAAAAGAATGCTCATGGAAAACTACATCTCTGGAAGTAAGAAACTCCCTGGTTTGAAGATCTAGTAGGTTGTAACCCTTGGTATGTTGAGGATTGCCTATATAGACACACCTTCTGCTTCTACTATCAAACTTGCTTCTTCCCAGAGAAATTGTACTGGCATATGCTAAACAACCAAAAAATTTTAAATCAGTGTAGTTAGGTTGCTTTCCATACAATAGAAAATAAGGAGTCTGTTCTTTCAACAAAGGTGTAGGTGTAATGTTAATTAGCATAGCGGCATGTTTGACACATAGACCCCAATAAGACATGGGAAAACAGCTTGAACCTACGTGCCCTAGCCACATTCAATAAGTGTTGATGCTTTCTTTCCACCACATCATTTTGTTGTGGTGTATGAACACAAGATGTTTCATGTATGATGCCCTTGTGTGCATAAT
This sequence comes from Gentiana straminea, assembly GCA_036785695.1. Taxonomy (NCBI): domain Eukaryota; kingdom Viridiplantae; phylum Streptophyta; class Magnoliopsida; order Gentianales; family Gentianaceae; genus Gentiana; species Gentiana straminea. Next base: position 273,298 of record JAVUPR010000334.1, on the reverse strand, counting down.
AAGCATCCATTTTAAATTCTAGGTCATTATCAGACCTGATTTTCTTTACTTGTTTACTGAATTGTGTAAGAACAATGTTACAAAAAGCTTGTAATAAGGCCCAGTTTCAGACTTGGTTTTCATTAAATGAATCCAAAGAAATCTAGAATGGTAATCAACAACAGTTAGGATGTAGTATTCTCCATTATATGTACAAAATCTATTTGGAACCCATATGTCTACATGTAACAAATCAAAAACATCAGCAGAAATAAAATCACTATGAGGAAAACTATGTTTCTTTTGTTTAGCTAAGGGACATACTAGACACTCATTATCTAAACAAGGTTTGATATCATAAATAGACTTGTGTAAAACATGTAATCTCTGTTTAGAAGGGTGACCAAGCCTATAATGCCATAGTAAAGAGTCTGGTAACATGACAGATTGACTTGGCTGTGTAGAAACCATAACAGTAGGATCAGCTCTTAGGATGTACATGCCCTAGATTAATTCAGCTGAACCAATCATTCTCTTCAAGGTATTGTCCTGCACAGTACAACCATTAGCTCCAAAAAACAAAGAATATTTCTCATTGTTAGTTAGCCTTCTAACAGACATTAAGTTGTATGTGAAATGTGGCACACACAAGACATGATCAAGTGTGAGATTTTCATTAATTTTAACTTGTCCTATATGTGTGACTAATGTATGTGTTCCATTAGGTAAGGTTACAGTGACACCAAGGACAGGCTTTGCATTAGTCATTAAGGACAATGAGTAAATAACATGATCAGTGGCACCTGAATCCACTATCCATTCATAGATAGTACCTGATGGAGCTGCTGTAGTGTGAATATTTGCAGTAAGTGCCACTGCTTGTCCAAGACCAGGTATTTCAGTAATTTGTGCATTTCTCAACATGTCCATGATAGTATCATACTGTGATCTAGTCATTGTGCTTGAATTTGATGACACTGTGTCTGGTCTTTGTGAATCTGCAGTTGGAAAGGTGCCTGCAGCCGTGTCTTCCACATTTGGTAGAAGGCCTTGATCCAGGACGACATTATTAGCTTCCGTATCCGCCCTTTCTCCCCGTCTTTTGAACCAATAGGGTATCCATATTTCTTATAGCACTTTTCAACAGTGTGGCCTTCTTTACCACAATAGGAACACTGTGGTCTCTTGTTATTTCCAGAAAAACCCCTTTCAGAACCTCTTCCTCAACCTCTTCCATAAGAAGCATTAGTATGGGAAATTAAGGCCATAGAATCCAGATTATCTTGCCTGAATCCAGTTGCCTGTGTATTCATTATTGCATTATCAACTCCCATATCTGCATAATTGAGCTGACTTTCATGTTGTAATGCCATATTGAACACAGTAGGAAGGTCTGGTATGGGTTCTGCCATCAAGACTTATGACCTTACATTGCTATATGCATCATTCAACCATTTCAAGAACCTGGTGACTTTGTCAGTCTCATCCCGCTCTCTATAAACTGGTAAAGTAGCACATGTGCAGGGTGGAGTAGGCCTCAGAACCAATAATTGATCCCATAAACTCTTCAGCCTTGTGAAATATTAGGTTATAGACAATGTACCTTACTTTGTTGCATATATTTCTTCTTGGAGATTGGACAGATGATAGGCCTTACCAACTCCAAATATATGATCAAGATCAACCCAAATATCCCTTGCTGTATTCAACCAGAATACACTCTGCTGTATAGAAACATCCACAGAATTAACAAGCCAATTTGACACCATATCATTACATTGGCACCGGATTTCATAATGCCTGTGATTTTCTGCCGGTTTAGGCAGTGAACCATCAACAAACTTCAATTTACCCTTCATTGATAAAACCATGGAGATTGCTCTCTTCCAACAATGATAGTTTTCTGCTCCCTTCTGAACCGGTTGAACAATCACGGCCGAAGGATTCTCCCAGGGATGAATATGATAGGGATTAACAATCGCACCATCTCCTTCTTCACCATTGCCAAGAACGAGAAAACATGACTCAAGAGAGAGAAAAACAAGGAAAAGATGAGAATGTAGTTCCACACTACAGTTCTGAATTGTGATTCCACACCTCAATTAACCAAGAAATGAACAGCTAAATCTAAGCTCTGATACCATGTTGAAAAGAAATCATAAACGGAAAAATTGCAGAAATCATAAAGAACAGTTTATGAAGAAGAAGAAGAAATTCGAAAAACAGAAAGGCGGGAAAAATTCAATCTCATTGATCTTTGATTTCATTTATAATGTGATGTTTCTAGACTACAATTGAGCTTATATATAGACTCCCTAATCATCTAATTGGCAGTTAAGTTTGTTACAACAGTCTAGTCAATTACCAATAGACTCAACCGCATTTCTACACTTGTGCTCGACGAAATGCCTAAGAGAACTTGTAGTTCTATGACTTAGAAATAATCCTGGACATGTAGCATCAGCTTGATCATCATGCTTGAACTTCAACACTTATGAGTAATGATAGAGGCACAACAAAAATTACACAACGGATACCACAACGTGATCTCCCACCCTTGATTTTGATGCGTCCACATCACAATCAATTAACACTCATCAAAATCAAGGGTAGAAGATCATGTTGTGGCATCCGTTATGTAATTTTTGTTGTGCCTCTATATTTACTCAACACTTATATCATAGGCTCATGGGCGGTCGCCCATCTCGTCTGCTCTGATGATTACCGATCATACCTTCGTCAAACATCATATTATTCTCTTGCGTATTTTTTTTTAAGAAGAAGGACATTTATTTCTCTTGCGTATTGAATGCAAGTTTCATATTTTATTTTTAATGTATTTAATATGTGTTACCATATAGGGATGTAATCAAAACTCTATAACCAAAAATTTTAAATCCTTAAAACATCTTTCTACAATTACATCTTCTTTATTTTTTTTATTAATCAAATGGGTCCAAAATGACCAAAGGATTACAACGGGGAAACTAACAAGTAAATTAGAGTGAACTTTAGATAGGCTCTAAAGCCCAAGCTAGTCGTAGGTCCCTCGAACGTATGACTGCTCTAGAAAGGAAAACATGTGCAGGAGGGCGAATACAATCCGGAGAGTGCATCAATTTGTTACGCCAGAACCATATCCCATAGACTATCTCGCGGTAGAGATAAGGCCAATGTTTACCCAATGCGTGATTTCTTGGGAGCTGCTGGATATTGTCGTGGACCCAATCTTGAGTTTCTGAAGCAGAGAAGAAAGTCTCCTAGAGGGTAGGGTGGAAAGCTTTCTTCCAAACACTGCGAGACCAACTGCAATCGCGTAAAGCGTGGATAGGAGTTTCCGCGTCTTTGGTAGCACACCGGCGGACGAGGTGTCGGATATGTGGCGAAGCGCCAAGAGGTTGTTGACAGGGAGACACCGCGCAGTCGCCATAGAAAAAAGTTATATCTCAACGGTCCCTTAAGACTCCGGACGCGGTTCCAATCAAAGGTACTGCGGAGGGCATTCGATTCTCAAGCCGGAATAAATACGCACTTGCGCACCGAGTACTTGCCATCACTAGAAGGGTCCCATTTGATGGTGTCATTATCTACCGCAAACCCTGACTCGAACACCTTGGCCGCACGACAGATATTTTTCCACAAATTAGAGCAACCTGCCTTCGGGCTGGCAAAGGGGTTTCCGTATTTATCAACCAGAAGCGAGACCCAAGGAGAAATATCATCTATAAGAATGTGCCAAACAAGCTTTCCCAGAAAAGCAAAATTCATTTCTTCTAGCCGTTTAAGCCCCAACCCTCCATTCTCCTTTGGTTTGCAGATGTTATGCCAGGAGATGGAATGCCAATGCCTACTACCGTCAATCTCATCCCAGAAAAATTGGCGGCAAAGTTTGCCAATACATCTTCTTTATTTAAAATGTACTAGTATTTCTCTATTGCTTTATGTAACACCTTTTTTAATTCTCAACAGTTAATAAAGCCAATTCCAAATGAGAAAGTCAACCCCATGGAAGATACTACGTATATATGTCAATTCTGTTTTATATAATAAATGATGACAACGCACGAAATAAAAAATTGGATAAAGTCCATTTAGGAGGATTATAAATTGAAAAGATTTCATGCTAATTTAACTCAAAACAATCAAACATTTTCTACGTATTCAGTTAAATTAAAAAAAAATGGCCATACAAATATCAATGATTTTTGGAATAGTAATCCTGTGCTTCTTTCTTCTTGTTCAAGCACATCATCCGGGCAAAGCAAATATTGGCACTGCATTTCACGGTAAAATTTTTAATTACATTTATTCATCTAAATAAATAAGTATCGTTTTTTTAAGCATTTAATGTTACACATTTTATATCTGTTACGAATTGACATCTACATAAAAGCACAACTATTGTTACCAAATTGGTTGTTGACATCAGCAACGATGTGGTAAGTATAATTAATGTATTCATTTATCTTTTGGAATTTGAATATAATAAGAAAAAATGGTTAAACCCTAACAATGAGGGTCACATTCTCCTCTCCTGTCCTACAGAATGAATGGAGATATTAATCAGGTAACTTAATGACTCAGATTCATGGATTTGCAGTTATACCAAAGAAATGAAAGAAAACCTGACATATTAATGATCATAAACGTATTTATAATAAAATGATATATTTTATAATGCGACCGTTGTAGTATGCAATTATTAATGTTTAATGAAGTTTTAAATGATTACTAAAACTGAGTTGAATTGTAATTAATTGCAGCTGAAGTGGCGACCACTAAGACCTTAAACGTTGGAATGAATTTTTACCCATGTCCAGCTATAATAAAAGTTGAAAGATGCAAGGATCACAGCGAATGCCCTGCTGATAAAGGATGCTTTTGTGATATTGATGATTATAATGGAAGTTACACTTGCGTCAGCTTATTCAAACCTAATTAAAATTTTATAAATGTTAAATCTACAGTTTGTGCTTTACACTCTTTAATTAGTTTGAAGGTGACTTTGAAGTGATGTTCATTGTTTCTTGTGCTTTAAGTAATGGATTGTTGTCGTTTTAGTTTGAAAGTGATTGTGATAGTACTCATAAACCATAACATCACATTTATCATATAATTCTAGAATTCTTTTTATTCTAGATCCTCTGCTGTATTACTTGTACAACACCCTTGCTGTGTGTATTGGGGGGAGGGGTACAAAGAGAATTTCAAGCCAAAAAAAAGAAAGAATTAAAACACAAGGGAAAATGGATCACAGTCTGTAGTGTTACAACAGACGATCCGAGTCATGTCACATAACCATATATATAACATATCAATCTAAAAATATGCTTACTATCATTACCATATTAACCTTTCAAAGCCATTACACGATTTCCATATCTTAAACATAATAGCAAGTACAAAAGATCTATTTCCATATCATTTAAACAGGTACCATGTTCACAAAGACATAAAACACTATAAGCATGATGTCTATAACACACAACATACCTGGATCTTCTTTAATTTAATTACCAACTAAAAAGATGAACATGAATCATCTTTCATTTTAAAACGTAAGAATCTGGCACAGAGTATTCATACATAAACTGTTAAAGTTGTCCCACATTGTAAACTTGCTATTGTACGTATCACCCATCATATTAAGAGTCCTTCACCTCACACCTCCTCTTATATGAGTTTGGACGTATATTTTCTACTTGGTAACAGAGCCACCACTTTATTATGCAAGTGTTGGGCACTTTGTTGGCCTTATAGTGCCATATATGCCATGTGGCCCAGGCTGTTTATAGGCCCACACTTGATGAGGCGTGTTAAAGTGTCTCATATTAAGAGATGGGCCACCACACTTGATAACCCAGACACTTTGTTGAACTTGTGAATGTTTCACCCACCATATTAAGAGATGGACTTCCATCACCTCATAATCTAGGTTTTAGGGATGGTGTCTCTTCTCTTGTGTGAGTTTGAGCCTAGATTTCCTACAGAAACATCTCCAGATTATTTCAATTCCACAACCTAGGTTTTGGGGATGAGCACCATTCTCTTAATTATATGTGTTTGGGCCAAGATTTCTGTTCCAGGGTGTTTAACTTTTACTGCAGATTCTTAAAATAAACTGAAGGCTGCCAGCTAGATGGTACATTGGAGTGCCGCTGAGCTGGTGGTTAGCAAACAAATTTGTTCCAAAAACATGTTTCTTATCACATAACATGGATAACTAAGGCACATACGTACCCCGTTTTTTTATTTAATAAACGAGACTTTTTATTGAATGATGTTAAAAAAGATTGTACAATGCCTTATCATGGCCCTTCCCTTATGCCAAATTACGTAGGCGAAACATAGCCCTGCCTCCTAAAAACCTATGAGTGACAAACCAGTGTAGGAAAATCCTGCTCATAGGAAAGAGTACAACACCCTATGTTTCCAGAAAGAAACCTCCCCCAGAAATAAGAAATTACAAGAACAAGCATTAATACAGAAACAGAAGTACTTAGCATTTAAATCATCAAAACACATAATTACATATGAAGTATTATAATATCTTTGATGCATAAATCTTTACCTTGATATATAAGAAAAATCAACCAAACTATCTTCCTGAACTAGAAGGTATTTTTCTCCGATCAAAAGTTCAATCAATTAATTGTGTAATACTTGTCATGATATTTTTCCCGAAACGAAAGCTTAAAGCCCCAAGGGAGGCTTGAACCCGTGACCTGTGTTATTAATGAATCAATTTATTGTGTAAAGCTTGTCATAATTTTTTCTTCTTTTTATCCCGAAACGAAAACTTTAACATACACCCCTTTTTTGCTCGAGGTTTGAACTCGAGACTTCTTGATCATGAGAAAAATTTTAGGTTGGCCATGAACTAAATCCTACATGGTGTATCACAACCAATAGTAATTTTTATATTTTAAATGAGTCCCTACCTCTAGAAAAAAAACCACCAATAAATTATCTTGAAATTGATTATTTGGTGGTTCAATACTTACACCTGGACCACCTTAAAATTAGTTTGATCCTGGAGCCTCACCTATTAGCACCAGGGTAAAACTTGTCATAATTAATAATGAAAAAGTATAGTAACGTTATACTCCCTCCGTTCTATTTTATTTTTGTCGTTTGACTTTTCATACAGATTAAAAAATGTGTAGTTAATTCTTTGAATCTCATTAAATGATCCGATATTTTTCACATTTATTCCCTCTAAGTAGTTGTTGGAGTATTTAATGCTACACACTTTTTATTGTAAATATTGTAAAGATAGAAGGACATTTGAAGAAATTTGATAATAAATATAAAAATAGACATTTATTTTAGAACAAACAAAAAAGAAAACATGGATAAATAAAACGAGAGGAATATGTTGCAAAACATGTGTCTCAATTTCCAACTCTCTGTCACCTTTTGTCTCTTTTCCATTATTCAAATATAGAAGCAAGAATCTTGAAAAAATAAAATAAAAAAAAGATCATACCAGGCTACCAGCCCCCTCTTTCTATCTTTCCTCACATTTCAATGGCGATCGCCGCAGTTGTCATTCTTCCCCTTGGCCTCCTCTTTATTCTTTCCGGCCTCATTGTCAACTTCATTCAGGTAATTACATTTATGTTTCCTTCTTTTGATTTTTGTTTGAATTTTTCGGTTCTGAATTTAAATTCGACTCCAACGGTTTTGCATGATGTGAAGGCATTAATTGAAAATGGAAAATTTTCGTTCTTGGAAGCTTCTAGTGGTAATTGAATTGTTTTTGGGATTGCCAATTGCAAATTTGCAATGCACGGAGCAAAATTTAAGATTTTCTTATACACTTTCTTCCTGATTGGCATGCTCCTACTTTTTTTTCATAATTTTTCACGATACAGAACATTATTAATTTGTTGATTAGTTCTGTGCATGTCAATTTTAAGAGGAATTTGCTTGGAAAAATATTCGGATTATGGTGAAAATTTATTGGCAGAGGAGGTGAAATTTGAGCATTAATTAGAAGCTGTGGCACCTTATACATGGATAGTTGTTTTGTTCGATTGCGCCGAGTTAAACCTCGATAAATGAATAACCTCGCCAAATGAATAATTTTCTCCGGTCCTCGGTAAATTAATATTCGATTAATGTTTTACATGTGTTGGTCAGGCCTTGGTATTGATTAGCATGTTCTTTATTTGCCTTTGTGTGTCTTTACATGTTGTTTGATTTTTGGTGTAATTGATCTTAGTGTTTTACTCTCTGTAATGCTAAGTGATCTGTTCTCATGGTCAAACTTTCAGGCACTTCTGTTTATCCTTGTTCGTCCCTGTTCGAAGAATTTATACCGTAGAATCAACAAGTCAGTCTCAGAACTGCTTTGGCTGGAAATCGTATGGCTTTTCGATTGGTGGGCAAACATTAAGGTGTATATATATATACATGTATATCTTTATTCTAGTCATCATTCATACATTCTAAAAGTTCATAATTTCAGTAAAAGTAGTTTGCCATATACTAAAAGGGATACTGATTCCTAATTGACAGGTTGAGCTGTATGCAGATCCTGAAACTTATGATCTACTTGGTAATAATTTCTTCCTTTTATGTTCTAAATGAAACTTGATGGTTATTTATTATAACTACTTATTTCGTTTGAGATTTACCAGGTAAAGAGCATGCACTACTCATCTGTAACCACAGAAGTGATATTGATTGGCTTGTTGGATGGGTTCTGGCACAGGTGTTTATCTACTTCTTCAACAAGCATCAGATATCATATATATAAATAAATGTACATGTATACGTATACGTATACGTAGACAACGTGTTTGTATAAATTCCTGTGACGGGAAGCTTTTTTGTTGCATTTTACAGAGGTTTGGTTGCCTTGGCACTGCATTAGCTTTTATAAAGAAAGCAGCTGTATATTTGCCTGTAAGTATCTGTTCTGTAACATCTGTTGTTCTCTTTTTTCTGCAATTGTATTCCATTTTGAAGCTAAATTCACTATTCTGATGCAGGTTATTGGTTGGTCAATGTGGTTCGGAGGCTACATTTTTCTCGAAAGAAGCTGGACAAAAGATGAGAAAACTTTGGTGGTAAGTTCTTTACCCAGTTTTGTGAGCTTTAGAGCAATAATTTCAACTTGTTTGTTTTTCTACTTAAACTTATGTTTCTTTTTTTCTCCTTTTTTTTTTAACTGCAGACAGGTTTGCAAGATCTAAGTGACTTTCCATTACCTTTCTGGCTAGCCCTTTTCGTAGAAGGAACTCGTTTTACACAATCAAAACTTTTAGCTGCTCAAGAGTTTGCAATGTCAGCAGGATTACCAGTTCCGCGAAATGTTTTGATACCTCGAACCAAGGTGCATGATTCATCTGTATGCATGAAACATTGGTTTCAGGAAGGAAAAAGTGAGTGGCCTATATAATGCACCTTGAGGATCTAATAAACGCGGTTTGTATATTTATCTGCAGGGCTTTGTAGCAGCGGTGACTCAGTTACGAGCGTTTGTTCCAGCTATATACAATATAACAGTAGCCATCCCAAAAAACGAAACTCAACCAACAATGTTGAGAATGTTTAGAGGCAGATCTTCTGTGGTAAGTGCACTTGCAGTAGAATCTGTAAATGATGGTAAATATGTATTTTACAGATTTAAACCCTTCAGATCCACTTAAAAATGATGGTAAATATGATTATTATTATTATTATTATTATTATTATTATTTTTTTTTTTTGAATCTGTAGGTGCATGTGCACATTGAGCGGCATTTGATGGCAGAATTGCCTGAAACTGGTAGTGGAATTGCACAGTGGTGTAAAGACATTTTTGTTGCTAAGGTATGTGAGAAACAATTGTAGTATTAATCTTTTTAGTCTCTGATATCATGCAAAATCTGCATATCTTTTCTTACATATCTTTGTTGCATGATTTATAATGTGGTTGAATGAACGGTCAGGATGCATTGTTGGAGAGACATCGCGCCAAGGATAGATTTGGAAACAAAAAATGCTATGATATTGGGAGGCCTTTTAAATCTTTGCTGGTATATGTTGTTCACTTTTTTTTTTTAATCTTACCCTTTTTCTTCTTCTGTTTAACTAATCAAATTAAAAATGAAATAAAATTGCAGGTTGTGATTTGTTGGTCATGTCTCATAATCTTATGCGTCGTGGAATTCTTCGAATGGTTTCCTTTTTCGTGGGGAGAGATTGCGTTCTGCGCGTTATTCTTGGTCATTGTGATCATCCTTATGCAGATACTCATTGTTTTTTCTCAATCAGAAACTTCTCCTTCTGGGAATGTGCCAAAATCAGATTCTTTGCAAGAAAAACTTCTTCCCCAATGATCTAAAAGTAGGTTTATTGATGATCGAATTGTACCAAATATGTGATTTTATATATTAGTCTTTATGGTATTCAAAACCTTGTAAAGCATGCCGACATAGAATTACATTCATTGTTGCCAAATTTAGATGACTTAAAAATTCTCTTTTGTGATATTTCGTTTACTTAGTTTAACGAATCAAGTTTGAACTCGATTATTTAGCATGTTTCCTAAACGGACGAAACGAACACAAGCTTACTCGTGAACCTGCTTTTATATAGATAAATTATGTACAACCTAACCCTCAGACATAAGACGATAAGCATCTATTCATTTAATGAATACTCTAGAGAAAGTTTATTAAGAAACATTCATAGAGTTTTCCTAATACATTTAAACCTCAATAAATTAATATTCGATAAATGACTAACTTCGTCAAATAAATTAATATTCGATAAATGACTAACTTCGTCAAACGAATAATTTTCTCCGGTCCCGACTTGGCAAGGGGGCTTAAAATAATGTTCAATAAATGACTAACCTAGCTAAACGAATATTATTTTCCGTCCCGAGGGTATTCATTTATCGAGGTTTAACCGTAGTTTTGATATTATTATATTTGAATATTGCTTTGCACTTTGTTGTTTATGTATTTGGATTTAGATTTTTATACCTTAACGACCCAAACTCGAGTCGAGTTTGAGCTGGAAGGCAACAATACGTGTAGCAAGCCAAAACCAAACACAAGTTCGAACAATTTTCTGTATAGATTAATGGGGAAATGGGCCAGAAGGACATCAAATTTCATAAATGGGACACTAAGGACATCTTTCATTTTTGGAGATTAAAAAGGATAAAATGATAATAGATGGACTAGAATACCCTTTTTTGTGTGATTTGGAGTTATTGCCCATAAATGTGGTGCAGTAAATACATGCCATCAGATGTGGGGTAATTAAAGAGGGTGTGAATCTTCCAAAAAATAGAAAAAAAGATATCAAAATTTCAAAAAAATAATAATAAATCACGTAAAAAAATATGTAGTCACATAAATCTCTTTTAAAATGCTTCCCACTTTTTAGGGATCCAATAAAATAGATGTAGTAACACAGAAAAGTAAGTAGTAATATCCAATAAATAAGAAATAGGTACAGCAAGAAAACATGTAGTAACGCTGGTAAAGAAAATGTTGTTACATCTAAAAAATAAGTAGTAACATTCAATGAAATAAATGTAATTACAGAAAAAGAATGTAGTAACCTTGAAAAATAAGTAGTAACAACCAATAAAATAGATTTATTTATAGCAAAAAAAATAGTAACAATAAAAAAATAGTAACAAATTAATAAATAGATGTAATTACGGCAAAAAAATGTAGTAACAATGATAAATAAAAATAACTAGTTACAAACAAAAAACATATTAGCACATAAAACGAAATAGTAACAACAAATGAAATATATGTCGTTACAGAAAAAAAATGTAGTAACAATCGAAAAAGGAGTAGTAACGGCCAATAATATAGATGTAGTTACATCCAAAAAATGTAGATGTAGTTACGGCAAAACAAATGTAGTAACACTAATATGGATTGAAGAATATAGATAAAGTATTTTTTGCGTCCAAATTTTAGTTGAAGTGAGTTTTTTTTCCCCATTAAAATCCCAAAGAGTGGTGTTAATGGCACCCCACCATTTCTCCTAGCGGCACCCCATCTATTATAAAATGACAATCTATAATGGCACCACATGAATTATTTTGGCCCCACTTACATCTACTTTGGCACCACAAATAACATTATATATCACTATATCCAAATCTATTTTACTTTTTCCAATCTTTAATAAATTTAATGAAAAATTACAAACCCAAAGCATCCCCTTCCCGAACTCCTCCTCCTCTCGCACATATCTTCCTCTCCTCCGGCGATTACCGGTTTTCTAGACGAAGACGAATATTCTGCCTAGCTCCGACAAAGAAGTTCTTTGGCCTCTTCAGACGTGTTTTCAGTAACTTCCCTTGTCACTTTTCTTTGAGCCGTTGCTTTTTTTGTCACTAAGAATCTTTCACTGCACGGCCACCGGAAGCCATAGGTAGACTTCCTGGTTAGCGGCGGCTTTAGATGATGATGTGCTTTTTGGTTGGGTTTCGTTAAAAGTGGGTAAGTCATAAGTGGGAGACATGAATAAGTCATGGATTAATTTTTTGAATTCGGGGGAAGACAACACTGATATATATTGATTTTTTTAAGCTGCAGAATACTTGTATGGATGGATCAACATTCTGTCCTTTCGTGTGTGTGGTGCCATCTAATTTGTGGTGTCCAAGTAAAGTTGGTGCGGTGTCAATAACGTTGTCCAAATCAAATTGTGTAGTGATAATGAATGCATAAAATAATGAAAAATTGTTTGCCAAATACAATAAATACATTTTCTTACAATAATGAATTCGAAAAAGTGTAGAGATAATGCTTTTCTAAAATCGTGGAAATAGATTGACAGTTACAATAAATGCCAAAAATTAATTAAATAAAACATCCTAATTTGTTTGTAGGCTACAGTTTTTTTTAAATATCTTGTATGACAAATGGCGACCAATAAGTGAAAAGAGGGTAATTTAGGAAGTTTACACTATTTTTGTCCTAATTAATCAATAGTTTTCTTGAATCCTGATTTATTTATTAATAAATATGTCATTCTTGGCAAAAACCTATAGAATAATAATAAGCCGAGTTTGAACATAATTTTTTGCTCGTGTATTAAACAAACGATCATGAATAAACTCGTGACCTTAACGAACCAAACTTGAACATATTTTCTTCATGCTCACAAACAAGCTCATCACCTAAATGAACACAAGATTGAACAACAAATATTCGGTTCGGCTTGTTAACATATCTAATGGCAACATTAACGATGGTTGATGACTACACACGGAACTTAAAGATGAATGAATGATAATTGGTTTCTTTAAGAGGTAACGTATGGGTGTTTACGATTCAGTTTTATGTCATGTTATTTGGATTAATTACTTTAATTAATCAGCTTTTATTTTTAATTAAATAACTCAATTACTTTTTGCCCTTAGTGAACGTTGCTCTTGCCTTGTGGATGAGCCGTTCTTTCTTTTTCTCTTTCCTTTCAGTTGCAACAGACAGGAAGATGGAGTGTATTAGAGGGAGGATGGGTGTATTGGAAGGATTGTCGAATTACTATTTGAAAGTTCTCTTAATCCAACTTCTGTTTTCTTCTCAATCTCCATTTTCTTTTCTGTTCCTTGTTATTTTTGGTGTTCTATTGTATTTAATTTCCAGATTTCAGTCTTATAACCTGACATTTGGTATCAGAGAAAGTGATCCTCCGATCTGTGGTTTCATGGCCGACGGTACTCGATTGAAGTTATCAGTTGAGGAACAACTCAAGCAACACGGTAAGTCAATCGAAGAACTCAAGGGAGCTTTTGATGTCAGTAACAGAGAGCATACTAGAAGGTTCGATGAATCTGCAAAACAGTATAGCGGTATACTGATACAGCTAGCAAGTCTCACGGAAGAGGTAAGACGATCTAAAATCCCCAGTGCTGCACCTTTATTGCCAACGCCTACTATACACATAACTGAGGATCATGATCCAATAACTGTAGAGAATGTTGGTACATTGCATGTAAGGAAAGATCATTCCCATAGAATACCCAAAATCGATTTACCCCCTTTTGATGGAAGTGGCCCCAGAGAGTGGGTGAGGAAATGTGATGAATATTTTAAGATAAACGAAGTAGAATCCCATCAACAATTGAGGATTGCTGTGATTTATCTGAGGGGAGTTGCTGATTTATGGTATGGGAGTTGGAAGTTGAGATTTCCCGCAGCTAGTTGGAAGGAGTTCAGTGAGGCTATTTGCAAGAGATTCTCTACCCAGATTATCAGTGAACTGGTGGGGGAATTTCGAGATCTGAAACAAACGGGTACGGTGGAAGAGTATCAAAGGAAGTTTGAGGAATTAATGATTTATGTCACACAACAGAATCCAAAATTGACTGAGAGGTTTTTGGTAGACTGTTTTGTGGGTGGATTGGCTGAGGAATTAAGAGGGATGGTTAGAGTTAATGATCCCCCAACCTTAGAGAAGGCCCTGCAAATTGCAAGAGCTCATGAATCAATGATAGGACATTTTGTAACCAAACCAAGAGTAGTCAGCAAGAGCATTGGTCAAAACAGCTATAACAACCACAGTGGGAGTGTGGGATCTAGACTTCCTCCATTTCCGAACACCAAGCAAGTGGACAAAGGGAAGGAGATGGTGGTTTCTCCTACACAGAAGGTAATCACCCCTGCACAGCTACAAGAAAAGCGGGCTAAGGGTTTGTGCTTTAGATGTGATGAAAAATATACTCCTGGACACAGATGCAAAAACCAGCAGATCCATTTTATGCTACCAGATGATGAGGAGATTTATGGGGAGATTTCAACTGAGCCCGATCCTTCCCTGGTTAAGATTAATGCTGAGGATCCAATGGAGAACTCACAGCTATCGTTCAGCTCCATGTCTGGTCAACTCAACTCTAGCATCATCAGGGTACAAGGAATGTTGAAAAGAAGGCCATTCAATATCCTTATTGACAGTGGCAGTTCACACACGTTCTTGGATATTGCAGTAGCTAAGGAACTTAATTGTATTGTAGAGGCTACTAGACCTATGGTGGTAACTATAGCTGATGGCACCAAAATGGTGAGTGATATAATCTGCCCTAACTTACCATGGACTGTGCAAGATCATAAGTTCCAACATAATGTGAGGTTGATCAAGCTGGGAGGCTGTGACATGGTGTTAGGAGTTGACTGGATGAAGAAACATGGCCTAATGACCCTTGACTTTGACAAGTTGCAGATGTCCTTCAAAAGAGAGGGATCATAAATAGTACTTAAGGGCCATATAGAAACTGCTCAGTTGAGATTGATAAGTTGTAGCAACTTCAAAAGGCATTTCAGAAAAGGAACATATGGGTTGTTTGGGTGTATAAGCAGAATTGAAGCCATTAATAGCCCTGATCCTTATGATACACCCCTTGAGGTACAGGCACTCCTACAAGAATATAGCTCAGTTTTTGAGGAACCAGTTGAGTTACCCCCTGAGAGGCACTTGGAGCATAGGATCATACTGAAGGAGGGGACAGAGCCATTTAAACAGAGACCCTATAGATACCCACACCATCAGAAGGAAGAAGTAGAACAGTTAATCAGACAAATGTCACAGCAAGGGATAATTCGAGATACTGACAGCCCCTTTGCCTCTCCAATGTTGTTGGTAAGAAAAAAAGATGGCACATGGAGGATGTGTATTGAATATAGGAGGTTAAATGAAATGACAATAAAGGATAGGTACCCCATACCCATTATAGATGATTTGCTTGATGAGTTGGGAGGGGCAAGGTGGTTTACTAAATTGGATCTGAGATCATGATTCCACCAGATCAGAATGAGAGAAGAAGACATACACAAAACAACATTTGTCACTCATAGTGGACACTATGAGTTTAGGGTTATGCCCTTTGGCCTAACTAATGCCCCTGCAACATTCTAGAAAGCCATGAACAGCCTATTACAACCATTTTTGAGGAAGTTTGTGCTAGTATTTTTTGATGATATCCTAATCTATAGCCCAGATTTGGATTCACACTTACAACATTTAAGATTGGTATTGGAGGTGCTTAAACAGCAGGAGTTTTATGCTAAGCCAAGTAAATGTTCATTTGCACAAAACAGTGTGGAATACTTAGGGCATGTCATCCAGAATGGGAAAGTCAGTGCTGATGAAGATAAAGTTAAGCAATCCAGAATTGGCCAGTTCCTGCTAATATCACTGAACTTAGAGGGTTTTTGGGATTGACTGGGTTCTATAGAAGATTTGTCAAAGGATATGGGGCTATTGTCAAGCCCTTAACTGAGTTACTAAAAAAGGATAGTTTTGGATGGAATGAGGAGGCTGGGGTGGCATTTGAGGAGCTCAAAGGGAATTTGTGTAGGTCACCAGTCCTGGCCCTACCTGATTTCACTCTTCCTTTCTGTGTTGAGACTGATGCTTGTAGTAGAGGGATTGGAGCTGTCCTCCAGCAACAAGGGAGGCCCATTGCGTACTTAAGCAAGGCATTCAATACTAATGAGATAGGTCTGTCAATTAATGAAAAGGAATTATTGGGGGTTATTATGGCAGTCACTAAATGGAAGCACTACCTGCAAGGGAATAGTTTCATTATCAAAACTGACCAGCAAAGTTTGAAATACCTACTGGACCAAAAAGCCACTACAACCTTGCAGCAAAAAGGAGTGTCTAAATTGTTGGTGCTTGACTTTACCATTGAATACAAAAAAGGTAAGGACGACATAGTAGCTGATGCTTTATCCAGGCAACCACACAGTGAAGGTATATCTTATGCCATATCAGAGGCAGTGCCTGTATGGATGGATCAAGTCAAAGATAGTTATAATGATGATAGTTGGGCATCAGATAAGATCCAGACTTTATTGATTGATGCACATTCTATACCAGACTTCACCTTCCACCAGGGAGTGCTCAAATACAAGGGAAAGATCTACATTGGCAAGAATGGGGATCTTAGGCAACAGATCTTACACCAGCTGCACATGGGGCCAGTTGGGGGCCATTCTGGGATAAATGCCCGCTATAGGAGGATCTGTGGCTTGTTCTATTGGCCTGGGTTGAGGGGGGATATTCAGAGAATGGTAAATGAGTGCACCACCTGTCAACAGTGTAAAGACTCCCACGAAGCCTATCCTGGGCTCCTACAACCATTGCAGATTCCTACTCAGGCTTGGCAAGGTATCAGTATGGATTTCATAGAGGGACTCCCTAATTCAGAAGGAAAGACTGTCATCTTGGTGGTGGTAGACAGAATGACCAAATACAGCCATTTTATAGCTCTACCTAAGCCTTTTAGTCCTGAAGACATTGCTGATCTATTCTTCCATCAAGTATTCAAATACCATGGATTGCCTCAGGACATTGTGTCAGACAGGGATAAGATCTTTACTAGTGTTTTTTGGAAGCATCTTATGAAGTTAGCAGGAGTTCAGCTATCCCTATCATCAGCTTATCACCCACAGACTGATGGACAGACAGAAAGGGTAAATCAGTGTGTTGAATTATACCTCAGATGCATGTGCTTCTTGAGGCCCAAGCAATGGAGCAAATGGTTAACTATGGCTGAGTTCTGGTACAATAGTAACTATCATACCTCCTTAAATATGACCCCCTTTGAAGCCCTTTATGGTTACAAGCCTGTTTCTATACCCTTGGGGAGTTTTGAAGCACATCAGTTTCCCACAGTAGAGGCATTTCTCAAACACAAGCAGATCATAGCCAAAGAGTTGAGGGATCAGTTGGTGTTTGCCCAGGGCAGAATGAAGAATTTTGCTGATCAGCACAGGAAGGACATAGAGTATAATGTGGGTGACCCGGTATTCCTAAAGCTACAGCCATATAGGCGGCAATCGGTGGCCCTAAGAAGAAATGCAAAATTATCTCCAAGGTACTTTGGACCATACAAGATTATAGAAAAGCTCAATCCAGTTGCCTACAAATTGCAACTACCATTGGGATCCCAAATCCATCCGGTTTTCCATGTGTCAATGTTGAAAAAGTACAAGGGGATCAATGATCGAGTTGCTGATTCCCTTCCAATCACTATAGCAGATGGGCAGCTTGTTGTGTACCCAGAACATATTCTAGGCATAAGGACAATCAAGAGGGGCATTGCTCCTGTGGTGCAATGGCAAATGAAATGGCTAAATGTGGATGCTGAACTTGCCACTTGGGAGGATGCAAATACCATCGTGCAGCAGTTTCCAGAATTTCCCTTGCCTTGAGGACAAGGCAAAGCTTTGGGGGGGGGGGGGGGGGGGAAGATATGTCATGTTATTTGGATTAATTACTTTAATTAATCAGCTTTTATTTTTAATTAAATAACTCAAATACTTTTTTTGCCCTTAGTGAACGTTGCTCTTGCCTTGTGGATGAGCCATTCTTTCTTTTTCTCTTTCCTTTCAGTTGCAACAGACAGGGAGATTGAGTGTATTAGAGGGAGGATGGGTGTATTGGAAGGATTGTCGAATTACTATCTGAAAGTTCTCTTAATCCAACTTCTGTTTTCTTCTCAATCTCCATTTTCTTTTATGTTCCTTGTTATTTTTGGTGTTCTATTGTATTTAATTTCCAGATTTCAGTCTTATAACCTGACATTTTATTCGATTTTTCTCAATCAGAAACTTCTCCTTCTGGGAATGTGCCAAAATCAGATTCTTTGCAAGAAAAACTTCTTCCTCAATGATCTAAAAGTTGGTTTATTGATGATCGAATTGTACCAAATATGTGATTTTATATATTAGTCTTTATGGTATTAAAAACCTTGTAAAGCATGCCGACATAGAATTATATTCATTGTTGCCAAATTTAGATGACTTAAAAATTCTCTTTTGTGATATTTCGTTTATTTAGCTTAACGAATCGATTATTTAGCATGTTTCCTAAACGGACGATTATTTAGCATGTTTCCTAAACGGACGAAACGAACACAAGTTTACTCGTGAACGTTCGTGAACCTGCTTTTATATAGATAAATTATGTACAACCTAACCCTACGATAAGCATCTATTCATTTAATGAATACTCTAGAGAAAGTTTATTAAGAAACATTCATAGAGTTTTCCTAATACATTTAAACCTCAATAAATTAATATTCGATAAATGACTAACTTCGTCAAATAAATTAATATTCGATAAATGACTAACTTCATCAAATGAATAATTTTCTCCGGTCCCGACTTGGGCAAATGGGTTTAAAATAATGGGAAATTAGGGATAAAGACATAATCTGGAATATTTTTAAGTAACAGGACAGCTACATATTTTTTATAGGGAGAAGGACAACTGCATAATTTTTATAGCGAGAAGGACAAACGGTGAATCACGAAAATCAGTGAATCTCCCCAGTGAATCCCGAAATCAGTGAATTTCGACAGTGAATCCCGAAAATCAGTGAATTTCGACAATGAATTTTGAAAATTAGTGAATTTCGACAGTGAATTTAAACAGTGAATTTCGAACACAAGTGAATTTCGACAGTGAATAAATAGTTTTGTCTTTTATGCAAAAGTTTCAAAAGACCGTCCTTCTACTCAATTGATAAAATATTTCTGTCCTTCTCCCTCATTCCCCCTTAAAATAATGTTCAATAAATGAATAACATCGCTAAACGAATATTATTTTCCGGTCCCGAGGGTATTCATTTGTCGAGGTTTAACCGTAGTTTTGATATTATTATATTTGAATATTGCTTTGCACTTTGTTGTTTATGTATTTGGATTTAGATTTTTATACCTTAACGACCCAAACTCGAGTTGAGCTTGAGCTGGAAGGCAACAATACGTGTAGCAAGCCAAAACCAAACACAAGTTCGAACAATTTTCTGTATAGATTAATGGGGAAAGGGGCCAGAAGGACATCAAATTTCATAAATGGGGAACTAAAGACATCTTTCATTTTTGGAGATTAAAAAGGATAAAATGATAATAGATGGACCAGAATACCCTTTTTTTGTGTGATTTGGAGTTATTGCCAATATATGCGGTGCAGTAAATACATGCCATCAGATGTGGTGTAATTAAAGAGGGTGTGAATCTTCCAAAAAAAAGAAAAAGAGATATCAATATTTCAAAGAAATAATAATAAATCACGTAAAAAAATATGTAGTCACATAAATTTCTTTTAAAATGCTTCCCACTTTTTAGGGATCCAATAAAATAGATGTAGTAACACAGAAAAGTAAGTAGTGATATCCAATAAAAAAGAAATATGTACAACAAGAAAACATGTAGTAACGCTGGTAAAGAAAATGTAGTTACATCTAAAAAATAAGTAGTAACATTCAATGAAATCAATGTAATTACATAAAAAAAATGTAGTAACACTTGAAAAATAAGTAGTAACAACCAATAAAATAGATTTATTTATAGCTAAAAAAATATAGTAACAATAAAAAAATAGTAACAAATTAATAAATAGATGTAATTACGGAAAAAAATGTAGTAACAATGATAAATAAAAATAACTAGTTACAACAAAAAACATATTAGCACATAAAACGAAATAGTAACAACAAATGAAATATATGTCGTTACAGAAAAAAATGTAGTAACAATCGAAAAAGGAGTAGTAACGGCCAATAATATAGATGTAGTTACATCCAAAAAAATGTAGATGTAGTTGCGGCAAAACAAATGTAGTAACACTAATATGGATCGAAGAATTTAGATAAAGTATTTTTTTGCGTCCAAATTTTAGTTGAAGTGAGTTTTTGTCCCATTAAAACACCAAAAGAGTGGTGTTAATGGCACCCCACCATTTCTCCTACCGGCACCCCATCTATTAATAAAATGACAATTTATAATGGCACCACATGAATTATTTTGGCCCCACTTACATCTACTTTGGCACCACAAGGGGGAATGAGGGAGAATGACATAAATATTTCATCAATGGAGTAGAATGACGGTCTTTTGAAACTTTTGCATAAATGACATAACTATTTATTCACTGTCGAGATTCACTTGTGTTCGAAATTCACTGTTTAAATTCACTAATTTTCAAAATTCATTGTCGAAATTCACTAATTTTCGGGATTCACTGTCGAAATTCACTGATTTCGGGATTCACTGGGGAGATTCACTGATTTTCGGGATTCACTGTTTGTCCTTATCGCTATAAAAATTATGCAGTTGTCCTTCTCCCTATAAAAAATATGTAGCAGTCCTGTTAAAAATATTCCAAATTGTGTCCTTATCCCTAATTTTCCAATAACATTATATATCACTATATCCAAATCTATTTTACTTTTTCCAATCTTTAATAAATTTAATGAAAAATTACAAACCCAACATCCGCCTTCCCGAACTCCTCCTCCTCTGCACATATCTTCCTCTCCTCCGGCGATGATACCGGTTTTCTAGACAAAGACGAATATTCTGCCTAGCTCCGACAAAGAAGTTCTTTGGCCTCTTCAGACGTGTTTTCAGTAACTTCCCTCGTCACTTTTCTTTGAGCCGTTGCTTTTTTTGTCACTAAGAATCCTTCACTGCACGGCCACCGGAAGCCATAGGTAGACTTCCTGGTTAGCGGCGGCTTTTGATGATGATGTGCTTTTTGGTTGGGTTTCGTTAAAAATGGGTAAGTCATAAGTGGGAGACATGAATAAGTCATGGATTAATTTTTTGAATTCGGGGAAGACAGCTCTGAGGTTTTCGGTATATATATATATATATATATATATATATATATATATATATATATATATATATATATATTTATATATATATATATATATATATATATATATATATATATATATATATATTTTTTTTTTGATTTTTTTTTTTTAAGTTGCAGAATACTTGTATGGATGGATCAATATTCTGTATGAGATATGTATGATATATATATTTGATGATTGCAAAGATCTAATCCTGCACATTAATCGGTTTAGTTACAAAAAGAGCTTGGGGCGGAGGTGGTGAAGTGGGGGATGATGATGAAATAAGGATGAAGATAGATGGAAGAAGATGATGATAAATTTCTTTTGGAGTGGATATAGTTAAAAAAATGTGGTGTAATTAAGTGGTAAATATGGTGGAGTTGTTATTAAAGATGCGGTGCCAATAAAAAATCTAAAAATGTCATAATTAAGTGTAGTGCAATAGTAAATTTTGATGGGTGTGTGTGGTGTCATCTAATTTGTGGTGTCTAAGTAAAGTTGGTGCGGTGCCAATAACGTTGTCCAAATCAAATTGTGTAGTGATAATGAATACATAAAATAATGAAAAATTGTTTGCCAAATACAATAAATACATTTTCTTACAATAATCAATTCAAAAAAGTGTAGAGATAATGCTTTCCTGAAATCGTGGAAATAGATTGACGGTTACAATAAATGACAAAAATTAATTAAATAAGACATCCTAATCTGTTTGTAGGCTACAGTTTTTTTAAATATCTTGTATGACAAGTGGCGACCAATAAGTGAAAAGAAGGTAATTTAGGAAGTTTACACTATTTTTGTCCTAATTAATCAATAGTTTTATTGAATCCTGATTTATTTATTAATAAATATGTCATTCTTGGCAAAAACCTATAGATTAATAATAAGCCGAGTTTGAACATAATTTTTTGCTCGTGTATTAAACAAACGATCATGAATAAACTCGTGATCTTAACGAACCAAATTTGAACATATTTTCTTCATGCTCACAAACAAGCTCATCACCTAAATGAACACAAGATTGAACAACAAATATTCGGTTCGGCTTGTTAACATATCTAATGGCAACATTAACGATGGTTGATGACTACACACGGAACTTAAAGATGAATGAATGATAATTGGTTTCTTTAAGAGGTACCGTATGGGTGTTTACGATTCAGTTTTATTCGATTTTAAATTTTCTTAAAAGCAAATCAAATATTTCAGTTTGAAAAATATGTAATCAAACCAATCATATTCATAAGTTATAATATTATTTATAATAATAAAGTTACACAAACAGAAAGAAAATATATGATAACAAAAGTGATAATATTATTCATATCATAAAGCTACACAAACATGGATAGTAATCGACCCACCCGATTGTGTTTACAACTAAACTAACAAATTGAACGATGATTAATCCAACAACTAATTTGGTCCAAAATCCCATCTTGACCTTTAACCTAAGGCATCAAGTTCATTTTATATATGTCCAACCTTATTATATGGAATTAGGATGTTTTCGACGTTAGACATTACATAAAACATAAAATATTATCAGATGAGTGGGCATTTGGATCCGGAGAGTAAAACACGACATGTATCTAATGGCATGATTTTATTGTGTTTGTGATTTTCTACGTTGTTTATGATTTTATTTATAATGCGTAAAAAAAACATGTCGTGTTTTCATTGGATATAAGTGAAACTCTCTACCAAGAACTCCCACGTAGAATTTCCTATATTTATTTATATCAAGGAGTATTGGGAGGAGTGGGATACATCCCGCAATACTCCCAAGGATGATTACGGACACAAAAGCATCCATTAGCATTGGCGCAATTATCAAAATCATCAAAGCAATCAACATCCTGGTCTTGGCATTCGGGTATTGGTACCAATTTGCGAATCAAACTTCTCCCTCTTACGGAAATGACCTGTACTGAAGAATGCAACAACGATTAATTAACTGAGGAAGTTTTTTTAATTGTCACTTTTTATAATATCTTTTGTTTTTATTTATTAATTATTTTACAATTCCAATACAAAATTTATATTTTTTTCCCACCTTTACAATCTCCAATAAAAAATGACAGTTTTTAATGCTAAAAACTCTAAAAATTTATTTGCAGCACTATTATTCATGCAACACATTTCTAATTTATAATAGAGTTTATTGTCAAAAATGACAATTTGAACATATATACAAAAGGACAGTGAAATATTTTTCTGGATAAAAATGACATATCCTTATTCCACTGTGATAGTCAAACATTATATTTGGGGTCAGTTCCACTCCAGCAAACAGTGGGTTTGGGGTTATGAACAGTGGATTTGTCCTTATCATCCAATTTATATTTCCACTGTCCCGATTTCCATTTTCCCCATCTTTTTGTCCTTTTAAACCACTCCCCCTATATAATACTCCTTCCCTCATATATATATATATATATATATATATATATATATATATATATATATATATATATATATATATATATACTCCAATTAACAAAAAATAATCAACATTTATTGGGTGTCTATGTATTCAAAAAATTAAAAAACAACCTAGTCATTTTATAGTAGTCTATTTTGGACATATTAATCATTTTCTTAATCTGTATCATTTTTCTTTTTGCGACGGTTAAAAAAACGGAGGAATTAATTGTTTTGTTTATGTAAATTAAATTAATTTCGAGTACAAAAACCCCGTTTTAGAATTATCTTAACAAAACACTATGTTGTTGCATCGGTACAAATACAGAAATTTGGAGATACAAATCGGGAATTTGCTGTAGGAATTTGGAGATACAAATCTGGAATTTGTGATCTTTTCTAACAAATAAACTTAGTCTTATATATTATATATCTCAATATAGGTCAATACGGATAAATATATAAAATGGAAAATTAGGGATAATGACACAATCTGGAATATTTTTTTAGTAATAGGACAACTACATATTTTTTATAGGGAGAAGGACAACTGCATAATTTTAATAGCGAGAAAGACAAACAAATGAATCCCGAAAATCGGTGAATCTCCCCGGTGAATCCCGAAATCGCTGAATTTCGACAAGTGAATCCCGAAAATTAGTGAATTTCGACAATGAATTTTGAAAATTAGTGAATTTTGACAAATGAATTTCGGCAATGAATTTAAACGAATGAATTTCGAACACAAGTGAATTTCGACAAATGAATAAATAGTTTTGTCATTTATGCAAAAGTTTCAAAAGACTGTCCTTGTACTCAATTGATGAAATATTTCTGTCCTTCTCCCTAATTCCCCCTATATAAAAATAAGCGGGTCAATTTCACATATCTTTGTGTACGTAATAAATAAATTACTATTGTAATATTTTTTTTGGGGCAGAGGCCAGAAAAACAAGATAAGATACAAAATAGTTGAGAAGGACAAAATGTAGTAACACATGTATAAAAATGTAGCAACACATGTAGTAAATGTTCTTCTCAACCATTTTATATTAAAACTGTCCTTCACAACTTTTAACCAATATTTTTTTAGCGGGTCGGTTGGCTCATTTTGCCTAAGGTGCAGCCACCCCTGATTTTGAACAAGGTTTTCCAATTCTTTGGTGCAAAAGACGATATTTACATGGCCCCTCCACGGCTCCATCTCGACCCGACAGAATGGTGAGAAGCTTAATCATGGTGACTCAGCGGACCCTTAGGTCGGAGGACTAGAACCCGATGCCCACAAGGAGTAACCCTAAATTCAGAATTAACTCCCACACTGAAGCTGTCGGGATTCAATCCTGCGTTCTTTGTGTAATTTGCCACCCAGAAACCAGCCAAGCCGGGTTGGTTTTTCATTTCTTATATCCTAATATCGAGAAGTGTAGTATTTGAAGCATGACCTTTCTTCAAAAAAAACAAAGAAACAAAGAAACGAGAAGAAAAGAAAGAAAGAATAAGAAAACACTAAGAAAGTTGTGTTACCATGAACATCGACATATTTTTCAACATCAATCCACCAACTGTTATCTGCAGCAGCCTGTCTCCAATCATTTTCGTTTTTCACAGCAACTTCCGCCGACATGGCTTGAGCAGCAAATGCACCAACAAATGCTATCGCAATAAACATGGCTTTTGCTGCCATATATAACGTATATTTTGCACTCTGCATTACTCCATGAAAGATATTTGGATTGACAAAATATTTCTCAGCTGGCCAACAGCAGGAACATTTCTATCTATCTATATATATATCGGCAAATATGTTGATAGCAATTGACGGTATTAATTCTATAACGACCAGTTCAACAAAAAATATGAGCATAAATGATAAATATTCTCAAGAACAAACCGTTTTGTCATGTGCCTCAAACAATAAACACAAGAGATACGCCACTTATATTGATTATGTCATCTAAATCACTGCAAAATCTGCAAAATCTCTCGCGCTCTTTATTAAGTTATAGATGATAGTCATTCGAAAATTAGTTTCTTTTCACTTTTGTATATAGTCTAATTATTAATTAATAATGTTGCATTGTCAACTCCTTTAATTAAGAGAGTTTTTATTGGATATAAAATTGTCAGTAAAGTGACTTAAACTCTACATCTGGTGGAACCAATCTGAAGACTTAGCTGAGTGATGGTCAGCTGAGAAGTGTATTCAATTCTCGTGCATCAGTAGGGTGGAGTCTACTGAGCTTCTGTCAGCAGGGTGACTATCAGCAGGGTGATAGTCTCCTGAGTCCTAGAATACAAGCAGGTCCCACATATGCTAATTCTCAAGTTATGTGACAGCTATACGGTGTCATTAAAAGGAGGACACGTGTAGGGGTATTTAAGGTGCATCGACAAAGATTCCCGGCGGCTAGGGTTTAGGGATTTGTGCCTATAAATACGCTTGTTGTCTCATTATCCGAGTGTGTTGAAATCAGTAAAATTCAAGGCATAATAAAATATCTCTTTTACGCCCGTGGTTTTTTACCTCTCCCACCGAGAGGTTTTCCACGTTAAATCTGTGTTCTTCTTGTTTCGTTTTCTCCTTTGATTGTTTATGTTTGATTGCTTCGTTTCGTTTCTTGCATCCGAAGTTATCTCCATCCGTTTTATAACAAGTGGTATCGAGAGAGGTTCGGAGAAAACGATGCAGTACGATCAACTTCATCTTCACCAAGACCTTCACAGAGGTGCTAGGATCCGTGATAAAGTTGTAATCTTTAGCAAGGAAAGATGTCGGCGGAAACGTAAAAATCGATAAATTTACGGGAAGGAACAATTTTGGTCCGTGGCAAATCAAGATGCGTGCAATCGTTGAAACAAACAGGTTTGTGGAATCCTTTATCCGACAAACCAAATACAAAAGTGCGACGATTATGCCGATCTGGAAGAGAAAGCACATTCAACCATCATGTTGTGCTAATCGATGATGTTATCACCGAGGTTGCTTTGAGGAAGACACCGCAACAAGTTGTGGAAAAAGCTTGAAAGCTTGTATATGACCAAGTCACCGGCCAACAAGTTGTTATTGAAACATAGGTTGTTCAAATTGAAGATGCATGAAGGGAGTCCACCGAGGGAACATCTTGACTGTACCGAACACAATATTACTTGATTTAAGGAATATTGATGTTAAAATTGAAGATGAAGATGCAGCCCTAATCCCGTTGGTGTCATTGCCGGCATCATATGAAAACTTTGTGCAGATCTTTCATAGTTGGGAAGGATACGGAGCTTTAGAGGATGTGAGGTCCGCCTTACATGCCGGGGAGCTTAGACACAAGGCTGGTCTTGGGACAGACAATCGAGTTTCTTGGGCTAGTAGCTAGCAGCAATAGTGGAAAAGGATATGGACAGAAGAAGAAAAAGAAGTCAGTGTCCAAAGGTCCTAAGTCTACTGATGTCTGTAATTACTGTAAGGAGCAGGGACATTGGAAGTCCAATTGTCCAAGGAAGAAGAAACAGCAGGAAGGCAATTCTGGCACAGCAGCTTTGGCTACTGAGCAATCTGATGAGGATCTGGTTCTAGTTGCAGGGGATTCTACACACCACAATGATGTGTGGATACTTGATTCTGGAGCATCCTATCATATTTGTCCAAACAGGGAGTGGTTTTCTACTTATGAGCAGATAGATGGTGGTCAAATCTATATGGCCAACAGCAAGGTTTGCAAAGTTGTGGGAATTGGCTCAGTAAAGTTAAGGACAGAGGATGGTCTGTACACTGAAAGATGTAAGACATGTTCCACATATGACCAAGAATTTGGTATCTCTTACTCTACTGGACAGCAAGGGGTTCAATTTCAAGGGTGAAGGTGGACAGCTGAATGTCTTCAAAGATTCAGTTGTAGTCCTCAAAGGCATCAAGAGGGGAACCTTGTATATATTACAAGGATCTACTGTATCTGCACCGTCGCTTTTGCATCCTCGCGGTTCACCGCCTCAAAGAGACTCGACCGTGGCACATGAGACTAGGTCACATGGGTGAAAGGGGTATGCAGATTCTTTCTTCAGCAGGTTTTCTTGGGGGATATAAGGTCAAGAATCTGGACTTTTGTGAACATTGTGTGTTTGGGAAGTTGCATAGAAGTAAATTCTCGGTAGGGTTGCACAATACAAAGGCAACACTTGATTATATCCATTCGATCACTTGGGGTCCATCAAGATTTGAGTCATTGGGTGGTCACGGATATTTTGTGTCATTCATAGATGACTATTCAAGGATGACTTGGGTGGTGATGATGAAGAACAAAAGTGATGCATTCAGTAATTTCAAGCAGTGGAAGGCCCTAGTGGAGAATCAGTTAGGCAAGAAAATCAAGAAGCTTCGTACAGATAATGGTCTGGAATTCTGCTGGATGGATTTTGATTCATTTTGTGCAGCTGAGGGTATTGCCAGACATCATACTGTAAGGAATACACCTCAGCAGAATGGCGTAGCTGAAAGGATGAATCAAACTCTATTGGAGAGGGCAAGATGTATGCTTTCTCAAGCCGGTTTATCAAGGAGATTTTGGGCGTAAGCCGTTAAGACAAATTGCTACTTAATCAACAGAGTCCTCACACAGAATCAATCTCAAGACACCATTTGAGATGTGGTCGGGCAAGCCCGCCGACTACTCGGTTCTAAGGGTTTTTGGGAGTACAAATTACTATCATGTTAGTGAAGGGAAGTTGGAGCCAAGAGCCAAGAAAGGAGTGTTTGTAGGGTATGGTGATGGAGTGAAGGGATATAGAATTTGGTCATCGCCGAGTCCGAGAGTAATCCTCACCGGGATGTTGTGTTTGATGAAAATTCTATGTTAAACTCATCGGTGGGGAGGTCTACGAGTCCGAAACCAATCTTGAATCGATAGTGTTGAGAAACAGGTGGAGCTTCAGTGGAGTCTACCGATATGCAACAATCGGTGGATCCAAATCAACACTATATCGATCCGGATAATGAACCGAGATCCGATCCAAGTCGGTCTCGAGACCTCGGCGGGCGTCATACAAACATTGATCGGCGAGTCTACGCCGGCGAGCCTAGAAGATCTAATGTTGGGATACCTCCAAGGAGATATGGATATGATGATTTGGCTGGATATGCACTCCAAGTTGCCGAAGAAGTAGAGGTTGCTTTAACCTACTACTTACGGGGAAGCGGATGACATGTATAGAAGCATCTCGGTGGCATGCAGCCATGAGAGATGAAATGGAGTCATTATTGAAGAATCAGACTTGGGAATTGGTCAAACAACCTACTGACAAGGGAGTTGTGACTTGTAAATGGATTTTCAAGAAAAAGGAAGGAATAACTAAGGCGAAGGGGTCAAGTATAAGGCACGTTTGGTTTCAAGAGGATTCAAATCAAAAGGAAGGGGTTGACTTTGATGAAATATTTTCACCGGTGGTCGACACACTTCAATCGGGGTGTTACTAGCAATGGTGGCACGGCGGGATCCGGAACTTGAGCAATTAGATGTGAAAACTCGCTTTTCTACATGGTGAGGTGGATAAGGAGATATACATGACACAAATTTCGAGGGTTTTCAAGTTCCCGGAAAGGAAAATTATGTTTGCAAGTTGAAGAAATCATTGTATGGTTTGAAGCAAGCTCCAAGGCAAGTGGTATAAAAGGTTTGACGCTTTCATGCTTCAAATAGGTTACAACAGAAGTCCATATGACTGTTGTGTTTACTTCAGTCTGCTGAAAGATGGATCATATATTTATCTTGTCCTGTATGTGGATGACATGTTGATTGCTGCTGCAAGAAAGTCTAATGTTCAAAATCTGAAGAACCTTCTTAGTGCTTGAATTTGAAATGAAGGATTTAGGTGCAGCCAAGAAAATCTTGGGGATGGAGATCTGGAGAGATAGGAGTCAGAAGAAGTTGTTCTTGTCTCAGCAGGGTTATGTGCAGAAGATATTGGCCAAGTTTGGGATGTCTACAGCAAAACCAATAGATACTCCTATGGCATCAAATGTTCATTACAGTCAGCTGAAGAGAAGGAGTATATGTCAAAAGTTCCCTATGCTAGTACAGTTGGCAGTCTAATGTATGCCATGGTTTGCACTAGGCCTGATTTGGCTCAGGCAGTCAGTGTTGTCAGCAGGTTTATGGCTCAACCTGGAAAGGAACACTGGAAAGCTGTTAAAAGGATATTCAGGTACCTGAGAGGTACAGCTGATGTTGGTCTCATTTATGGAGGTGATACTGGTCTGGTCACAGGCTACTGTGATGCTGATTATGCAGGTGATGTTGACAGTAGAAAATCAATGACTGGTTATGTGTTTACATTGGGAAATGCAGTGGTCAGCTGGAAAGCTACTCTTCAGGCTACAGTAGCCTTATCCACTACTGAAGCAGAATATATGGCTCTTACTGAAGCAGCTAAGGAGGGCATCTGATTGAAGGGGCTAGTCGCTGATTTGGGGTTGCATCGGATCGGCCGAGATATATTGTGACGATCTAAGTGCAATATGTTTAGCCAAGGATCGTGTTCATCATGAGAGAACCAAGCATATTGATGTCGGTATCATTTCTTGAGGAATGAGAAGAGGATTGTGGTGAATAAGATTGGCACAAAGGAGAATCCTGGCGATATGTTCACTAAACCGCCGAGAGTAAGTTCCGGCTTTGCCTGGACTTACCGAATATTCAAAGCTTATAATCTGTTTTCGGAAACTCTACCGAGGCGGATCGGTGGAGTGGATGCTTTGTGGAGATTGTCCGGTACAAGTACATCCGGCATTGACGAATGCATCGGTACAAGTACATCCGGTTATGCAATCCGTTTGACTCTGGGGAGAGTTGAAGTCAAGGTGGAGATTTGTCGGAAAGTGACTTAAACTCTACATCCGGTGGAACCAATCGAAGACTCACCGAGTGATGGTCACCGAGAAGTGTATTCAATTACGTGCATCGCAGGGTGGAGTCTACGAGCTTCGTCGCTTCGGCGGGGTGACTATCGCGGGGTGATAGTCTGCGAGTCCCGGAATACAACGGGGTCCCACATCTCGCTAATTACGTTATGTGACAAACTATACGGTGTCATTAAAAGGAGGACACATGTAGGGGTATTTAAGGTGCATCGTACAAAGATTCCTGGCGGCTAGGGTTTAGGGATTTGTGTCTATAAATACAGTTGTTGTCTCATTATCCGAGTGTGTTGAAATCGTAAAATTCAGTGCATAATAAAATATCTCTTTTCTCGCCCGTGGTTTTTTACCTCTCCCACTGAGAGGTTTTCCACGTTAAATCTGTGTTCTTCTTGTTTCTGTTTTCTCCTTTGATTGTTTATGTTTGATTGCTTCTGTTTCTGTTTCTTGCATCTGAAGTTATCTCCATCCGTTTTATAACAAAAATTGAAGAAACCAAAGGATTTAGCTAAGTTTTATTTTATCTGCAGGAGGAATAAGTTAATCTAAACTCTCAAACTCTTGTAATTTTCTCTCTTTGTTTGAGCAGCTAGCACACGCGTAAATCCACCCTCCGTCCTCCCACACACAATAAGGAGAAAAGGAGATTTTTCTCATCTTAATTTCTGGTTTTCCAAACTGCGTATTCAGGTTGTCCATTTATAAGCACGAGCCCGTTCATGAGGATAATTCTTCTCCATTTTTCTCTCCTATGTTTCGGCCTATGTGCCTTTCCTCGAACAACGCCTTTTCTTTGTAGTATCGATGTAAGGATGATAAATTTGTGGGGGAAAAATCCCAAGAAGCCCTTTAACCATTGTTTAATTGCTGGAATTTTCTACAAGGATATTCAACGTGGTTGATTTTTTTGAAATTTCCGGCGATGTCAACTCGTTATCAGGAAAAAAAACATTTTTTCTGCAAGGACAACTCGTTACCAGAGAAAAAAACAAATTTGAACTCGTTAATAAGAAGAAAACAGGAATTCGAACTCGTTACCAAAGAGAAAAACACAAATTTCAACTTGTTATAAAGGGAAAACACAAATTTCCGGCGATGTCAACTCGTTATCAGGGAAAAAAACTTTTTTCCTGAAAAGACAACTCGTTACCAGAGAGAAATACTAATTTGAACTCGTAAATAAGAAGAAAACATGAATTCGAACTCGTTACCAAAGAAAAAACACAAATTTCAACTCGTTATAAAGCGAAAACACAAATTTCCGGCGATGTCAACTCGTTATCAGGGAAAAAAACATTTTTTCTGCAAGGACAACTCGTTACCAGAGAAAAACACAAATATGAACTCGTTAATAAGAAAAAAACATGAATTCGAACTCGTTACCAAAGAAAAAACACAAAATTCAACTCGTTATAAAGGGAAAACACAAATTTCAGGCGAAGTCACCTCGTTATCAGGGAAAAAAACATTTTTCCTGCAAGGACAACTCGTTACCAGAGAAAAACACAAATTTGACCTCGTTAATAAGAAGAAAACATGAATTCGAATTAGTGACCAAAGAAAAAATACGAATTTCAACTCGTTATAAAGGGAGAACACAAATTTTCGGCGATGTGAACTCGTTATGAGGGAAAACAACATTTTTTCTGCAATGAAAACTCGTTTACAGAGAAAAACACAAATTAGAACTCGTTAATAATAAGAAAACATGAATTCGAACTCGTTACCAAAGAAAAAACACAAATTTCAACTCGTTATAAAGGGATAACACAAATTCCCGGCAATGTCAACTCGTTATCAGGGAAAAAAATATTTTATCTGCAAGGAAAACTCGTTTCCAGAGAAAAAAACAAATTTGAACTCGTTAATAAGAAGAAAACATGAATTCGAACTCGTTAACAAAGATAAAACACAAAGTTCAACTCGTTGTAAAGGGAAACCACAAATTTCCGGCGAAGTCAACTCGTTATCAGGGAAAAAAACATTTTATCTACAAGGAAAACTCGTTGCGAGATAAAAACACAAATTTGAACTCGTTAATAAGAAGAAAACATGAATTCGAACTCGTTACCAAAGAAAAAACACAAATTTCAACTTGTTATAAAGGGAAAACACATAATTCCGGCGATGTCAACCTGTTATCAGGGAAAAAAACATTTTTCCTGCAAGGAAAACTCGTTACCAGAGAAAAACACGAATTAGAACTCGTTAATAAGAAGAAAACTAGAATTCGAACTCGTTACCAAAGAAAAAACACAACCTTCAACTCGTTATAAAGGGAAAACACAAATTTCCGGCGATGTCAAATCGTTATCAGAGAAAAAACAAATTTTTCTGCAAGGACAACTCGTTATCAAAGAAAAACACAAATTTGAATACGTTAATAAGATAGAAAACATGAATTCGAACTCGTGACCAAAGAAAAATGACAAATTTCAACTCGTTATAAAGGGAGAACACAAATTTCCGGCGATGTCAACTCGTTATCAGGGAAAAAAACATTTTTTCTGCAAGGACAACTCGTTACCAAAGAAAAACACAAATTAGAAGTCGTTAATAAGAAGAAAACATGAATTTAAACTCGTTACCAGAGAAAAAACACAAATTTCAACTTGTTATAAAGGGAAAACACAAATTTCCGGCGATGTAAACTCGTTATCTGAGAAAAAACAAATTTTTCTGAAAGGACAACTCTTTATCAGAGAATAACACAAATTTGAACACGTTAATAAGATAGAAAACATGAATTCGAACTCTTTACCAAAGAAAAAACACAAATTTCAACTCGTTATAAAGGGAAAACACAAATTTCCGACGATGTCAACTCGTTATCAGGGAAAAAAAATTCCTGCAAGGACAACTTGTTACCAGAGAAAAACTCAAATTTGAACTCGTTAATAATAAGAAAACATGAATTCGAACTCGTTACCAAAGAAAAAACACAAATTTCAACTCGTTATAAAGGAAAAACACAAATTTTCGACGATGTCAACTCGTTATCAGGGAAAAAAACATTTTTCGACCAGAAAAAAACAAAAATTTGAACTCGTTCATAAGAAGAAAACATGAATTCGAACTCGTTACCAAAAAAAACACAAATTTCAACTCGTTATAAATGGAAAAACACAAATTTCCGGCGATGTCAACTCGTTATCGGGGAATTTTTTTTCTGCAAGGACAACTCGTTACCTGAGTAAAACACAAATTTAAACTCGTTAATAAGAAGAAAACATGAATTTGAACTCGTTACCAAAGAAAAAACACAAATTTCAACTCGTTATAAATGGAAAAAAGGAATTTTCGACAACGTCAACTCGTTATCAAGGAAAAAAACATTTTTCCTGCAAGGCCAACTCGTTACCAGAGAAAAACACAAATTAGAACTCGTTATTAGAAGAAAACATGAATTCGAACTCGTTACCAAAGAAAAAACACAAATTTTAACTCGTTATAAAGGGAAAACACAAATTTCCGGCGATGGCAACTCGTTATCTGGGAAAAAAGCTTTTTTTATGCAAGGACAACTCGTTACCAGATAAAAACAAAATTTTGAACTCGTAAATAAGAAGAAAACATGAATACGAACTCGTTACCAAAGAAAAAACACAAATTTCAACTTGTTATAAAGGGAAAACACAAAATTCAGGTGATGTCAACTCGTTATCAGGGAAAAAAAAGCATTTTTCATGTAAGGACAACTCGTTACCAGAGAAAAACACAAATTTGAACTCATTAATAAGAAGAAAACATGAATTCGAACTCGTGACCAAAGAAAAAACACAAATTTCAACTCGTTATAAAGGGAAAACATAAATTGCCGGTGATGTCAATTCGTTATCAGGGAAAAAACATATTTTCTGCAAGGGCAACTTGTTCCCTAAGAAAAACACAAATTAGAACTCTTTAATAAGAAGAAAACATGAATGTGAACTTGTTACCAAATAAAAAACACAAAGTTCAACTTGTTATAAAGGGAAAACACAAATTTCCGGCGAAGTCAACTCGTTATCAGGGAAAAAAACATTTTTCCTGCAAGGACAACTCGTTACCTGAGAAAAACTCAAATTTTACCTCGTTAATAAGCAGAAAACATGAATTTGAACTCGTGACCGAAGAAAAATTACAAATTTCAACACGTTATAAAGGGAGAACACAAATTTCCGGCGATGTCAACTCGTTATCAGGGGAAAAAAAAATTTAATCTGCCAGGACAACTCGTTACCAGAGAAAAACACAAATTAGAAGTCGTTAATAAGAAGAAAACGTGAATTCGAACTCGTTACCCATGAAAAAACACAAATTTCAACTCGTTATAAAGGGAAAACACAAATTTTGGGCGATGTCAACTCGTTATCAGGGAAAAAAAATATTTTTTCTGCAAGGACGACGCGTTAGCAGAGAAAAACACAAATAAGAACTCGTTAGTAAGAAGAAAACAAGAATTCGAACTCGTTAACAAAGAAAAAACACAAAGTTCAACTCGTTGTAAAGGGAAAACACAAATTTTCGGTGAAGTCAACTCGTTATCTGGCAAAAAAACATTTTTTCTGGAAGGACAACTCGTTACCAGAGAAAAAAAAATTGAACTCGTTAACAAGAAGAAAACACGAATTCGAACTCGTGACAAAGAAAAAACTCAAATTTCAACTCGTTATGAAGGAAAAACACAAATTTCCGGCGATGTCAACTCGTTATCAGGGAAAAAAACATATTTTCTGCTAGGACAACTCGTTACCAGAGAAAAACACAAATTAGAACTCGTTAATAAGAAGAAAACATGAATTCGAACACGTAACCAAAGAAAAAACACAAACTTCAACTTGTTATAATGGGAAAAAACAAATTTCCGGCGAAGTCAACTTGTTATCAGGGAAAAATCATTTTTTCTGTAAGGACAACTCGTTACCAAAGAAAAACACCAATTTGAACTTGTTAATAAGAATAATACATGAATTCGAACTCGTGACCAAAGAAAAAACACAAATTTCAACTCGTTATGAAGGGAAAACACAAATTTTCGGCGATGCCAACTCGTTATCAGGGAAAAAAAACATATTTTCTGCAAGGACAACTCGTTAAAAGAGAAAAACACAAATTAGAACTCGTTATTAAGAAGGAAACATGAATTAGAACACGTTACCAAAGAAAAAAAACAAACTTCAACTTGTTATAAAGGGAAAACAAAAATTTCCGGTGATGTCAACTCGTTATCAGGGAAAAAAATATTTTTCCTACAATGACAACTCG
Source organism: Gentiana straminea (assembly GCA_036785695.1). NCBI lineage: Eukaryota > Viridiplantae > Streptophyta > Magnoliopsida > Gentianales > Gentianaceae > Gentiana > Gentiana straminea. Next base: position 237,113 of record JAVUPR010000334.1, on the reverse strand, counting down.
TTACCAGAGAAAAAACACTAATTAGAACTCGTTAATAAGAAGAAAACAAGAATTCGAACTCGTTACCAAGGAAAAAACATAAATTTCAACTCGTTATGATGGGGAAACACATAATTCCGGCGATGTCAACTCGTTATCATGGAAAAAAACATTTTTCCTGCAAGGACAACTCGTTACCAGAGAAAAACATAAATTTGAACTCGTAAATAAGAAGAAAACATGAATTCAAACTCGTTACCAAAGAAAAAACACAAATTTCTACTCGTTATAAAGGAAAAACACAAATTTCCGGCGATGTCAACTCGTTATCAGTGAAAAAACAATTTTTTCTACAAGGACAACTCGTTATCAGAGAAAAACACAAATTTGAACATGTTAATAAGATAGATAACATGAATTTGAACTCGTTACCCAAGTAAAAACACAAAGTTCAACTTGTTATAAAGGGAAAACACAAATTTCCGGCGAAGTCTACTCGTTATCAGGGAAAAAAACATTTTTCCTGCAAGGACAACTCGTTAGCAGAGAAAAACACAAATTTGAACTCATTAATAAGAAGAAAACATGAATTCGAACTCGTTACCAAAGAAAAAACACAAATTTCAACTCGTTATAAAGGGAAAACACAAATATTTCCGGCGATGTCAACTCGTTATCTGGGAAAAAAAATATTTTTCTGGCAAAGACAACATGTTACCAGAGAAAAACACAAATTTGAACTTGTTCATAAGAAGAAAACAAGAATTCGAACTCCTTACCAAAGAAAAAACACAAATTTCAAATCGTTATAAAGGGATAACACAAATTTCCAGCGATGTCAACTCGTTATGAGGGAAAAAAACATTTTTTTTCTGCAAAGACAACTCGTTTACAGAGAAAAACAAAAATTAGAACTCGTTAATAAGAAGAAAACTTGAATTTGAACTCGTAACCAAAGAAAAAACACAAAGTTCAAATTGTTATAACGGGAAAACACAAATTTCTGGCGAAGTCAACTCGTTATCAGGGAAAAAAACATATTTTCTGCAAGGACAACTCCTTACCAGAGAATAACACAAATTAAAACTCGTTAATAAGAAGAAAACATGAATTCGAACTCGTGACCAAAGAAAAATTACAAATTTCAACTCGTTATAAAGGGAGAACACAAATTTCCGGCGATGTCGACTTGTTATCAGGGAAAAAAATATTTTTTCTTCAAGGAAAACTTTCTACCCGAGAAAAACACAAATTAGAACTCGTTAATAAGAAGAAAACATGAATTCGAACTCGTTACCAAAGAAAAAACACAAATTTCAACTCATTATAAAGGGAAAACACAAATTTCGGGCGATGTCAACTCGTTATAATGGAAAAAAAAATATTTTTTCTGCAAGGACAACTCGTTACCAGAGAAAAACACAAATTAGAACTCGTTAATAAGAAGAAAACATGAATTCGAATTCGTTACCAAAGAAAAAACACAAAGTTCTACTCGTTGTAAAGGGAAAACACAAATTTCCGGCGAAGTCAACTCGTTATCAGGGAAAAAAAACATTTTTTCTGCAAGGACAACTCGTTACCCGAGAAAAACACAAATTTGAACTCGTTAATAAGAAGAAACATGAATTTGAACTCGTGACCAAAGAAAAAACACAAATTTCAACTCGTTATGAAGGGAAAACACAAATTTCCGGCGATGTCAACTCGTTATCAGGGAAAAAAACATACTTTCTGCAAGGACAACTCGTTACCAGAGAAATACACAAATTAGAACTTGTTAATAAGAAGAAAACTAGAATTCGAACTCGTTACCAAAAAAAAACACAATCTTCAACTCGTTATAAAGGGAAAACACAAATTTCCGGCGATGTCAACTCGTTTTCGGGGAAAAAAAAACATATATTCCGCAAGAACAACTAGTAACCAGAGAAAAACACAAATTAGAACTCGTTAATAAGAAGAAAACTAGAATTCGAACTCGTTACCAAAGAAAAAACACAACCTTCAACTCGTTATAAAGGGAAAACACAAATTTCCGGCGATGTCAACTCGTTATCAGAGAAAAAACAATTTTTTCTGCAAGGAAAACTCGTTATCAGAGAAAAACACAAATTTGAGTACATTAATAAGATAGAAAACATGGATTCGAACTCGTGACCAAAGAAAAATGACAAATTTCAACTCGTTATAAATGGAGAACACAAATTTCCGGCGATGTCAACTCGTTATCAGGGAAAAAAAACATTTTTTCTGCAAGGAAAACTCGATACCAAAGAAAAACACAAATTAGAACTCGTTTATAAGAAGAAAACATGAATTCGAACTCGTTACCAAAGAAAAAACACAAATTTTAACTTGTAATAAAGGGAATGCACAAATTTCCGGCGATGTCAACTCGTTATTTGAGAAAAAACAATTTTTTCTGAAAGGACAACTCGTTATCTGAGAAAAACACAAATTTGAACTCGTTAATAAGATAGAAAACATGATTTCGAACTCTTTACCAAAGAAAAAACACAAATTTCAACTCGTTATAAAGGGAAAACACAAATTTCCGACGATGTCAACTCGTTATCAGGGAAAAAAAATTCCTGCAAGGACAACTCGTTACCAGAGAAAAACACAAATTTGAACTTGTTAATATGAAGAAAACATGAATTCGAACTCGTTACCAAAGAAAAAACACAAATTTCATCTCGTTATAAAGCAAAAACACAAATTTTCGACGATATCAACTCGTTATCAGGGGAAATTTTTTTTTTCGTGCATGGACAACTCGTTACCAGAGAAAAAAAAAATTGAACTCGTTCATAAGAAGAAAACATGAATTCGAACTCGTTACCAAAGAAAAAACACAAATTTCAACTCGTTATTAAGGGAAAAACACAAATTTCCAGCGATGTCAACTCGTTATCAGGGAATTTTTTTTTACTACAAGGACAACTTGTTACCTGAGTAAAACACAAGTTTGAACTCGTTAATAAGAAGAAAACATGAATTCGAACTCGTTACCAAAGAAAAACACAAATTTCAACTCGTTATAAAGGGAAAAAAGAAATTTTCGACGATGTCAACTCGTTATCAAGGAAAAAAACATTTTTCCTGCAAGGCCAACTCGTTACCAAAGAAAAACACAAATTAGAACTCGTTAATAAGAAGAAAACATGAATTCGAACTCGTTACCAAAGAAAAAACACAAATTTTAACTCGTTATAAAGGGAAAACACAAATTTCCGGCGATGTCAACTCGTTATCTGGGAAAAAAAACATTTTTTCTACAAAGACAACTCGTTACCAGAGATAAACGAAATTTTGAACTCGTAAATAAGAAGAAAACATGAATACGAACTCGTTACCAAAGAAAAACACAAATTTCAACTTGTTATAAAGGGAAAACACAAAATTCAGGTGATGTCAACTCGTTATCAGGGAAAAAAACATTTTTCATGTAAGGACAACTCGTTACCAGAGAAAAACACAAATTTGAACTCGTTAATAAGAAGAAAACATGAATTCGAACTCGTGACCAAAGAAAAAACACAAATTTCAACTCGTTATAAAGGGAAAACACAAATTTCCGGCGATGTCAACTCGTTATCAGGGAAAAAACATATTTTTCTAGAAGGACAACTCGATACCTTGGAGAAAAACACAAATTAGAACTCGTTAATAAGAAGAAAACATGAATTCGAACTCGTTACCAAAGAAAAAACACAAATTTCAACTCGTTATAAAGGGAAAACACAAATTTCCGGCGATGTCAACTCGTTATCGGGAAAAAACATTTTTCTGAAGGACAACTCGCTACCGAGAGAAAAACACAAATTGAACTCGTTAATAAGAAGAAAACATGAATTCGAACTCGTTACCAAAGAAAAAACACAAATTTCAACTCGTTATAAAGGGAAAACACAAATTTCCGGCGATGTCAACTCGTTATCAGGGAAAAAAATATTTTTTCTAACCGGACAACTCGTTACCAGAGAAAAACACAAATTAGAACTCGTTAATAAGAAGAAAACATAAATTCGAACTCGTTACCCAAGAAAAAACACAAATTTCAACTCGTTATAGAGGGAAAACACAAATTTCGGGCGATGTCAACTCGTTATCAGGGAAAAAAATATTTTTTCTGCAAAGACAACTCATTACCAGAGAAAAACACAAATTAGAACTCGTTAGTAAGAAGAAAACATGAATTCGAACTCGTTACCAAAGAAAAAACACAAATTTCAACTCGTTATAAAGGGAAAACACAAATTTCCGGCGAAGTCAACTCGTTATCAGGGAAAAAAACATTTTTTCAGCAAGGACAACTCGTTACCGAGAGAAAAACACAAATTTGAACTCGTTAATAAGAAGAAAACATGAATTCGAACTCGTTACCAAAGAAAAAACACAAATTTCAACTCGTTATGAAGGGGAAAACACAAATTTCCGGCGATGTCAACTCGTTATCAGGGAAAAAAATATATTTTCTGCAAGGACAACTCGTTACCAGAGAAAAACACAAATTAGAACTCGTTAATAAGAAGAAAACATGAATTCGAACACGTTACCAAAGAAAAAACCCAAACTTCAACTTGTTATAATGGGAAAACACAAATTTCCGGCGAAGTCAACTTGTTATCAGGGAAAAATCATTTTTTCTGTAAGGACAACTCGTTACCAAAGAAAAACACAAATTTGAACTTGTTAATAAGAAGAAAACATGAATTCGAACTCGTGACCAAAGAAAAAACACAAATTTCAACTCGTTATGAGGGGAAAACACAAATTTCCGGCGATGTCAACTCGTTATCGGGAAAAAACATTTTTCTACAAGGACAACTCGTTACAAGAGAAAAACACAAATTTGAACTCGTTAATAAGAAGAAAACATGAATTCGAACTCGTTACCAAAGAAAAAAACACAAATTTCTACTCGTTATAAAGGAAAACACAAATTTCCGGTGATGTCAACTCGTTATCGGGAAAAAAATATTTTTTCTACAAGGACAACTCGTTACCAAGAGAAAAACACAAATTTGAACTCGTTAATAAGAAGAAAACATGAATTCGAACTCGTTACCAATGAAAAAACACAAATTTCAACTCGTTATAAAGGGAAACACAAATTTCCGGCGATGTCAACTCGTTATCGGGGAAAAAAACATTTTTCTACGCAAGGACAACTCGTTACCGAGAGAAAAACACGAATTTGAACTCGTAAATAAGAAGAAAACATGAATTCGAACTCGTTACCAATGAAAAAACACAAATTTCTACTCGTTATAAAGGAAAAACACAAATTTCCGGCGATGTCAACTCGTTATCAGAGAAAAAATAATTTTTTCTACAAGGACAACTCGTTATCAAAGAAAAACACAAATTTGAACATGTTAATAAGATAGAAAACATGAATTTGAACTCGTTACCCAAGAAAAAACACAAATTTCAACTTGTTATAAAGGGAAAACACAAATTTCCGGCGATGTCAACTCATTTTTCCCGCAGGGTTAAAAAAAACATTTTCATTAATAAGAAGAAAACATGAATTCGAACTCGTTACCAAGAAAAAATTTCAACTCGTTATAAAGGGAAAACACAAATATTTCCGGCGATGTCAACTCGTTATCAGGGGAAAAAATATTTTTCTTGCAAAGACAACTCGTTACCAGACAAATTTGAACCCGTTCATTAGAAGAAAACAAGAATTCGAACTCGTTACCATAGAAAAAACACAAATTTCAAACAGTTATAAAGGGAGAACACAAATTTCCAGCGATGTCAACTTGTTTTGAGGGAAAAAAACATTTTTTCTGCAAAGACAACTGATGAGAGATAAATTTATGATCATTATTACGACATTTTACCCCAATATTGATACCATTTTGAGCATTATTGTATCAAATCAAGTAAAAATTACTAAGTTTTATTCAAATGTATAAGTAGTAGTTATTATATAAATTATCGTATTTTTATAAGTTTTTTATTAGTTTTTGTACCGGTTTAGTAACCGGAGTGTCGTGTCGGATTTACGTTTGGTATTTTGGTGGTTCATTGCAGGATCATAAGTGGACCAAAATCCTACGTAACGACGTGTTTTGAGCCTTAAAGGAGGTATGTTAAGGTTAGAAGAAGGTGCCACAAGCTTACGAGTTCAAACGGAGCAAATTTTCCTAAGTACTTAAACCGTAATTTATTTTCGATGGAGATTTGACCCAGCTTAGAGGCATTTTCAGGGGATGACTTCTTAATGAAAGTTGTAGATCTTCACATAAGCTTTCCAACGCACTTTGAATTACATCAATTGGAGGTCTACAACTCAAGTTATGGTCAATTGACTAATCAATTCGGATTAGTAGAAATCCCGTAAAAGACTCGACATACGAATGGCTCATCAAAACGACATTTTCTGAAGAAGTTTCCTTAATAAAAGTTGTATATCTTCAAGAAAGCTTTCCAATGGATTTTGAATCAAGTCAATCGGACTTCTACAACTCAAATGGTGGTCAAGTGGCTAATTGATTCAATTTCGTAAAAATTCCGCAAAACGTTCGGAGTATGAATTTGCTTATCAAGACGGCGTTTTCTGGAGAAGAGTCCTTCATGAAAGTTGTAGAGTTTCTCGAGACCTTAATTTTGGCATTTCGTTTGCGATTTTTGGAGGTCTACAACTCAAGATATGAATTTTAGAAGTTTAATATATAATTATATATAATTATATAACCGCTGCACATGCAATTCAGTTAGAAGTGATCATTGCTAATCATGATTCCGGACCGGTCCGGCCCTCTCCCGACCCGGTCCGGCCCCTCAATTTGCCTATATATACAGAGCAAATGAGAATGGATCAAAGGCCCCTTCTTTCCCCTTTCTTTTCTCTGTTCTTCTCGTCCATCTTTCTTTCTTTTTTATTTTTTATTTTTTTGTTGTTGTGAAGATCATATATATATATATACATATATGATATATATATATATATATATATATACACACACTCCTCATGTATATATATATATTCTATATATGAATATATATGTGATAGATCTATCTATATATATATATATATATAGATTTAGATCTAGATCTCGTTTTCATCTCGTTTCTCTTTTAATTTTCTTTTCGGGGCCGTATATACATATATATGTCGATGTATGTATGTATATATGTTTTTCACATATATAAATAAAATGGTTATAGTATCGTTGTAATGGCGGAATAATTATCGAAGATTGTTGATTTCGAAGCTTTGGCATGTTAGATCCGGTGGAAACGACCCCGATTCGATAGTCATAACCGGTAATATATTCTAAAATTGTTATGTTTATTATTTCTATTTCTATTTATATATGATATTAAACTAAAAATATATCTAGCCAAGATATGAATCGAATTAGTTAATCTTTTGGTAAAATGAATGATCGACTCGGTAATAATGATTAAAATCAATTATGATGAATCTCTTTCTTTCTCGCGCTTAATGAAACGTTAAAATTGAAAGACCGGAGGGTAAAATTGGCCGAGTGAAAACGTGACAACGGAACCCAGTTTCCTACCCGGGGGTAGATTTGTTTTGGGAGAAATGAATTTTATTATAATTTGTACTCGAGATCGTAATAATGTTAAATCATCAGTTTAATTGAAACTTAAACCGGAAAGTTGAATCGTCCGGCTTTGACAACCGGAGCCTTTTAAATAAAATTGACCGTTTGACGAACGGAGTAACTCCTTTTTATCTAAAGGTAGATTTGTACTCGGGACCAGTTCAGAAAAACCGTAACAGTTGTGGATCTTGGACTGATGACATTTGACTTATGACAATTTCATACGCTCGTGTGAGGAGGAGTTGTCTAGCTTAGGAGTACACCGTTTCATTTATAATTGACCTCCTTGCAGCAAGGAAAAGATCTGTCTCATTTATTAACTAAAAATATATATTGATTCAGCAAAGTATTCTTGGCTAGATTCCAAAAATATATATATTATATTAGTATTTATTTACTTATTTACTTTATGCACTACTAACAATCTAACTACTAACACAATCTAACCCGAGAAACGATAAAACTGCGACTTAGATCGAGTTAATAATAGCTTCTTGGTGTTTAACCCCACTTAAAAGAATTACCATGTTTTCCCGAGGAATACGACACGACTCACCGACTAGCACTACAATTTGACCCGGTACACGCCGGTTAGGATCTGTATAGCCTAGGTAATGTCCGTCGGCTTTCGGCGCCGTTTCCAAGGTTAGGTTTAGGTCCGTCGGCATTTTGGCGCCGTTGCCGGGAAAACGTCGCTAATTTCTTTCTTTGTGTCTAGGGTTACTACTTGTATTAGCTCAAAATTCTCGAGGATAAGTCAACACTCTTCTTATCACATTTCTATTTTTATTTTCCGTTGGTATCTACCTTCTTTTAGTTACCAATTTTCTTCTTCTACCAAATTCGAGTTATTTTCTATTTTCGATAGTAGAAAGTAAACGTGGTCATAACAGCCGAGGATAAGTCAATACATTTCTCAATCTCATTTGTATTTTTATTTTCATTGGTACCTACCTATTTGGTAAGATATCAATTTTTTTTTATAAAAATACTCGATAAATACCGAGTGGCTTCGGTAATTACCGAGAGAGAGAGAAAAAAAAAAAAAAAAAAAAAAAAAAAAAAAAAACTACTCGGTAAATATCGAGTGGATTCGGTAATTACCGAGGAGAAAAAAAAATGTGGTTTTTTTTTTTCGATTTCGTGTTATTTTCTATTCGATATTTTCTATTCCACAAGAATTGTCAAATCGAGTTACGAAAATGGTCGAAACCGTTGGTAAAACACCTGAACAAGGGATTGCTCATGCTCAAGGGTATGGCCAAAACCTTAATCAGAATTTACCTCAACCTAATAACCAGAATCAGAATAATAGAAATAATCAGAATCGGAATAAGCATAATCAAAACCAGCCTAACCCGAGACCTATATGTGATCAGACCGTAAGAAGGTACCAGATTAATAATCCAATTCTTTTACCCAATAGAGGAGCAAATAATTTGAAATAAAATCTCATCTTTTTGGTTTAATTAACACAAGAGCCCAATTTCTAGGAGAAGACGATGAGGATCCACATCATCATCTCTATCTTTTCGAAGAATTGTGTAATACAGCCAAAAGTCATGGTGCTCATCGGGAATTAACGAGGATGTCTTTGTTTCCTTTTTCTTTAAAAGGAAGAGCACGAGATTGGTTTCTGTCACTCCCACATCATTCATTGACAAGTTGAGAGGATATTCAATCCGAGTTCTTAAAGCAATATTTTACTCCTGGTAGAAAATTGGAATTAATAGTCGAAATTGCCAACTTTAAACAAGGATCTGAAGAAACGCTTGGGAATGCTTGGGGAAGATTTAAAAAGCTACTAAGAGCTTGTCCCGATCATGGTTATTCCTTAGATATGCAAATCCAACTTTTCTGTCGTAAATTAAGGAGAGACTCACGTGCAGATGTAGATCATGCATGTGGTGGTTCGTTAATGATGAGTGAAGCCCAAATAGTTTACGATGCTATAGAAAAGATTTCCAAAAACAATCGAATGTGGGAAACCGGTTCTAGCACAAGAAAAGTAGCTTTTGCAGGAGAATACACACCGAATACGGAAGTTCTAGCACACTTGGAGAATTTGAGTAGGAAATTTGATGGTTTAACAACAGAATAAGAACCTGAGTTCGGGAAATAGTAAAACAAATGACTACTCAAATCATGATAATGTGTCATTAGGGATGGAAGAACCAAAAGGATATTCAAGGGAAAATGTGAGTTTTTTAAAACAGCATAGGAATTTGAACGACGCGTATTCAAACTCGTTTAATGCTTTTAGAAGAGATCACCCTACTTTTCATTGGTCTGAAACCCCTAGTAAGCAAGGACAACCACCGTATCCAATCCAATATAAGAATCCAAATCTAGTTTATCAAGGAGATACCTCGAATCAGAATCTACAATCATTACCTAGATCGTATCCACAACATACCACTCAAAGCATACCAGTCACCAAAGGTTCAACTCAACCTGAAGGAGTTGATAAATGGGAGAAATTAATGGAAAATCTGATGGGTATGATGTCAACTCAAGCTCGAATATGGAAACCATGATGACTTCTATAGGTACGAAATCCTAAGGATATGAGTACGTTGAAAACATCTATAAGTGGACATGATACCAGAATGAGAATTGTAGAAGCTTCATTACGGAATTTGGAATATCACTTGAGTAGAGAAGTAGAACGTAAAAACAGTAAACCCTCAGAAGGATTGCCAAGTAATATCGAAAGAAACCTGAGTGGGGTAAATGCTGTTATTACCAGAAGTGGAAGGATCTATGGAAGTAATGGATTAGAAAACATCAGAAATAATGAAGTAGAGGATGATTTAGATGGTAAATATAAGAAGAATATGGAATCTAAAGGGCCATTTCAAACCGAACTTTATCCGGCTCAACCTAAATTCACATCGGTTCAACCTGGAAGGGCATCACCACGTCCACTGCATATTTTGAAGAAAAAGGTACTGAATGATGACACACAATGTCCTGAAAAGGCACAATCATTCAAGGAAGCTTTACCATCTTCGTCTAAAAAGATGAAGTTGGATAAGAAGTATGCACGTTTTCTTAACACTTTTCGGCACTTAACTATTAATACCCCTTTCATCGATGTTTGTAAGGGAGAGTTTAGTTTGGGAGTTAATCATGAGAGCGTTGTCTTCAACATTTACAATTCATTGAAATATCCACACACTACACTAGAATCTAGTTCTTGTGTAGACACTTTGTGTTCTTGTGTTTTGGATCGTACTAACATGCAGGTAATTGAAGAAGATGACTTTAGCAATAATGTGAAAGCTTGCAAACCGAAAACTCGAGAATTAAAGGAAAAGGTCAAGAATCGTTTGGATTGGTGGAAATTGTCTGCTCTATGTTGGAGACCTGTAAAGAAGAAGGATGCGGTGCGTGAGGATGACCCACCACCAGTGCCTTAAAAACTGAAGCACGGTAAAGTCTGGCTATAGACTATAAATGTAGTCAATGACGGGTACTATCCTTCCTTTTTACTCCTTAAGCATTTATTTTTAGTGGATTATGTGCTTAATTGTTACGTGCTTTTGTGAGTAATTGTTAGAAGTATCCCGTTTTGTTTAGTATATTATATTAGTTAATCATTATCATTTTGGTCGAGCAAACGACGTTAACCAAAAGCGCTACAGGGAGGCAGCCCGTAAAAATGTTAAATATAATAATTACTCATACTTTGGATGATACTTTGGTAATACTTCGGATTGATTTTCATTTTGTTTCACCAAGTCTCGGGATGAATGTTTGAATGTCATTATAACGGGAATGATTAGGTGGTTATCCGAAAATCCCGAGGGAAAACTGAGAAAATTCAAATGCATTATTTCTTGGACTAAGGTTGTTAGAACGATTTGAAATAACCCTTGAGGATCTGGGGATAAAAGACTCAGAGTTAATACTTTGCCATACGTTACATATCATGATCTAGTCTGTTTTAAATTTCAAATAATGTGTGACATGTATTAGTTCAACTACTGTGGAATATTGTGTGTTTTAAATCAATAAAAGTTTATGTGGTGTGTTTATCTACCCTTTTGCATTACACTGTTACACTCCACACACTTTTATTTTCTTTGCACACAACGGTCATAACTTTGACCCACCCACCCACCCTTTAATATCATCCCAGTATTTGTTTTGACTTGTTTTAGTGCACCATTGCTTTCCCAACAACTTATTTACACTCACTTTACATTGAGGACAATGTAAGTTCGTAAGTGGGGAGTGGAGTCGTTGGTCTAGCAATGGAATTAATGTTTATTTTGTATCAATAAATCCCTTAGTTTTTGATTTTTTTCGAGCATTATTTAGTTGATTAAAATAAACTGTATAAGGTATATATTTCATGGAGTTGAAGATGTAATGATCAATTTGGATGTGTATAACCAATGTGAACCGTAAGTGCATTGTAATTCCAAATATATTTGTGTAACATGAATTCCTTCACGTAAGCCTTTGATCTTGAAACGAAAAATTTTAAACTGTATCCATTCAGTATCCTAGTGGTTATTCTAGAGATAACAGTAACTTAGTACCTAACTTTTGAACGTGTACTGTGAATATCTGAAGGTTTGAATGTGATAGAAAGGATATAAGTTAAGGAAGAATACCAAAATAAGATGAAATATTTATATGTCGGTTGTAGCTACCAATGATTTGAGTGCAGTAGGGTGTTATCATGAAACGTCCTATATCACTATGAGGTTTAAAGCTCCCGACTGCCTGATGATAGTAGTCCAGCTAGGGTGTTATCACGAAACGTCCTATTGCTTTGGGAATGAAGGCATATGCTACACATGTGAAATTAAGTTCATCAAAAGTAAAAATAAAAAATAAAATTTTTTTTAAGCGTGGTTGAAAACTTAGCTATTTTCGACTATCCCCGTATAAACCGAATGATATGCTTTAGGGATTATCCTAATAAGTACTCGGAAGAACTTTGTGTGGAACGGTTCTTGCTTATACCTAGGAAAGTCATTAGGGGTGTTCGAATGGATATTTGTGTGTTTTGCTTGATTTATTCAAGAGAGGATAGTGGAAATTGAAAAGGCTTGTCACACACACACTCGTTATACATTTATATTGAGGTTAACGCCTGGTTGTAATTCTATACGGTTGCAACATCTGGTTGTCTCTTATATCTTCTATCTTCATGAATTTATCTCTTATTCATTTTGTTTTATCGCTTGTTTTGATCGAGGACGACCAACAACTCGTTTACAGGGAAAAACAAAAATTTGAACTCGTTAATAAGAAGAAAACATGAATTTGAACTCGTAACCAAAGAAAAAACACAAAGTTCAACTTGTTATAACGGGAAAACACAAATTTCTGGCGAAGTCAACTCGTTATCAGGGAAAAAAACATATTTTCTGCAAGGACAACTCGTTACCAAAGAAAAACACAAATACGAACTCGTTAATAAGAAGAAAACATGAATTCAAACTCGTCACGAAAGAAAAATTACAAATCTCAACTCGTTATAAAGGGAGAACACAAATTTCCGGCGATGTCAACACGTTATCAGGGAAAAAAACATTGTTTCTACAAGGAAAACTTTTTACCAGAGAAAAACACAAATTAGAACTCGTTAATAAGAAGAAAAAATGAACTCGAACTCGTTACCTAAGAAAAAACACAGATTTCAACTCATTGTAAAGGGAAAACACAAATTTCGGGCGAGGTCAACTCGTTATCAGGGGAAAAAAAATATTTTTTCAGCAAGGACAACTCGTTACCAGAGAAAAACACAAATTAGAACTCGTTAATAAGAAGATAACATGAATTCAAACTCGTTAACAAAGAAAAAACACAAAATTCTACTCGTTGTAAAGGGAAAACACAAATTTCCGGCGAAGTCAACTCGTTATCAGGGAAAAAAACATTTTTTCTGCAAGGACAACTCGTTACCAGAGAAAAAAACAAATTTGAACTCGTTAATAAGAAGAAACATGAATTCGAACTCGTGACCAAAGAAAAAACAGAAATTTCAACTCGTTATGAAGGCTAAACACAAATTTCCGGCGATGTCAACTCGTTATCAGGGAAAAAAAACATACTTTCTGCAAAGACAACTCTTTACCAGAGAAAAACACAAATTAGAACTCGTTAATAAGAAGAAAACTAGAATTTGAACTCGTTACCAACGAAAAAACACAGTCTTCAACTCGTTATAAAAGGAAAACACAAATTTCTGGCGATGTCAACTCGTTATCGGGGAAAAAAACATATTTTCTGCAAGGACAACTCAACCAGAGAAAAACAAAAATTTGAACTCGTAAATAAGAAGAAAACATGAATTCTATCTCGTTTCCAAAGAAAAAACACAAATTTCAACTCGTTATAAAGGGAAAACACAAATTTCAGGCGATGTCAACTCGTTATAAGGAAAAAAAAACATTTTTCCTGCAAGGACAACTCGTTACCAGAGAAAAACACAAATTTGAATTCGTTAATAAGAAGAAAACATTAATTCGAACTCGTTACCGAAGAAAAATCACAAATTTCAACTCGTTATAAAGGGAAAACACAAATTTCAGGCAATGTCAGCTCGTTATCAAGGAAAAAAACATTTTTCCTGCAATAACAACTTGTTACCAGAGAAAAACACAAATTTGAACTCGTAAATAAGAAGAAAACATGAATTCGAACTCGTTACCAAAGAAAAAACAAAAATTTCTACTCGTTCTAAAGGGAAAACAAAAATTTCCAGCGATGTCAACTCGTTATCAGAGAATTTTTTTTTTTCCGGCAACGACAACTAGTTAGCAGAGAAAAAGACAAATTTGAACTCGTTAATAAGAAGAAAACAAGAATTCGAACTTGTGACCAAAGAAAAAACACAAATTTCAACTCGTTATCAAGGAAAAGAACATTTTTCCTGCAATAACAACTTGTTACCAGAGAAAAACACAAATTTGAACTCGTAAATAGGAAGAAAACATGAATTCGAACTCGTTACCAAAGAAAAAACAAAAATTTCTACTCGTTCTAAAGGGAAAACACAAATTTCCAGCGATGTCAACTCGTTATTAGAGAAAAAACAATTTTTTCGGAAACGACAACTAGTTAGCAGAGAAAAACACAAATTTGAACTCGTTAATAAGAAGAAAACATGAATTCGAACTCGTTACCAAAGAAAAAACACAAATTTCAACTTGTTATAAAGGGAAAACACAAATTTCCGGCGAAGTCAACTCGTTATCAGGGGAAAAAACATTTTTCCTGCAAGGACAACTCGTTACCAGAGAAAAACACAAATTTGAACTCATTAATAAGAAGAAAACATGAATTTGAACTCGTTACCAAAGAAAAAACACAAATTTCAACTCGTTATAAAGGGAAAACACAAATATTTCCGGCGATGTCAACTCGTTATCAGGGAAAAAACTATTTTTCTGCCAAAGACAACTCGTTACCAGAGAAAAACACAAATTTGAACTCGTTCATAAGAAGAAAACAAGATTTCGAACTCCTTACCAAAGAAAAAACACAAATTTCAAATCGGTATAAAGGGAGAGCACAAATTTCCAGCGATGTCAACTCGTTATGAGGGAAAAAAAACATTTTTTCTACAAAGAAAACTCGTTTACAGAGAAAAACAAAAATTAGAACTCGTTAATAAGAAGAAAACATGAATTTGAACTCGTAACAAAAGAAAAAACACAAAGTTCAACTTGTTATAACAGGAGAACACAAATTTCTGGCGAAGTCAACTCGTTATCAGGGAAAAAAACATATTTTCTGCAAGGACAACTCCTTACCGGAGAAAAACACAAATTAGAACTCGTTAATAAGAAGAAAACATGAATTCGAACTCGTGACCAAAGAAAAATTACAAATTTGAACTCGTTATAAAGGGAGAACACAAATTTCCGGCGATGTCGACTTTTTATCAGGGAAAAAAACATTTTTTCTTCAAGGAAAACTTTTTATCCGAGAAAAACACAAATTATAACTCGCTAAAAAGATGAAAACATGAATTCGAACTCGTTACCAAAGAAAAAACACAAATTTCAACTCATTATAAAGGGAAAACACAAATTTCGGGCGATGTCAACTCGTTATCAGGGAAAAAAATATTTTTTCTGCTAGGACAACCCGTTGTTAGGTGTGATGCCCGAAAGACAATTTTTGTAATTGTTTTACTTAATAAATGAAATGATATTATTATTCATATTTATTATTCTCATATTCACCGATGTGACAATAGTATTTACACTACAGAAAACCCTAAAGTATATCGTTTATGTAATCACTTAACTCAGTGTATGGGATATACACGGGAGGATTGAGTTAGTGAAGATGTACTTAAAATACAATTAGCCCGTAGTGAAGTTAATCGAGAGTATCGGGTCTCTCCTTTAACGTGCTATTAATGCGCCCGAACACAATAGGTGTGATTGTCTTATCCCGACTTTCGGTTAAGAGAACCTAGTGGGGCATTTATATATGATAGATATATCATATAGGGATGGACCGATTTGATTAGAGTTCACGATATAATTCCGTAATCGAGAAGTCTTATCGAATCAATGGATGATCATATTTATTGATATATCTTAATCCCGAGGTGATCACGATCAACCGCTTGAATCGCATGAGGTTTGACTTGACGGTTAAGGATTACACCGAGTCCGTGGTCCGAATTACCCCATCTTGGCATTGTACTTGGATTGAGTGAGTAGTCCGTGTTATCACGGATACGAGAATCCATTCCTTCCATTTATGGAAGTAGATAGACAGCTTCCACTTATTTGTTAATCCTAGAAACCGATCGATCGCGCGAGTTCATATTGCACCGATTAGCTACCAAGGTGAGTTGTATGAATTAATTGATCACTAGGGAGTTAATGGTAAATAAGGATAAGAGGTTCTAAAAAGGGTTAACGGTAACTTCCCGATTTGGAATGAACGATCTATGGAGGATTAATCCATATGTAATGATTATATCAATGGACGCTTATTATTATTCTCGTGAGGAGATAAATATAATCTCATAATCGGAGGAGTGCGATCACGGGATTATGGTGGCATATTCCCGTGATTGATTTATCGAATATAATTATTCTCGTTCGTAAGATAATTATTTATTTGATTTATCGGAGCCGCCGATTATTAGTCCATGGTCCCCGACGTGCCTCCTAATATAGCATAGCTATTCTCGGACGTCGAATCCTAATAATATTAATTTAGTTCTTGTTGGACTTTATTAAAACGATATGTGAATTAATTGTTTAGTGAACTATTAAATTAGTTGGGCTAAATAATTAAATATGTGGAAAAGACATTTTTCATAATCTTGGCCCAATTAGTGTGTTATGGTCGAAATTATTGTGACTAGGTCACAAGGGTTAAAATTTCGCCCCATGCTTATTTTATGCAACAAGAAATTGTTTTCTTGTGTATTAATAAGACATGTGCATAAAATATTTATGGAAAGAAATAAAGATAAATATTATTCTAGATTTGTTCTAGAATATTATGGAATTATCTTTTAATTAATGGGATTATTATAATTGATTTTGTATTAATTATTAAATCCTTGGAGGTTAAGTTTTACTCTCCTATATAAAGAGAGTTCTCCCAAGCCTTACAACACACAACAATTTCGACTTCTTTAGAGAGAAGGAGCAAAAATTCGGCCAAGGGGATTTGGGGAAAAAATCTTGGAGGTTTTTCCGGGTAGCATATCGGAAGGATTCGAGACGAGGATTTCCTTCCACCGGGAGTTGCTTGGATCACACGTACGGAAGATCGTGGTGCTCTTCACATCTTCTTGCAATCTTTCTTTTGCGGTTCTTCAACTTGGATTTTGAGATCCAAGAGGTATGATCTACAATCCCCTTGTAGTTATAGATCTAGTTATTTTATTACGTGTATTTTATAGATCTAGATCCTTAAATCGCTTCCGTAGCGGATGATATTACTAACAGTGGTATCGGAGCCAGGTTATCTGTATTTATACGTATAAAATATTAGATCTAAGGAGTGGAATATGCATGTGTAGATTGCATTATTTTCGTTTTAATTTTATTATTTTCGAAAATTTCATGATGAATGCTTGTGATTGTCGTGGTTGAAGAGATGGATTGGGGTTGGTACTGTTTACCCGTAGATCTATTTTGTAGCTCTTTTGATTAGCATCAATTGAGCATATGATGTGTAATTTATTTTATGTCATATGAAAAATTGTAAAAGGTAGTACCTTTTGTTTTTTGATTTTGATCCGGGTTCGAGACGACGAAGATGTGTTGAAGATCATGGTGTTGAAGATCATCAAAAAGGTAAAAACGGGAGGAGGCCGAATTGTTTAATTAATTTTATTTTCCCGTCGGAAATTTTTTTTTGGCGGCTGCAAAATTTTTTTTTCTTGTAACCTAATGTATTAGGTTTGGCCGCAAGTTTTGAGCAAATAAAAAAAAAAAATTTATTTGCATAACAGCCGTGTAAAAAAAAAAAAAAAAATCAGTTTTTTATACTTGGCCGAGGGCAGTTATTAAAAATAATAATAATAAATAAATTAAAAAAAAAACAATTTGATAATATAGATATTTTTTTTAATATATTGGTATATTACGGCCTCCTCTCCTCGTCGTTCGTAGTTTGTGTCAAGATCAAAGCTTTGAAGATCCAGAAGTTTTCGAAGATCAAGATTTGAAGACTTAGAATTTATTTACGTTTTCCTTAGAAAATAGGTTAGTCGGGGTACCAACGATCCATCTCGGTGTTTAAATTTTCCGCAATTTATTTTTTATGTGTTTGATCATAAAATAGATATAAAATCGGAATTGCCATGACATTCATCATATCATAAATCCACTCCATGCATACATGTAGAATTTTAATTTTGGTAATTAAAATAGGCATGTATACAAACTCGCGTAATTAGTTGAAATTTAATTAATACGTGGTAATTAATTAATTTAGTAACTAATTAAAGATCCGAGGACGGGTTATGAAATCCTTAAGCCTTTCGGTGTGTGTTCTCGGTGAACCGCCTTAAAGCCCAAAGATATCACGTTTTCAATTCGTAGTGTCTACGAGATTGAATGATGGTAAAAGAACAATAAATCTTGGATAAAAACGGTTCGCCTATAGGTTGGGTGGTCAACTGAGCTAGGCTCGACCGACTTAACCCTCCTAGTGTGATGTATGCACGGGGGTCTGGCAAGACTAAGCTACACCGGCGGGCGGAGGGGTGATTCCTTCTTATCTCAATGGGGCTCTCTTGACCCGATTTCGTCCGACTGTCACATATGTTCCAACGAATAAGACGGGTAGGCTTGCCTACGTTACCGACACCATTCGGAATCCTTGATTTGATGAGCTTTTATGTTAACATCAAAAAGACGTGGTTAGTTAACCCACCACCACTTCCAAAATATTGAGTGGGAGCGGGGGAGGCGACAGCCAACCCCACGGCCTCTACTATAGATACAAGTAAGTGAGAGAAGGGTGACGCCTCGCGGCGCTTTGATTTCGTCCCCCTACGGATGGTGTTCACCCCTATCAACATTCATGGCTTGGTCTCCGAAAGGATAGGATTTACGGGTACTCGTCGGGTCACCGACCTATCCTACGACGGCACACTCGGGGCGTACCTAAGAGATCCGATATAGTAGGTCACACTCATAAAGGATATTTTTGGTAATATCTAGGCTAAAAAAGGAAGGTAGTCAATGAATAAAAGGATGTTCGATTCTCGTGGGATGTTCGATTCTCACAAGTTATTCATTGATGAGATTGTCTCGATTTAACCGTCATCTCTTTGATCTACCCTACGGCGGCACTGAGATGCGAGGTTAAAACCTTGGAATGGTAGAGTAGACTTAATTTTAGTTTACAATTCCTAAAATAAAATAATATAGTAGTGTTAAACTTGAATTTATATATGTCATTTTATTTACAGCATTATCCCTTACTAAATTGCTTGAAAATTAATAATTGACTAGTATTGACTTCGTTAAAAAGTGGAAAGTAACTAGGACGTTGAACTAGTTAATCGATAATGCAAATTATTTTTCGAAAGAGATATTTTCTCTTAAGCCTTTTAAAAACCAGTGACATATAGGTATGTCACTAGTGACATTTGTGTCAAACGGAAGACAAACTTAGTTTGATCAAAGGTGATTCCGGACTTTGAAATTCTTCTAGTGAATTTTGAGTGTATAGTAATTACACGAGTAATTTTCTAATTGAAAAATCGGAAAATCATGAAGTATTACTAGTTGGACGATATTTGGAATCGATGAACTAGTGGGAGCTTTATGATTTGTTGTTTTGCTAGAACATTAGAAAAGTGTAACTGACTACACACGTAACCGTTCTAATTGAAAAACCGGAAAGTCATTAAATATCGCTAGTTGGACGATATTTGGAATCGATGAACTAGTGGGAGTTCTATGATTTGTTGTTTTTCTGGAAACATTGGAACTATAGATTTTTCTAATCGAAAAAATCGGAAAATCATAAAAAATAAAATAAAATAAAGCATTGCTCGTTAGACGGTATTTGGAACCGATAAACTAGTGGGAGCTTTAATGTTATGATTTTTTGTTTTTTCTGGTATATTAGAAAATATCAGAAGTCCCGACGAGTAACACTCGAAATAGACATCCCACGGTTCAAGAGTACTGTCTACTCAAACGAACCGCTGGTTCAAGACTGTTTCCATTCACGGAAAGTCAAGAATGGGAGAATATGTCTAAAAGTGTTAGTCATCTAAACTGAGAAAACTTTAAGGCTGAACCGAAAATTAATTAACTGAAAATCATAGGACAAGGACAGTGATTTTGGATCACCAACCTATGAATCCTTGGCGATTTTCTCAAGCTAAGTTCTTTGGAAGAACAAGGTAGCAGTGCATTTAACGATTAAAAGAGTAAACAACGGGCAGTTAATTTTAGCTAGAATAGTGGGAGTGATATAAGGAAATGAATCTCGGATTCAATCCTTGGATATCGCGGAAAAATTATTTTCTGTTTAAGATTCGTTGGAACGAATGGATTTACCGTCTATTCGATAATTTGTTTGTCGTATAGAAAGTGAATATACCATTTGTAGTACGAATCCAAGACTCGGACTTTTGTTTGATAAAGTCAAAACCACTTAGAACTGCTGAAATATGTATATAAAACACATCTTAAAAACTATTAAAAGCAATTGGTTTCTATATTTTGATAAACGCTTCTTCATATTCCATAGTTAGTGCATAGTCCCTAAAAGACAAGACCTGAAGACTGGCTCAGGGTGATTCCTTTCTCCCGGTCGGTTATATTGTCTCAAAGGTTCAATGACTAAGTTTCCTTTCAACTGGGAAAGGATAATGGTTATAAAGAAGTAACATAGCTTGTTCATGACGACCTTCGGGGTCTGATGAAAGATACGAGCTAGTAGGAGCTTCCGAGTAGTGACTTCTTGTCTGATAACTATTCAAACACTCCGGTAAGTTTATCCAAAATATTTTGAGGTTTCTCTATTTTCAACAGAGATAGAGTATCCTATACTCGGAATAGGCCATTCATAGTCCTCGAGACTGATGCTCAGCCTGCCTCATTGTGACATGTTCTCACTAAGTGAGAAACCGTTAAATTGCCTTATATAGTTTTTAGATGTGCTACAATACACTGTTTAACTCAATAAAGATATTGGAAGCGAAATAACGGTTTACATTGAAATGTAAGACCGAGAAGTCTACCTAGAATATGCTTTGGAATTCACGGATAAGGTGTGGATTCGGTTCACCCCACTTTCGTAAATATAAGCATTTAGCACACGGTGCTTGAAGGTAAGACTGGGAATTTCACGCATACATTCGGTCAATGACCATTCGTGCTATATCTTTTAACCTATTGAGTATAAAGGTAGGATTCTTGAAATCGGGAAGGGACAGTTATACTGTTGCATCCTTTCTGATAGAGTCCATGAACATCAAAACCTTGAACCTTGAAGTACGTTTACTCAAGGTAGTTACTAACTGATTAAAATCAGACCACATCCAACATCGGTTGTTGGTGATAACACTAAATACTACTAAACTAGATCCGAATTTCGATCCACCCAGTAAGTATTGGGAGTATGGTTTATCCATTACCCATTACGGTTTCTGCGGACTTTGTAGTCTGAGGATCGATTGATAACCTATGGCTCTTTTGTGAGCGATAGGATTCGATAATAGAGGTTGGTTTAATAGCCATAACCCCGTGAATGGAGTTCGGTACTCCGGTTCGTTCATACTCTTGTAGAACCACCTGAGCGTCTCAGGCCCAGTGGGAGTAATTGGATCTACACGGAAAAGAGTAGAATGAATATGAAAGTTTATCTTTCAGAGCAAAGCTTGAGTGGTCTAGGGGTAATTCCCTAAGAAGTAGAGAGTTAATCGGACCTTGGACTCTCTTACCACTTAGTATTGCATGATTTCGTTCAAATGCGAAAAAATAGGGTGATTCCCCGAGACTTTCTTGCCAAACAAACGGAGTCCGGATTCATTCGGAACAAAAGGGTATTGCCTTATGAACTTATGACAGGGATGACTTTCAAGGCTTATGTCCTTTGTGGATAAAAAGCAAACCTCTCGGTCATTGGAAGTCATATATTTCTACAATATGTGGATTTGACCGAGAATATTGATAAGTCTTTTGTAGACCGGATATCAATTTTAGTACGGTAGTGAATATATACATATATATATATATTAGTGTTTGTGAATGATAACACTTTGCACCGAGTTGGAATCAACATGGGTGTGTTATCGAAGTCGAATACGACAATACCACAATTCTCTCGCAACGAGAGATTTGGACAACATTCTTAAGAGTTTGACTCGGTCGAATTCATTAGAATCGATCATCGGTTTCCCATCCATCTTATTGGTTAAGATGATGCATCCGTGTATGCAACATCAACGAGGAAGTTCTACCCTATGCCTCAGGAATGACTCTCTAAATATTCGGATCAAGAGAAATGGGATAGATTCTCTTTCTAGTAAGAGATGGTCAGGTTGTTGAACGTCAACTTTGATCGAATCTTAGATTCGGCGGTTAACAAAGCAAGTTTAGTATGTCCTTTAGTATCTTGAGAGAACGAGGAATATATGCGTGATACACTGATTTTGACTTTAAGTCAGATTGAGGATGATCGTTAAGTCGATCTCGGGCTCAGTGTTCACTCTTGTGTTGAAGCAATTGCTTGGAGGAATCCAGCAACGCCAACTCGACTTTAACTAGTTGGGTGATTAGCGGCTTTTTGTAGTAGCTGGAGAGGCGATATAGCTTAAGGATTTCCTTTTCATATCTGAGAGTGATTCTAGATTTGGAAGCCGATACCACATCATTGTGCAAACGATGAAGGGGTAGCTTATAAGGTTTTTCGAAATCACTAGAGGTCCAAAGCATATTGAGAAATTAAGTACCACATGATTAGATGGACCGGTAACGTTTCGATTCTACGGATCGTCTCGAGCCGACAACCTGACTAATCATTAAGACCCATGACATTTAGATGTAGGTGCTCCCCGAGTCACTGACCTATCCTACGACGGCATACTCGGAGTGTACTTTGGAATCTGAAATGGTTATGATATGCTTAGTGGATACTAGAATACGGGATGAGTCTCCATTGCTTTAGAGCAAGTGGGAGATGTAGTTTGTTGTATTTTAAATAATAGGGTGTGCTCTAAAACAATTAATCACATGCTTTCGTGCAAGTGGGAGATTGTTAGGTGTGATGCCCGAAAGACAATTTTTGTAATTGTTTTATTTAATAAATGAAATGATATTATTATTCATATTTATTATTCTCATATTCACCGATGTGACAATAGTATTTACACTACAGAAAACCCTAAAGTATATCGTTTATGTAATCACTTAACTCAGTGTATGGGATATACACGGGAGGATTGAGTTAGTGAAGATGTACTTAAAATACAATTAGCCCGTAGTGAAGTTAATCGAGAGTATCGGGTCTCTCCTTTAACGTGCTATTAATGCGCCCAGAACACAATAGGTGTGATTGTCTTATCCGGACTTTCGGTTAAGAGAACCTAGTGGGGCATTTATATATGATAGATATATCATATAGGGCTGGACCGATTTGATTAGAGTTCACGATATAATTCCGTAATCGAGAAGTCTTATCGAATCAATGGATGATCATATTTATGGATATATCTTAATCCTGAGGTGATCACGATCAACGCTTGAATCGGTATGAGGTTTGACTTGACGGTTAAGGATTACACCGAGTCCGTGGTCCGAATTAGCCCATCTTGGCATTGTATGCGGATTGAGTGAGTAGTCCGTGTTATCACGGATACGGAATCCATTCCTTCCATTTATGGAAGTAGATAGACAGCTTCCTTATTTGTTAATCCTAGAAACTGATCGATCGCGCGAGTTCATATTGCACTGATTAGCTACCAGTGAGTTGTATGAATTAATTGATCACTAGGGAGTTAATGGTAAATAAGGATAAGAGGTTCTAAAAAGGGTTAACGGTAACTTCCTGATTTGGAATGAACGATCTATGGAGGATTAATCCATATGTAATGATTATATCAATGGACGCTTATTATTATTCTCGTGAGGAGATAAATATAATCTCATAATCGGAGGAGTGCGATCACGGGATTATGGTGGCATATTCCCGTGATTGATTTATCGAATATAATTATTCTGTTCGTAAGATAATTATTTATTTGATTTATCGGAGCCGCTGATTATTAGTCCATGGTCCCCGACGTGCCTCCTAATATAGCATAGCTATTCTCGGACGTCGAATCCTAATAATATTAATTTAGTTCTTGTTGGACTTTATTAAAACGATATGTGAATTAATTGTTTAGTGAACTATTAAATTAGTTGGGCTAAATAATTAAATATGTGGAAAAGACATTTTTCATAATCTTGGCCCAATTAGTGTGTTATGGTCGAAATTATTGTGACTAGGTCACAAGGGTTAAAATTTCGCCCCATGCTTATTTTATGCAACAAGAAATTGTTTTCTTGTGTATTAATAAGACATGTGCATAAAATATTTATTGGATAAATATTTATGGAAAGAAATAAAGATAAATATTATTCTAGATTTGTTCTAGAATATTATGGAATTATATTTTAATTAATGGGATTATTATAATTGATTTTGTATTAATTATTAAATCCTTGGAGGTTAAGTTTTACTCTCCTATATAAAGAGAGTTCTCCCAAGCCTTACAACACACAACAATTTCGACTTCTCTTAGAGAGAAGGAGCAAAAATTCGGCCAAGGGGATTTGGGGAAAAAATCTTGGAGGTTTTTCCGGGTAGCATATCGGAAGGATTCGAGATGAGGATTTCCTTCCACCGGGAGTTGCTTGGATCACACGTACGGAAGATCGTGGTGCTCTTCACATCTTCTTGCAATCTTTCTTTTGCGGTTCTTCAACTTGGATTTTGAGATCCAAGAGGTATGATCTACAATCCCCTTGTAGTTATAGATCTAGTTATTTTATTACGTGTATTTTATAGATCTAGATCCTTAAATCGCTTCCGTAGCGGATGATATTACTAACACCCGTTACCAGAGAAAAACACAAATTAGAACTCGTTAATAAGAAGAAAACATGAATTCGAATTCGTTAACAAAGAAAAAACACAAAGTTCTACTCGTTGTAAAGGGAAAACACAAATTTCCGGCGATGTCAACTCGTTATCAGGGGAAAAAATATTTTTCCTGCAAGGACAACTTGTTACCAGAGAAAAACACAAATTAGAACTCGTTAATAAGAAGAAAACATGAATTCGAACTCGTTACCAAAGAAAAAAAAAAATTTCAACTCGTAATGAAGGGAAAACACATAATTCCGGCGATGTCAACTCGTTATCAGGGAAAAAAACATTTTTCCAAGAACGACAACTTGTTACCAGGGAAAAACACAAATTTGAACTCATAAATGAGAAGAAAACATGAATTCGAGCTAGTTACCACAGAAAAAACATAAATTTCTGCTCGTTATAAAGGGAAAACACAAATTTCCGGCGATGTCAACTCGTTATCAGAGAAAAAACAGTTTTTTCTGCAAGGACAACTCTTTATCAGAGAAAAATACAAATTTGAACACGTTAATAAGATAGAAAACATGAATTTGAACTTGTTACCCAGGAAAAAACACAAAGTTCAACATGTTATAAAGGGAAAACATAAATTTCCGGCGAAGTCAACTCGTTATCAGGGAAAAAATCATTTTTCCTACAAGGACAACTCGTTACCAGAGAAAAACACAAATTTGAACTCGTTAATAAGAAGAAAACATGAATTCGAACTCGTTACCAAAGAAAAAACACAAATTTCAACTCGTTATAAAGGGAAAGCACAAATTTCGGGCGATGTCAACTCATTATCAAGGAAAATAATATTTTTTCTGCAAGGAAAACTCGTTACCAGAGAAAAACACAAATTTGAACTCGTTAATAAGAAGAAAACATGAATTCGAACTCGTGACCAAAGAAAAAACACAAATTTCAACTCGTTATGAAGGGAAAACATAAATTTCCGGCGAAGTCAACTCGTTATCAGGGAAAAAACATGTTTTCTGCAAGGACAACTCGTTACCAGAGAAAAACACAAATTTGAACTCGTTAACAAGAAGAAAACATGAATCCGGACACATTACCAAAGAAAAACATAAATTTCAACTCGTGATAAAGGGAAAAACAGAAATTTCCGACGATGTCAACTCGTTATCAGGGAAAAAACATTTTTCCTGCAAGGACAACTCGTTACCATAGAAAAACACAAATTAGAAATCGTTAATAAGAAGAAAACATGAATTCGAACTCGTTACCAAAGAAAAAACACAAATTTCAACACTTTATAAAGGAAAACACAAATTTCCGGCGATGTGAACTCGTTATCAGGGAAAAAACATTTATTCTGCAAGGACAACTCGTTACAAGAGAAAAACACCAATTTGAACTCGTTAATAAGAAGAAAACATGAATTCGAACTCGTGACCAAAGAAAAAACCCAAATTTCAACTCGTTATGAAGGGAAAACATTAATTTTCGGTGAAGTCAACTCGTTATCAGGGAAAAAAACATTTTTTTGTGAAAGCGAAACTTGTTACCAGAGAAAAACACAAATTATAACTCGTTAATAAGAAGAAAACATGAATTTGAACACGTTACCAAAGAAAAAACACAAACTTCAACTTGTTATAAAGGGAAAACACAAATTTCCGTCGAAATCAACTCGTTATCAGGGAAAAAAACATTTTTCCTGCAAGGACAACACGTTACCAGAGAAAAACACAAATTTGTCCTCTTTAACAAGAAGAAAACATTAATTCAAACTCGTGACCAAAGAAAAAACACAAATTTCAACTCGTTATAAAGGGAGAACACAAATTTCCAGCGATGTCAACTCGTTATGAGGGAAAAAAAACATTTTTCTGTAAAGAAAACTCGTTTACAGAGAAAAACACAAATTAGAACTCGTTAATAAGAAGAAAACACGAATTCGAACTCGTTAGCAAAGAAAAACTACAAATTTCAACTCGTTACAAAGGGAAAACACAAATTTCCGGCGATGTCAACTCGTTATCAGGGAAAAAAAAACTTTTTCCTGCAAGGACAACTCGTTACCAGAGAAAAACACAATTTTGAACTCGGTAATAAGAAGAAAACATGAATTCGAACTCATGACCAAAGAAAAAACACAAATTTCATTTCGTTATAAAGGGAAAACATAAATTTCCGGTGAAGTCAACTCGTTATTAGGGAAAAAAACTTTTTTTCTGCAAGGACAACTCGCTACCAGAGAAAAAAACAAATTTGAACTCGTTAATAAGATGAAAACATGAATTCGAACTCGTGACCAAAGAAAAAACACAAATTTCAACTCGTTAAGAAGGGAAAACACAAATTTCCGGCGATGTCAACTCATTATCAAGGTAAAATAAAACATATTTCCTGGAAGGACAACTCGTTACGAGAGAAAAACACAAATTTGAAATCGTAAATAAGAAGAAAACATGAATTCGAACTCGCTACCAAAGAAAAAACACAAATTTCAACTCGTTAAAAAGGGAAAATACAAATTTCCGGCGATGTCAACTCGTTATGAGGGAAAAAATCATTTTTAATGCAAAGACAACACGTTACCATAGAAAAAAAAAAATTTGAACTAGTTAATAAGAAGAGAACAAGAATTCGAACCTGTTACCAAAGAGAAAAACACAAATTTAAACTCGTTATAAAGGGAGAACACAAATTTCCAGCGATGTCAACTCGTTATGAGGGAAAAAAATCATTTTTCTGCAAAGACAACTCGTTTACAGAGAAAAACACAAATTAGAACTCGTTAATAAGAAAAAACATGAATTCGAACACGTAACCAAAGAAAAAACAGAAATTTCAACTCGTTATAAAGGGAAAACACAAATTTCCGGCGATGTGAACTCGTTATCAGGGAAAAAAAACATTTTTTTGCAAGGAAAACTCGTTACCAGAGGAGAAACACAAATTTGAACTCGTTAATAAGAAGAAAACATGAATTCGAACTCGTGAACAAAGAAAAAACACAAATTTCAACTCGTTATGAAGAGAAAACACAAATTTCCGCCGAAGTCAACTCGTTATCAACGAAAAAAACATTTTTTCTGCAAGCACAACTTGTTACCAGAAAAAAACACAAATTAGAACTCGTTAATAAGAAGAAAACATGAATTCGAACACGTTACCAAAGAAAAAACACAAACTTCAACTTGTTATAAAAGGAAAACTCAAATTTCCGTCGAAGTCAACTCGTTATCAGGGAAAATTTTTTTTCCTGCAAGGACAACACATTACCAGAGAAAAACACAAATTTGTCCTCTTTAATAAGAAGAAAACATGAATTCGAACTCGTGACCAAAAAAAAAACACAAATTTCAACTCGTTACAAAGGGAAAACACAAATTTCCGGTGATGTCAACTCGTTATCAGGGAAAAAACCTTTTTTTCTGCAAGGACAACTCGTTACCAGAGAAAAACACAAATTTGAACTCGTTAATAAGAAGAAAACATGAATTCGAACTCGTGACCAAAGAAAAAAACACAAATTTCAACTCGTTAGGAAGGGAAAACACAAATTTCTGGCGATGTCAGCTCGTTATTAGGGAATTTTTTTTTCTTCAAAGACAACTCGTTACCAGAGAAAAACAAAAATTTGAACTCGTTAATAAGAAGAAAATATGAATTCAAACTCGTTACCAAAGAAAAAACACAATTTTCAACTCGTTATAAAGGGAAAACAGAAATTTCCGACGATGTCAACTCGTTATCAGGGAAAAAAACATTATTCCTGCAAGGACAACTCGTTACCAGAGAAAAACACAAATTTGAACTTGTTAATAAAAAGAAAACATGACTTCGAACTCGTTAACAAAGAAAAAACACAAATTTCAACTCGTTATAAAGGGTAAACACAAAATTCTGGCGATGTCAACTCGTTATCTGGGGGAAAAACATTTTTTCTTCAAGGACAACTCGTTACCAGAGAAAAACACAAATTTGAACTCGTAAATAAGAAGAAAACAAGAATTTGAACTCGTTACCAAAGAAAAAACACAAATTTCAACTTGTTATAAAGAGAAAACACAAATTTCCGTCGATGTCAACTTGTTATCAGGGAAAAATACATTTTTTTCTGAAAGGACAACTCCTTACTAGAAAAAAACACAAATTAAAACACGTTAATTAGAAGAAAACAAGAATTCGAAATCGTTACCAAAGAAAAAACACAAATTTCAGCTTGTTATAAAGGGAAAACACAAATTTACGGCGAAGTCAACTCGTTATCAGGTAAAATTTTTTTTTCCTGCAAAGACAACACGTTACCAGAGAAAAACACAAATTTGTCCTCTTTAATAAGAAGAAAACATGAATTCGAACTCGTGACCAAAGAAAAAACACAAATTTCAACTCGTTATAAAGGGAGAACACAAATTTCCAGCGACGTCAACTCGTTATGAGGGAATAAAAACATTTTTTCTGGAAAGACAACTCGTTTACAGAGAAAAACACAAATTAGAACTCGTTAATAAGAAGAAAACACGAATTCGAACTGGTTACCAAACAAAAAACACAAATTTGAACTCGTTACAAAGGGAAAACACAAATTTCCGGCGATGTCAACTCGTTATCAGGGAAAAAACCTTTTTTCTGCGAGGACAACTCGTTACCAGAGAAAAACACAAATTTGAACTCGTTAATAAGAAGAAAACATGAATTCAAACTCGTGACCAAAGAAAAAACACAAATTTCAACTCGTTATAAAGGGAAAACATAAATTTCCGGCGAAGTCAACTTGTTATCGAGGAAAAAAAAACATTTTTTCTGCAATGACAACTCGCTACCAGAGAAAAAAACAAATTTGAATTCGTTAATAAAAAGAAAACATGAATTCGAACTCGTGACCCAAAACACAAATTTCAATTCGTTATGAAGAGAAAGCACAAATTTCCGGCGATGTCAACTCGTTATCAGGGAAATTTTTTTTTCTTCAAGGACAACTCGTTACCAGAGAAAAACAAATATTTAAAGTCGTTAATAAGAAGAAAATTTGAATTCAAACTTGATGACGGTCAAATTGTACCCATTATTCTATGATCTTTATCCCCGATTCTAGTTTAAAAGAGCTTTAATATAGTAATAATAGATCGTAATATGCTTAATTTACATATGCGTCGAGTTACGATTCGTTATTATGTATTTCGATGATTTATTGCATTATTTGGTATTACAAACCATATTTTATTTAATATATGCAGTGAGCTGATTGGATGGATTTCGGAGAAGATTCAAATGGATTGCAGACAGTGCAGAAGCCCAATACAGAGAACAAGAGAAGCCCAAACAGAAAAGTACACTCGGTCAACCGAGACTGCTCACTCGGTCGACCGAGCCCAGCTATTCGGTCGACCGAGCCACCCAAAAGCCCAGCAGAAGGTCCAGCACGTTAGTAAGGCGGTTAGGGTTTAGTGATTTCGATTTTAAGTCGGTTTTCTAAGTCGGCTGAGGCCTCTATATAAACACTTTGTCATTAACAATATTAGCAATCAATGATTCAATAACAATTCATTCTTATACAATACAATAAGCTTTGAGAATAGGAGTGCATTGAAGATTTCTGGGGTTTTCAATATGTAAGCCCTTGTATATTTTCTTGTCTTTTTATTTTCCGTAATTAAGTTCTCCCAATTATAGTTTTATCGTTTGAGTTAATTGTTCATAGTTAGATGATGTAGATCTAGGCTATGACGTTAGGGAGGTGGCGATGCCTTGTCTATGAGGATCACATACCCTACGTCCTCTACCTAGAGTCTATGTATGAATCTATGTTGTTTAATTACCGTGCATCTATGTTAATTTATATAATTGCTTGACAAATTGCTATTTAATCCGTATTGTATGAGAAACGCTGAGAAGAGACGTTCAGGGATGTAATGCGGGGAAAAGACCATTCGGTCGACCGAGCCAACTGTTCGGTCGGTCGACCGAGCCTTGTTTTCATCCGTTAAATAGCCACGTCTTTATGGTTAGGTTAACTTAATAGAATTTATTATCTCAGTAGGTATGGCTATGGCTACGTTACTCGCTTAGTTTAATTAAAACGTGTAAAAGGAAATACCAATATAAAACTCTTAGGTAGGCTTATGAATTGCTCTTCACGGACGTTCATCGTTATCTAGGTAGGTTTATATTCGGGAATTGCATGCACCTTTATACGTACGTCGTAGATTAGCATGAGACTATAACTTGGTAATTGCTAGTTGGACGAGAGCTTGAGTAATCGCTTAGGAAGTACGCCTAATCATAGGAATGTTGCCTAGACGAGGTGTACGATTAATATCGGCATCCTTAGTGTCGTAAGCGTGCAAGTTATATGAGATGGATACCCAAAAGGTGAAGTCACGTAATGTAGCACAGTGATCTAGCAACCTAACCGGTGCTAAGTCAAGTTTAAGAGGATGACTCCCGTAGCCAATTCAAAAGAGATACAAACGGATTGATAGTTAATAAGTCTTGTTTGTTATATAGATTGTGTAGGTCCAAACGATAAAGACTATAATTGGGAGGTTAATTACGTTATTTGTGTTGTGTCGCGTCGAGTCCTTTACCTTTTCTTGTCCTATGTTGGTCGTAGATCGCCTTTATGTCCTTGACATGTATAATTAATTGTTTATATATGAAATGACCCACAATTGGTTCCCCGTGGGATCGACCTTGATTCACTATAGCTATACTACGATGGGCCTAGTCCTCTTGCTAGTATTGGTTTATGGTGGTCAAGTATTTTATTACTTGATCTACGTCATCAAGTTTTTGGCGCCGTTGCCGGGGAACCAACGGTCAATTTTATATATAAATAATTTTCTTATTCATGTCGAGTTTTCTGTTTTAGAGTCTGTTTTTGAGTCCCTCTGGTTGTCTGCTATGTGTAAAAATTCCGGAATCTGGAACAGCTGGTTTCGCTCCCAGCAAGACTGCCTCTCGTTGCCAGCGAGCCTGGTTCTATTTTCTGGGACTTCGCGTGTCTGTTTATCCCCGTATGTTTAATCCGTAGGTCTGATAGCAGCATGGGAAACCATGTTAAAATCGCCTACGGTCCGTTTTGTTTTTCTTCTGTTTGCGAAAACCAGGGAAGCAATAATCTGAGTCAGTAATTTTTCGCGGGCGCTGAGAAAATAACCCAGAAAACATGTGGAGCTACGAATCTAAGATGGGAAAAGCGATGGAAGCAATACCTTTAAAGCACCAAGATGGCTCCGAAAAATTTTTAAAGGCTTAAATTCTTCGTGGTACAATGTTGAAGGCAAGGTACTACCTTTTTTTTGCTTATGTTTTACTACCTTTTGGTTTTTTGAGCATAAGTTAGCCTATACATGAACCTTAGTATGAATCTTAGCCCGGAGTTGGTTTGTAAGATTAATTTTATTAGTGTCGAAGGTTTTGCCCCATATCTTTCTCATCTAGAGGGTGTAGGGAAACATGTAGTCGTTGAAAGGAAGCAGTGAAAAAAGAGTTCCTCGTAGTTCTGTTAAAATCTCATTGACCTATGCATGAGATTGCTTCTACCGGCCATGGGAGCAACAAATTGTGTAGTTTAAGCATTCACAATCTAAAGAAGACGTTGAGTTTTGAGAGAACACAATCTTCTGCTTTCGTTGAGTTTTATGGTGATGGCTTCTCGGTGAACCCACCTTAAACAGAAACGAGATTACGCTTTGGGTGACAATTTAGAAATCGCAGAATCGTAGTACATGGGTTCGGAAATGGTCTAACCATGGCTGGGCGAGTTCAACCGAGCTTCGGCTCAATCGACTCCCCTCAACGTGTGATGTACGTTACAGCAGTTCGACAAGACTCAGCATAGCCGATAAACCTTCGGGCTAAACGGGGCTTATCTTGACGGATTGGCCCGAACTGTCACATATGTTCCAACGAATAAGACGGCGTAGGCTTGACTACATAACCGACCTTATTCGGAGTACTTTGATTCATTGTTTCTTATTGTCAAGGCCAAAACCGTAATTAGTAACCGTAATTTTAACCGAGTTTCTTAGAATTCACTAATTCCTAAAACGAGAGCCGAGGTAAGAGCTTTGGATAAATGGTATGGATAAATGTCGTTTCCTAGGTCTCACAACCAAGGGAAGGGTATTAATCCGCAACAGCGATGGGCCCACCTCTTATAGTGCTCAGAGGGGTCAATATCTCGTGATCCAAGAATAATGACTGACAAGGATAATTTTTTGGAACGTCGAGCTGAGGACTTTAAACTCAGAACTACTTCTTTAAAACCCTTAGGATTTCTTTTTAGGATTTTAGGTTTTTCTTTCTTTGAGTCCAATAAGAGTAACGTGACATATGTTGAGGTTTTTTATTTTGCCGTGTTCTGATGGCCATTGGGCTAAGGATGTGCAAAAAAATTTTTACTCAATATAGGCCACGTGAAATAGAGTTCCGTAGGAGAGTCGAAAAATTGCTAAAGAAAAGGAAATTTAGCAAACAACCTTAAGATGGAAGCATTAAGAGAGCTTGAGAATTATTGAAAATGTAACAGAGAATGATTGGTGTGAACAAGAACAATCTTGGTCAAATTCTAAAACTTTTTAGGTGATCCAAGTGAAAATCCAAAGTGATGTGCAATTCATTCTGCAATTATTCTTATCTTTCCCTTTACACTTTTTCACCTTCAAACTTTTCGATCCTCTCACCAATCTGCCCCGACAGTTCACATTTCTAACCATTCTTTCATCGCCTCTCTTTCTTTCCATCCGTTTTACCCTCCTTATGTGTATCTTTTTCTCAACCCATTATACTCTCTACCTCCATCTTGTTCACAAAATACCTTTGTGTTGCGGAATTCGAAATATTGCTAAGCTTTAATGATTATCTTTTATCATTTTGATTTTCATGACCCTTTGATTTTCACACTTTTCCGTCTATTCCGGCATTTCTAGATGATAAGTTTTGTTCTACATTATCATACTGATCCGACCTTGTTGATGACGGTTATGACTTTTACGTGATACATTGGGTTATTAGTAATTTCGAGGAGTAGCTACATCTCCCTAAGTTGTTGATATCCAATGCAAGCGAGAAGTTTCTGCGCTAAGTATCTAATTTTATCTTTATCCTATAGGTCGCATTGAATCTGTTATACCTTACCGAGTTTCTCTTTTATGCTGGATTGAATACCTTTTTGTTCCAGTCAACCTCGTGTTTTCCCACATGGGGTACTGCTTTTTGATCTTTGTCTTCTCCACCCGGTTTTAAGAATATTTAGGCGGTGGAGGTTATAGATGAAGACTACCATCGTTAGTTGCTTGTTTATTTTTCTTTCTATTTAGTATATTTTCCTTTATATCGAGTCGTGTTATATAGAGTCTGTCTTTAGTCGTATTACTATTTCCCTCAATTCTTTCCTATGTAATGTGTTGGATAATTGTGCTTCATTTCATTATAATCATACGAATTGGGACCGTAAAAGGGATACAAAATTCCTTCGGCACTTTCTGCTTATTCCCTTTTTATATGATTATTACTGTTTTTTGGACTAACCCTGTAACAAGTTTCGAGTGTTGTTTAAGATGTATGTTGCAACGGTTATACTTTTTCCTTGCGATTGGTCACTGTATCTGTCTGTTCCGATTTTTCCGGAGTTCACCACGACTTGTTCCGCTCCCGCGCTTATCCAGAGCTAAGTTCCTATTTTTGCTCTTTATTGTTATACATTGAGGACAATGCATGGTTTAAGTGGGGGGTACGAGTCACTTAGCTCACTTAGCTTGCTCGAATAAGGATCTATATATATATATATATATATCAAATAATATAATAAATGAGTAAAATTTAAACTTTTAAACTTAGAATCACATTTACTTTTGTGAAGTTCCCGAATATTGTATTTAATAAGGAAGGAACCATGTTTCATGAGTACGTGATCACTTTATACTTTTGCGATATATTTCTAGTAAACTTAATGATATTCATATTGTATGTTGCGAGTAGTTATTTATTATTCAATCACTCAATAGATGAATCGACGAGTTACCGCGCAAATTATAATAACTGAAGAATTATGTGTACATTGCGTAGATGATTGGTTATGCTTACTTAGTGTCGATATTTATCGTCTGATGTATTCCTATCTTCTAACCACAAAAGCGGAGTAATAAGCTTGAGACGTACTGTGTTTGACAATGTGTTAAAACACTCGGGCTTGTAGTAACATTACCAAAGTAGCCCCGCGCTTGTGGTAATATTCGATGCTATGCATGATCTAAGATAGGGGGATGCTCTAAAAAGTTTTCTTCCTTGAGATTGATAGTATTTGAAAAATATGAAGATATGAAAAGAATATTCAACTCTTTAAGAGGCTTTGAGTAGTACTCGGTCTCCAAGTCCAAAAACCCTATAGATACGCTCTTGCTTATTGTTCTAGTGCTTTAACCATTGCGAGGCTTAAGAAGTGGGAATGCTGATGATGGTAGGTTGAGATTTCGAAGTCTGCATAAACTCTAATCTTGCTACATTTATATAAAACCAATGCACATGCACACATCACTTCGATTCATGACGAGTAGTGAATAATGGATATCTTATGAGCATAAATGATATGAGTTGATTCGAGTTTCTTGTGTTAGTATAATTTGACCATTGGAAAATGTTATTCGGGGAATAACTTATTGATACTTTGATCGGGACGATCAAAGGCTAAGTGGGGGTAGTTGATGACGGTCAAATTGTACCCATTATTCTATGATCTTTATCCCCGATTCTAGTTTAAAAGAGCTTTAATATAGTAATAATAGATCGTAATATGCTTAATTTACATATGCGTCGAGTTACGATTCGTTATTATGTATTTCGATGATTTATTGCATTATTTGGTATTACAAACCATATTTTATTTAATATATGCAGTGAGCTGATTGGATGGATTTCGGAGAAGATTCAAATGGATTGCAGACAGTGCAGAAGCCCAATACAGAGAACAAGAGAAGCCCAAACAAAAGTACACTCGGTCAACCGAGATCGCCACTCGGTCGACCGAGCCCAAATATTCGGTCGACCGAGCCACCCAAAAGCCCAAAGAAAGGTCCATCATGTTAAAGACGTTAGTAAGGCGGTTAGGGTTTAGTGATTTCGATTTTAAGTCGGTTTTCTAAGTCGGCTGAGGCCTCTATATAAACACTTTGTCATTAACAATATTAGCAATCAATGATTCAATAACAATTCATTCTTATACAATACAATAAGCTTTGAGAATAGGAGTGCATTGAAGATTTCTGGGGTTTTCAATATGTAAGCCCTTGTATATTTTCTTGTCTTTTTATTTTCCGTGATTAAGTTCTCCCAATTATAGTTTTATTGTTTGAGTTAATTGTTCATAGTTAGATGATGTAGATCTAGGCTATGACGTTAGGGAGGGTGGCGATGCCTTGTCTATGAGGATCACATACCCTACGTCCTCTACCTAGAGTCTATGTATGAATCTATGTTGTTTAATTACCGTGCATCTATGTTAATTTATATAATTGCTTGACGAATTGCTATTTAATCCGTATTGTATGAGAAACGCTGAGAAGAGACGTTCAGGGATGTAATCTGGGGAAAAAGACCATTCGGTCGACCGAGCCAACCCGTTCGGTCGACCGAGCCCCCGTTTTCATCCGTTAAATAGCCACGTCTTTATGGTTAGGTTAACTTAATAGAATTTATTATCTCGCAGGTATGGCTATGGCTACGTTACTCGCTTAGTTTAATTAAAACGTGTAAAAAGGAAATACCAATATAAAACTCTTAGGTAGGCTTATGAATTGCTCTTCACGGACGTTCAGCGTTATCTAGGTAGGTTTATATTCGGGAATTGCATGCACCTGCTTATACGTACGTCGTAGATTAGCATGAGACTATAACTTGGTAATTGCTAGTTGGACGAGAGCTTGAGTAATCGCTTAGGAAGTACGCCTAATCATAGGAATGTTGCCTAGACGAGGTGTACGATTAATATCGGCATCCTTAGTGTCGTAAGCGTGCAAGTTATATGAGATGGATACCCAAAAGGTGAAGTCACGTAATGTAGCACAGTGATCTAGCAACCTAACCGGTGCTAAGTCAAGTTTAAGAGGATGACTCCCGTAGCCAATTCAAAAGAGATACAAACGGATTGATAGTTAATAAGTCTTGTTTGTTATATAGATTGTGTAGGTCCAAACGATAAAGACTATAATTGGGAGGTTAATTACGTTATTTGTGTTGTGTCGCGTCGAGTCCTTTACCTTTTCTTGTCCTATGTTGGTCGTAGATCGCCTTTATGTCCTTGACATGTATAATTAATTGTTTATATATGAAATGACCCACAATTGGTTCCCTGTGGGATCGACCTTGATTCACTATAGCTATACTACGATGGGCCTAGTCCTCTTGCTAGTATTGGTTTATGGTGGTCAAGTATTTTATTACTTGATCTACGTCATCAACAATTTGAACTCGTTAATAAGAAGAAAACATGAATTCGAACTCGTGACCAAAGAAAAAACCCAAATTTCAACTCGTTATAAAGGGAAAATATAAATTTCGGGTGATGTCAACTCTTTATCCGGGAAAAAAGCATATTTTCTGCAAGGACAACTCGTTACCAGAGAAAAAGACAAATTTGTCCTTTTTAATAAGAAGAAAACATGAATTCGAACTCGTGACCAAAGAAAAAAAAAGAAATTTCAACTCGTTATGAAGGGAAAACACATAATTCCGGCGATGTCAACTCGTTATCAAGGAAAAAAAAATTTTCCTGCAAGGACAACTCCTTACCAGAGAAAAACACAAATTTGAAACTCGTTAATAAGAGGAAAACATGAATTCGAACTCTTTACCAAAGAAAAACACAAATTTCACCTCGTTAAAAAGGGAAAACACAAAATTCCGGCGATGTCAACTAGTTATCAGGGAAAAAAAACACTTTTCCTGCAAAGACAACTCGTTACCAGAGAAAAACACAAATTTGAATTCGTTAATAAGAAGAAAACAAGAATTCGAAATCGTTACCAAAGAAAAAACACAAATTTCAACTCGTTATAAAGGGAGAACACAAATTTTTAACGATGTCAACTCGTTATGAGGGAAAAAAACTTTTTTTCTTCAAACACAACTCGTTTACAGAGAAAAACACAAATTAAAACTCGTTAATAAGAAGAAAACATGATTTCAAACTCGTTACCAAAGAAAAAACACAAATTTCAACTCATTATAAAGGGAAAACACAAATTCCCGGCGATGTGAACTCGTTATTTGGGAAAAAAACATTTTTTTTGCAAGGACAACTCGTTACCAGAGAAAAACACAAATTTGAACTCGTTAATGAGAAGAAAACATGAATTCAAACTCGTGACCAAAGAAAAAACACAATTTTTAACTCGTTATGAAGGGAAAACACAAATTTCCGGCGAAGTCAACTCGTTATCAGTGAAAAAAACATTTTTTCTGCAAGCACAACTTGTTACCAGAGAAAAACACAAATTAGAACACGTAAATAAGAAGAAAACATGAATTCGAACACGTTACCAAAGAAAAAACACAAACTTCAACTTGTTATAAAGGGAAAACAGAAATTTCCGTCGAAGTCAACTCGTTATCAGGGAAAAAAACATTTTTCCTGCAAGGGTAACACGTTACCAGAGAAAAACTCAAATTTGTCCTTTTTAATAGGAAGAAAACATGAATTCGAACTCGTGACCAAAGAAAAAACACAAATTTCAACTTGTTATAAAGGGAGAACACAAATTTCTAGGGATGTCAACTTGTTATGAGGGAAAAAACATTTTTTTTCTGCAAAGTCAACTCGTTTACAGAGAAAAACACAAATTAGAGCTCGTTAATAAGAAGATAACATGAATTCGAACTCGTTACCAAAGAAAAAACACAAATTTCAACTCTTCACAAAGGGAAACAAAAATTTCAGGCGATGTCAACTCGTTATCAGGGAAAACAACCTTTTTCTGCAAGGAAAACTCGTTACCAGAGAAAAACACAAATTTGAACTCATTAATAAGAAGAAAACATGAATTCGAACTCGTGACCAAAGTAAAAACACAAATTTGAACTCGTTAATAAGAAGAAAACATGAATTCGAACTCGTGACCAAAGAAAAAACACAAATTTCAACTCGTTATGAAGGGAAAACACAAATTTTCGGCGATGTCAACTCGTTATCAGGGAAAAAAACAATTTTTCTTCAAGGACAACTCGTTACCTGAGAAAAACACAAATTTGAACTCGTTAATAAGAAGAAAATATGAATTCGAACTCGTTACCAAAGAAAAAACACAAATTTCAACTCGTTATAAAGGGAAAATAGCAATTTCCGGCGATGTTAACTCGTTTTCCGGGAAAAAAAACAATATTCCTGCAAGGACAACTCGTTACCAGAGAAAAACAAAAATTAGAGCTCGTTAATAAGAATAAAACATGAATTCGAACTCGTTAACAAAGAAAAAACACAAATTTCAACTCGTTATAACGGGAAAACACAAAATTCCGGCAATGTCAACCCGTTATCAGGGAAAAAAAAAACCTTTTTTCTGCAAGGACAACTCGTTACCAGAGAAAAACATAAATTTGAACATGTAAATAAGAAGAAAACATGAATTCGAACTCGTTACCAAAGAAAAAACACAAATTTCAACTTGTTATAAAGGGAAAATAGGAATTTCCGGCGATGTCAACTCGTTCTCAGGGCAAAAAAACATTTTTCCAGCAAGGACACCTCGTTACCAAAGAAAAACACAAATTTGAACTCGTTAATAAGAAGAAAACATGAATTCGAACTCGTGACCAAAGAAAAAACACAAATTTCAACTCGTTATAAAAGGAAAACACAAATTTCCGGCGATGTCAACTCGTTATCAGGGAAAAAACATATATTCTGCAAGGACAACTCTTTTCTAGAGAAAAACACAAAATAAAACTCGTTAATAAGAAGACAACATGAATTCGATCTCGTTACCAAAGAAAAAACACAAATTTCTACTTGCTATAAAGGGAAAACACAAATTTCCGGCAAAGTCAACTCGTTATCAGGTAAAAAAAACATTTTTCCTGCAAGGACAACTCGTTACCAGAGAAAAACACAAATTTGAGCTCGTTAATAAGAAAAAAACATGAATTCAAACTCGTGACCAAAGAAAAAACACAAAATTCAACTCGTTATAAAGGGAGAAC
Organism: Gentiana straminea; assembly: GCA_036785695.1. Taxonomy (NCBI): domain Eukaryota; kingdom Viridiplantae; phylum Streptophyta; class Magnoliopsida; order Gentianales; family Gentianaceae; genus Gentiana; species Gentiana straminea. The sequence goes on along the minus strand of JAVUPR010000334.1, from coordinate 196,776 downwards.
ACAAATTTCCGGCGATGTCAACTCGTTATGAGGGAAAAAAACATTTTTTCTACAAGGACAACACGTTACTAGAGAAAAACACAAATTAGAACTCGTTAATAAGTAGAAAACATGAATTCGAACTCGATACCAAAGAAAAAACACATATTTCAACTTGTTATAAAGGGAAAACACAAATTTCCGGCGATGTCAACTCGTTCTCAGGGAAAAAACATTTTTTCAGCAAAGACAACTCGTTACCAGAGAAAAACAAAAATTTGACCTCGTTAATAAGAAGAAAATTCGAACTCGTTACCAAAGAAAAAACACAAATTTCTACTCGTTATAATGGGAAAACACAAATTTCCGGCGATGTCAACTCGTTATCAGGGAAAAAAATATTTTTTCTACAAGGAAAACTTGTTACCAGAGAAACACAAATTTGAACTCCTTAATAAGAAGACAACATGAATTCGAACTCGTTACCAAAGAAAAAACAAAAATTTCTACTCGTTATAAAGGGAAAACACAAATTTTCGGCGATGTCAACTCGTTATCAGGGAAAAAAACATTTTTTCTACAAAGACAACTCGTTACCAGAGAAAAACACAAATTTGAACTCGTTAATAAGAAGAAAACATGAATTCGAACTCGTTACCGAAGAAAAAACACAAATTTCTACTCGTTATAATGGGAAAACACAAATTTCCGACGATGTCAACTCGTTATCAGGGAAAAAAACATTTTTTCTGCAAGGACAACACGTTACCAGAGAAAATCACAAATTTAAACTCGTTAATAAGAGGAAAACATGAATTCGAACTCGATACCAAAGAAAAAACACAAATTTCTACTTGTTATAAAGGGAAAACACAAATTTCGGGCGATGTCACCTCGTTCTCATGGAAAAAAACATTTTTTCTACAAGACAACTCGTTACCAGAGAAAAACACAAATTTGAACTCGTTAATTAGAAGAAAACATGAATTCGAACTCGTTTTCAAAGAAAAAACACAAATTTCTACTCGTTATAATGGGAAAACACAAATTTCGGGCGATGTCAACTCGTTATCAGGGAAAAAAACATTTTTTCTACAAAGACAACTTGTTACCGGAGAAAAACACAAATTTGAACTCCTTAATAAGAAGAAAACAAGAATTCGAACTCGTTACCAAAGAAAAAACAAAAATTTCTACTCGTTATAATGGGAAAACACAAATTTTCGGCGATGTCAACTCGTTATCAGGGAAAAAAACATTTTTTCTAAAAGGACAACTCGTTACCAGAGAAAAACACAAATTTGAACTCGTTAATAAGAATAAAACATGAATTCGAACTCGTTACCGAAGAAAAAACACAAATTTCTACTCGTTATAATTGGAAAACACAAATTTCCGACGATGTCAACTCGTTATCAGGGAAAAAAACATTTTTTCTGCAAGGACAACACGTTACCAGAGAAAATCACAAATTTAAACTCGTTAATAAGAGGAAAACATGAATTCGAACTCGTTACCAAAGAAAAAACACAAATTTCTACTCGTTATAATGGGAAAACACAAATTTCGGGCGATGTCACCTCGTTATCATGGAAAAAAACATTTTTTCTACAAGGACAACTCGTTACCAGAGAAAAACATAAATTTGAACTCGTTAATTAGAAGAAAACATGAATTCGAACTCGTTTTCAAAGAAAAAACACAAATTTATACTCGTTATAATGGGAAAACACAAATTTCCGGCGATGTCAACTCGTTATCACGGAAAAAAACATTTTTTCTACAAAGACAACTTGTTACCGGAGAAAAACACAAATTTGAACTCGTTAATAAGAAGAAAACAAGAATTCGAACTCGTTACCAAAGAAAAAACATAAATTTCTACTCGTTATAATGGGAAAACATAAATTTCCGGCGATGTCAACTCGTTATCAGGGAAAAAAACATTTTTTCTAAAAGGACAACTCGTTACCAGAGAAAAACATAATTTTGAACTCGTTAATAAGAAGAAAACATGAATTCGAACTCGTTACCACAGAAAAAACAAAAATTTCTACTCGTTATAATGGGAAAACACAAATTTCCGGCGATGTCAACTCGTTATCAGGGAAAAAAACATTTTTTTCAAGGAAAACTCGTTACCAGAGAAAAACACAAATTTGAACTCGTTAATAAGAAGAAAACATGAATTCGAACTCGTTACCAAAGAAAAAACAAAAATTTCTACTCGTTATAATGGGAAAACACAAATTTCCGGCGATGTCAACTCGTTATCAGGGAAAAAAACATTTTTTCTACAAGGACAACACGTTACCAGAGAAAATAACAAATTTGAACTCGTTAATAAGAAGAAAACATGAATTCGAACTCGTTACCATAGAAAAAACACAAATTTCTATTCGTTATAATGGGAAAACACAAATTTCCGGCTATTTCAACTCGTTATCAGGGAAAAAAAACATTTTTTTTACAAGGACAACTCGTTACCAGAGAAAAACACAAAATTGAACTCGTTAATAAGAAGAAAACATGAATTCGAACTAGTTACCAAAGAAAAAACACAAATTTCTACTCGTTATAATGGGAAAACACAAATTTCCGGCGATGTCAACTCGTTATAAGGGAAAAACACATTTTTTCTACAAGGAAAACTTGTTACCAGAGAAAAACACAAATTTGAACTCGTTAATAAGAATAAAACATGAATTCGAACTCGTTACCAAAGAAAAAACAAAAATTTCTACTCGTTATAATGGGAAAACACAAATTTCCGGCGATGTCATCTCGTTATCAAGGAAAAAAATATTTTTTCTAAAAAGAAAACTCGTTACCAGAGAAAATCACAAATTTGAACTCGTTAATAAGAAGAAAACATGAATTCGAACTCGTTACCAATGAAAAAACACAAATTTCTACTCGTTATAATGGGAAAACACAAATTTCCGGCGATGTCAACTCGTTTTCAGGGAAAAAAACATTTTTTCTACAAGGACAACTCGTTACCAGAGAAAATCACAAATTTGAACTCGTTAATAAGAAGAACACATGAATTCGAACTCGTTACCAAAGAAAAAACACAAATTTCTACTCGTTATAATGGGAAAACACAAATTTCCGGCGATGTCAACTCGTTATCAGTGAAAAAAATATTTTTTTACAAGGAAAATTATTTACCAGAGAAAAACACAAATTTGAACTCGTTAATAAGAAGAAAATATGAATTCGAACTCGTTACCAAAGAAAAAACATAAATTTCTACTCGTTATAATGGGAAAACACAAATTTCCAGCGATGTCAACTCGTTATCAGGGAAAAAAACATTTTTTCTAAAAGGACAACTCGTTACCAGATAAAAACACAATTTTGAACTCGTTAATAAGAAGAAAACATGATTTCGAACTCGTTACCAAAGAAAAAACACAAATTTCTACTCGTTATAATGGGAAAACACAAATTTCCGGAGATGTCAACTCGTTATCAGGGAAAAAACATTTTTTCGACAAGGACAACTCGTTTCCAGAGAAAAACACAAATTTGAACTCGTTAATAAGAAGAAAACATGAATTCGAACTCGTTACCAAAGAAAAAACACAAATTTCTACTCGTTATAATGGGAAAACACAAATTTCCGGCGATGTCAACTCGTTATCAGGGAAAAAAACCTTTTTTCGACAAGCAAAACTCGTTACCAGAGAAAAACACAAATTTTAACTCGTTAATAAGAAGAAAACATGAATTCGAACTCGTTACCAAAGAAAAAACAAAAATTTCTACTCGTTATAATGGGAAAAAACACAAATTTCCGGGGATGTCAACTCGTTATCAGGGAAAAAAACATTTTTTCTAAAAGGACAACTCGTTACCAGAGAAAAACACAATTTTGAACTCGTTAATAAGAAGAAAACATGAATTCGAACTTGTTACCACAGAAAAAACAAAAATTTCTACTTGTTATAATAGGAAAACACAAATTTCCGGCGATGTCAACTCGTTATCAAGGAAAAAACATTTTTTCTGCCAGGACAACACGTTACCAGAGAAAATCACAAATTTGAACTCGTTAATTAGAAGAGAACATGAATTCAAACTCGTTACCATAGAAAAAACACAAATTTCTACTCATTATAAAGGGAAAACACAAATTTCCGGCGATGTCAACTCGTTATTAGGGAAAAACACATTTTTTCTACAAGGAAAACTTGTCACCAGAGAAAAACACAAATTTGAACTCGTTAATAAGAAGAAAACATGAATTCGAACTCGTTACCAAAGAAAAAACAAAAATTTCTACTCGTTATAATAGGAAAACACAAATTTCCGGCGATGCCATCTCGTTATCACGGAAAAAAGATTTTTTCTACAAGGAAAACTCGTTACCAGAGAAAATCACAAATTTGTACTCGTTATTAAGAAGAAAACATGAATTCGAACTCGTTACCAAAGAAAAAACAAAAATTTCTACTCGTTATATTGGGAAAACACAAATTTCCGGCGATGTCAACTCGTTATCTGGGAAAAAAACATTTTTTCTGCAAGGACAACACGTTACCAGAGAAAATCACAAATTTGAACTCGTTAATTAGATGAAAACATGAATTCGAACTCGTTACCAAAGAAAAAACACAAATTTCTACTCGTTAAAATGGGAAAACACAAATTTCCGGCGATGTCAACTCGTTATCACGGAAAAAAACCTTTTTTCTACAAGGAAAACTCGTTACCAGAGAAAAACACAAGTTTGAACTCGTTAATAAGAATAAAATATGAATTCGAACTCGTTACCAAAGAAAAAACATAAATTTCTACTCGTTATAATGGGAAAACACAAATTTCCAGCGATGTCAACTCGTTATCAGGGAAAAAAACATTTTTTCTAAAAGGACAACTCGTTACCAGAGAAAAACACAATTTTGAACTCGTTAATAATAAGAAAACATGAATTCGAACTCGTTACCATAGAAAAAAAAAAATTCTACTCGTTATAATGAGAAAACACAAATTTCCGGCAATGTCAACTCCTTATCAGGGAAAAAAACATTTTTTCTGCAAGGACAACATGTTACCAGAGAAAATCACAAATTTGAACTCGTTAATTAGAAGAGAACATGAATTCAAACTCGTTACCAAAGAAAAAACACAAATTTCTACTCGTTATAATGGGAAAACACAAATTTCCGGCGATGTCAACTCGTTATCAGGGAAAAACACATTTTTTCTACAAGGAAAACTTGTTACTAGAGAAAAACACAAATTTGAACTCGTTAATAAGAAGAAAACATGAATTCGAACTCGTTACCAAAGAAAAAATAAAAATTTCTACTTGTTATAATGGGAAAACACAAATTTCCGGCGATGTCATCTCGTTATCAAGGAAAAAAAGATTTTTTCTAAAAGGAAAACTCGTTACCAGAGAAAATCACAAATTTGAACTCATTAATAAGAAGAAAACATGAATTCGAACTCGTTACCAATGAAAAAACACAAATTTCTACTCGTTATAATGGGAAAACACAAATTTCCGGCGATGTCAACTCGTTTTCAAGGAAAAAAACATTTTTTCTACAAGGACAACTCGTTACCAGAGAAAATCACAAATTTTAACTCGTTAATAAGAAGAACACATGAATTCGAACTCGTTACCAAAGATAAAACACAAATTTCTACTCGTTATAATGGGAAAAAACAAATTTCCGGCGATGTCAACTCGTTATCAGGGAAAAAAATATTTTTTTACAAGGAAAACTCGTTACCAGAGAAAAACCCAAATTTGAACTCGTTAATAAGAAGAAAACATGAATTCGAACTCGTTACCAAAGAAAAAACAAAATTTCTACTCGTTATAATGGGAAAACACAAATTTCCGGCGATGTCAACTCGTTATCAGGGAAAAAAACATTTTTTCTACAAGGACAACACGTTACCAGAGAAAATAACAAATTTGAACTCGTTAATAAGAAGAAAACATGAATTCGAACTCGTTACCAAAGAAAAAACACAAATTTCTACTCGTTATAATGGGAAAACACAAATTTCCGGCGATGTCAACTCGTTATCAGGGAAAAACACATTTTTTCTACAAGGAAAACTTGTTACCAGAGAAAAACACAAATTTGAACTCGTTACCAAAGAAAAAATAAAAATTTCTACTTGTTATAATGGGAAAACACAAATTTCCGGTGATGTCATCTCGTTATCAAGGAAAAAAAGATTTTTTCTAAAAGGAAAACTCGTTATCAGAGAAAATCACAAATTTGAACTCGTTAATAAGAAGAAAACATGAATTCGAACTCGTTACCAATGAAAAAACACAAATTTCTACTCGTTATAATGGGAAAACACAAATTTCCGGCGATGTCAACTCGTTTTCAAGGAAAAAAACATTTTTTCTACAAGGACAACTCGTTACCAGAGAAAATCACAAATTTGAACTCGTTAATAAGAAGAACACATGAATTCGAACTCGTTACCAAAGAAAAAACACAAATTTCTACTCGTTATAATGGGAAAAAACAAATTTCCGGCGATGTCAACTCGTTATCAGGGAAAAAACATTTTTTTACAAGGAAAACTCGTTACCAGAGAAAAACACAAATTTGAACTCGTTAATAAGAAGAAAACATGAATTCGAACTCGTTACCAAAGAAAAAACAAAAATTTCTACTCGTTATAATGGGAAAACACAAATTTCCGGCGATGTCAACTCGTTATCAGGGAAAAAAACATTTTTTCTACAAGGACAACACGTTACCAGAGAAAATAACAAATTTGAACTCGTTAATAAGAAGAAAACATGAATTCGAACTCGTTACCAAAGAAAAAACACAAATTTCTACTCGTTATAATGGGGAAACACAAATTTCCGGCTTTTTCAACTCGTTATCAGGGAAAAAAAACATTTTTTTACAAGGACAACTTGTTAGCAGAGAAAAACACAAATTTGAACTCGTTAATAAGAAGAAAACATGAATTCGAACTCGTTACCAAAGAAAAAACAAAAATTTCTACTCGTTATAATGGGAAAACACAAATTTCCGGCGATGTCATCTCGTTATCAAGGAAAAAAAGATTTTTTCTAAAAGGAAAACTCGTTACCAGAGAAAATCACAAATTTGAACTCGTTAATAAGAAGAAAACATGAATTCGAACTCGTTACCAATGAAAAAATACAAATTTCTACTCGTTATAATGGGAAAACACAAATTTCCGGCGATGTCAACTCGTTTTTAGGGAAAAAAAAACATTTTTTCTACAAGGACAACTCGTTACTAGAGAAAATCACAAATTTGAACTCGTTAATAAGAAGAACACATGAATTCGAACTCGTTACCCGACGATGAGGTCAAGTTAAACTTTTAACTCGATTCCTACTAACACACTAGCAAGAGAACTAGGTTCAATTGTAGTATAGCCAAATAGAGTCGAGGTCGATCCCACGAGAGACTCGGCACAAACAAAACACAACTTTATCCTATTAGAACTAAATTGAAAGGGCGGTCTACGACCAACTAAATGCGTAAATAAAAAAACGTTGACAACCACAAGACACAAAAGACCACAAAGACAAACTAAAGACTACTAAAACACGGATAATACGGTTGATATTATCTAAACAAATAGTATTGATTACGCTAGTAGATTATAACTCCCCCATGTGAATTAGGATGATAACGAGACAAAACAAACGTTAAAGATTAATTATTATGACTACGGGAGTCATCCCCTAAGGTAGATTTAGCTCCGGTTAGGCCCTCTAAATCATCGTGCCTCCATTACGTGACTTCGCTTTTTAATGCCTCCATCTCATATAACTTCTGACACAATTACGAGACTAGGGATGCCGGTATAAACCGTAACCTCATCTAAGCAACATTCCTAGGGTAAGGCGTACTTCTTAGATGCCGATTCAATCTATATCCTAAGTAACAATCACTTTTTGGGTTTCATGTTAAATTATGATGACGAATAACTAAGTAGATCAGGTTTAATTACTCGTTTTAATTCCAATTCAGAGAATCTGACGTAGTCGAAGCCGATCATAATATTGCCCTACACGTTACCAGGCTCGGTCGACCGAACGACAGCACTCGGGTGACCGAATGACATGTCTCGGTCGACCGAACACAGTTTTGTGTCGGAACAAATCATGATTACTTCTTAACGTTTCTAACCTAAACACATGGGTTCGTAAATAAATCTACATCACGCAATCAATACAAGAAAAACTACTCCATAATAAAATATATCAGATCTACAAATAAAGATTGCATAATTGAATAGTCATACCCTCGAAGACGAGAGTGACTCCCACTCTTTAATGCGCTCCCTAATTGGAGAATCCGACGAATCCACAATGAACGAACATAAAGAAAATAAAACTAAAACTAAAATTGTATAAATTGTTTTTGTGTTGTAGTGGTGTGTCTTCTCAGCATCGTGGTTGCTGTTTATATAGGAGTTGTAGCCGACATAGGGAGAATCTAGAAGATTGACATGCATTTATCAAACTAGGCTCGGGTGACCGAACCTACACGCTCGGTCGACCGGATGGCATGGCTCGGTCGACCGAGCCTTCCTTTGTCACGCGTTTTCGCTCCGCTTTATCTGACTTGTTCCCCACTCCATGCTTTTGAATTGATCTGATTAATCTTTTCTTCAATGCTCCAATTTTCTTCTCTTTTATCTTGAGATTTCTTGATTGTGTGATAATTATCTTCCCGATTCGTTATGATCTGCAAAATCAGTATTTATCTCACAATTAATTGCTCTTTTATAATAAAAACAGCTAAATACCAATTATCACATTAATAATCACTTATCATTAAATAATACATATAAACAAGTGATTTAATATGAAATATATATAATTAACTCCGATTTAAGGTTATAATTGATGACATAAATAGGTATATTTTAACCGTCATCAAAATGCCCCCCACTTAAACTTTGCTTCGTCCCGAACAAAGCATCGATAAGTCATTCCCCAAGACAACATTTTCCGTGGTCAACTCATACTTACACAAGAAACCCGAGTCAACTCATACCAGTCATGCTCATAAGATAAGCATTATTCACTACTCGCTATGAATCGATGTGATTGTGTGCATGTGCATTGGTTTTATATAAATGTAGCAAGATTAGAGCTTATGCAAGACTTCACATCAAAATTCACCAACATCGCATTCATACTTCTTATGCCTCGCAATGGTTAAAGCACTAGAACAATAAGCAAGAGCGTATCTATAGGGTTTTTGGACTTGGAGACCGAGTACTACTCAAAGCCTCTCTAAAAATTTGAATTTTTTTTTTCAATTTTGCTTATTTTTCGAATACTACTAACCTCAAGGAAGAAAACTTTTCATAGAGTATCCCCATATCTTAGATCATGCATAGTATCGAATATTACCACAAGCGCGGGGCTACTTTGGTAATGTTACTACAAGCCCAGTGTTCTTAACGCATTGTCGAAACACAGGTACGTCCCAAGCTTATTACTCTGCTTTTGTTGGCTAGAAGATCAGAATACATCAGTCGACAAATATCGACATTAGGTCCTCATAACCAATTATCTACGCACTGTACACATACTTCTTTCAATTATTATAACTCATGCGGTACTAGACGATTCTCATGTCGAGTAATTGAACAATACCTAACTACTTGCAATTGTTGGCATGAATATCCTTAAGTTTACTAACAATTTATCGCAAAAGTATAATATGACCACGTACTCACGCAACTTGGTTCCTTTCCTATCAATTCTAAGTATAAGAACTTCACAAGTTTAAGGGTACGAGTTAAACAATTTGGCATTTATCCATAAAAATTTTAAATTTGGCTCAATATTGTCTCAGTATTCCGTTCCCCTTGACTTTTTCAACATATAGCTAAGTCCCTTGCCCCCCACTTAAACATGGCATTGTCCTCAATGACAAAAATAAATGAGAGTTCAAGATGAAAGACTTAGCTCGGAAACGGCTCCCGCAAAAAAGGAACAATATCGGAGTAATCATCAAAGCACATCGTGGAGAGACGACACATCCCGTATAAACAAACAAGCTCCACGAAATCGTCAAATACCATGTCTATGGAAATTATAAAATAATGTGGCGAAATTAGATATAGATATCTAAAAACAAATTTAAGCCACTTTACTTTATACTTGCCATGGACAAGACCAAAAGTGATTTAAACCTAAATAAAAACTCACATGACGGCTATCAAGGAAAAAACCTCGTTTATTCCGAACTTAGACTCGGAACATGGCGAGATGAAAAAAACCGTGATAGGCGCATGCTACTTTATTAAAAAGAAAAACGAAAAAGATAGGTATACGTAGTAGTTCTAAGTTTATAGTCGCTAGCTCGACTCGCTTCAAGATGATTTATTCATAGACGGGGTCATCGAGGTACAAAACCTCCTCCTCAAATCGATCGGCGGAAGCCCGTGATAATGCTTCACACGATGTCCATTGACCACAAATCTGGACTCGTCTTTGAAATTGAATAGCTCCACCGCTCCAGAAGGAAAGACTTGTTGTACTTGAAATGGGCCACACCATCTTGATTTCAACTTCCCGGGAAGAGTCTCAAGCGCGAATTGTACAAGAGAACCAGATCACCCTCTTGAAAGGTCCTATCCAAGATCTTTTTGTCATGGAACTTCTTCGTGCGCTCCTTGAAAATCTTGGCATTCTCGTATGCCTCTAAACGAAACTCCTCCAGGCGAGTTAATTCTAACATCCTCTTCTCACCGGCCAACGTCTCATCAAAATTTAGCATCCTTGTTGCCCACATGGCCCGGTGCTCCAGTTCCACAGGTAGATGACATGTCTTTCCAAAAACAATCCTATATGGTGACATTCCAATCGAGGTTTTATATGCAGTCCTATAAGCCCATAAAGCGTCGTGTAAACGTAACGACCAATCGTTCCTAGTCGTATTGACAGTTTTCTCCAGGATACGCTTTATCTCTCGATTGGTGACTTCTACCTGTCCACTAGTCTGGGGGTGATATGCGGTTGCTAGCTTATGTCGAACCCCATACTTAATCATCAGCCTTTCAAAAGGTTTATTACAAAAATGACTACCATTGGCGCTTATAATTGCCCTAGGCGTCCCAAACCTTGTAAAAATATTCTTTTTCAAGAATCTAACCACAACCCTAGCATCGTTAGTAGGGGAAGCAATGGCCTCAACCCATTTGGATACATAATCAACAGCAACTAAGATATATCGGTTAGATAGCGATGAAGTGAAAGGTCCAACGAAATCTATTCCCCAAACGTCAAAAAGTTCTACTTCTAAGATGCTCTTAAGTGGCATCTCATTCCTCCGTGAAATATTTCCTGTCATTTGACAAGCATGACATGCCTTTGCATATTGGTGTGCATCCTTAAACAATGTCGGCCAATAAAAACCACATTGGAGGACCTTAGCCGCGGTTTTTTCTCCCCGTAGTGTCCTCCAACTTCATAGGAATGACAATGCTTCGGATATCATTATACTCTTCTTCGGGCACACACCTTCGAAAAATATTATCGGATCCTAGCTTAAACAAATAAGGCTCATCCCAATAATAGTGTCTAAGATCTTTAAAGAATTTTTTCCTTTCTTGGACAAAGTGAGATTCGGTGGTAGGTACTTTGCGGATAGATAATTGACAAACAAACTAAACCATGGTTGCTTCTTCTCCTTCACAACCTCTATTCGCGAAGAAAGCTGCAAGCACAATCATCATGTCCCCGATGGTGGTGATGGAGAAAAGTTGTTCATCGGAAAAGATTCTCCTATCTCGGGTAATTCCTCACCATCCTCTAATTGTAAGCGCGATAGATGATCGGCCACCACGTTCTCACTTCCTTTCTTATCTCGGATTTCTACGTCAAATTCTTGCGGCGGTAGAATCCATCTCAACAAGCCTCGGCTTTGAATCTTGCTTTGCTAGGAGATACCGAAGAGCCGCATGGTCGATCCACACCGTGACTTTAGATCCCACTAAGTAAGATCTAAACTTGTCAAAAGCAAAGATAACGGCCAAAAGCTCTTTCTCCGTTGTGGCATAATTTCTTTGGGCTGCATTCAAAGTCCTGCTTGCATAATAAATAGGTCTGAAGATCTTATCTTTTCTTTGACCCAAAGCGGCGCCAACAAAGCGATCACTTGCATCACACATCGGTTCAAACGGAAGATCCCAATCTGGTGCGACCAGAACGGGTGCAGTAATCAGTCTACTTTTTATTTCGTTGAAAGCTTTTATGCACTCGTTAGAAAACATGAATGGTACATCCTTGGCCAATAATTCGGTAAGAGGTCTAGAGATTAGGGAAAAGTCCTTGATAAACCTATGATAAAATCCGGCGTGGCCTAAAAAACCTCGCAAAGTTTTAAGATTGGTAGGTGGAGGTAATTTCTCGATCACCTCAACTTTGGCTCTATCCACCTCTATACCGTTCTTTGATATGCGGTGGCCTAGTACTATACCTTCCGTAACCATCAAATGACACTTCTCCCAGTTAAGCACAAGATTAGTCTCTTCACATCTCTTTAATACTCGTGCTAGATGTGCGAGACATGAATCGAAATCGTCTCCAAATACGGAGAAATCATCCATAAAGATTTCCAAGAAATCTTCCACCATGTCCGCAAATAATGACATCATACATCGTTGAAATGTCGCAGGTGCGTTACACAATCCAAATGGCATACGATTATACGCAAATGTCCCATATGGGCATGTAAATGTTGTTTTCTCACGATCTTCGGGCGAGATGTGGATTTGATAGTATCCCGAATACCCGTCAAGAAAACAATAGAAAGCATGCCCGCTCAGTCTCTCGAGCATTTGATCGATGAAAGGAAGAGGAAAGTGGTCCTTACGAGTTGCATCATTTAGTTTCCTAAAGTCTATGCATACTCGATGCCCGGTGATTAGCCTCACAGGAATTAACTCATTCAACTCATTGGCTTGCACTGTCAATCCTCCCTTCTTGGGAACTACGTGGATAGGGCTCACCCATTCGCTATCAGCAATTGGAAATATAATTCCCATTTCTAGCATTTTTATAACTTCATCCCTAACCACGTCCTTTAATTGTGGGGTTAAACGCCTCTGAGGTTGTGCAACCGCTTTCTTTTCAGGGTCCACGGAAATCTTGTGCATACATACGCTAGGACTAATGCCCTTAACGTCAGCTATGGTCCATCCAAATGCTCCGCGGTACTCTCTCAGAACTCTCATTAGTTTTTCCTCTTGTAAGTCTGTCAAGGAAGAAGATATAATTAGCGGCAAAGTCTCATCTTGAAGAAATACATACTTCAAGTTCGCAGGAAGAGGTTTTAAAGTCAAATTTGTGGGAGGTTCTTCCAAAGAGGTCTTCAACTTTTGACCAGTGAGTTTGAGTTCGAAGTACTTATGCCACGTTGGTCTATGATAGAATCTTTCAATCTCCGCAAAGACTTACTTCCTCTACAGGCCTTGGGGTCCCTCTACTACATCCCGGCCATATCATCTTCTCCTCCTCACTACTCACGTACTTGACTTCATCTTCTTCTTCTAAGACAAGATCCAAGAAATCCTTGATACTTTCATGTTGTTGAAATTCTTGAACGATCCTATCAATGGAATCTAACATGAAACATGCATCCTCTCCATCATCAGGTTGCTTCATAGTGTCGAAGACATTGAATGCAACTCTCTCTTCGTTTACTCTTAACACCAACTCGCCTTTGTAAACATCAATTAGCGTTCTACTAGTGGCCATGAAAGGTCTTCCTAATATCAAGGGCACTTCGTAGTTAGCTTCCATATCTAATACCACAAAGTCGACAGGAAATACAAACTTTTCAACCCTTACCAGCACATCCTCAACCACTCCACACGGTTCTTTAACAGAACGGTCAGCTAATTGCAGTGTGATTGAGGTCTTCTTTAGATCTTTCATGCCTAGCTTCCGAAAAATAGATAGTGGCATCAGGTTCACGCTAGCTCCTAGATCACACAAAGCTTTGTTTAAACATACGTTACCTATGGTGCAGGGAATGAGAAAGCTTCCCGGATCTTTGCATTTTGGGGGTAACTTATGTTGAAGAATGGCTGAGCACTCCTCATTAAGGCATATGGTTTCTAAATCTAAAAGTTTCCTTTTAGTTGAGACGGCGTCTTTTAAAAACTTGGTGTACTCAGGCATTTCAGCTAGTGCTTCAACTAGGGGTATATTGATTTGTAACTTACTAAACATATCCACGAACTTCTTATACCTCTTATTATCAAACTTAGGCTTCGGCTTTGGTGGAGGATAAGGTAGAGTTGAAGGATCGACATCGGTGAAAATTGGATACTTGTTATCGTAAAGTTCAACTCTAGTGGCCAAAAGTTCTTTATATGTTCTTTGCTTAGGCAAAGACTCGGAAGTATTGGTCTCATTGCTTGGCTCACCATCCTTATCCTTTGCGGCTTTCTCTTGCAGGGATGGTGGAGTTATTTCTTTTCCACTTCTTGGCATGATCGCATTCAAATCCTTAGGGTTCTTCTCAGTGTTGCTTGGCAACCCTCCAGGAGGTCTAGTTGAGACTTGCTCAGCTAGTTGTCCTACCTGGTGCGTGAGATTTTGGACTAGAGCTTCTTGATTGGTCACCTTGGCATCGGTCTTCTGACAATATTGGCTAAAGTTAGTGGCTAATTCAGCCATAGATTTTGAAAGTTGTCCCATATTGTCGTGACGACATTACTCGGTTTTTCTATCGCAGCCTTCCCAACCAAAAGTTTTAGTCTCGTTTGTGGTACATAAGGGGTAGGCGGTTTAGGCCTTTCTCCCGCATTTATGTCACTATATCGGAATCCGGGGTGGTTATGATTAGGCTGTACCCTCCCCCGATATAATTGGCTTCTTCAAGATACCGATTCTCGCTTTGAGGTGCTACCTCGATTCCGCCCCTTTCTCTACTCTTGTCATCCTCTCTTGCATCCCATCTACCTTATTGTTGATAACAGACAGTTGTTCTAAGATTTTGGTAGATGCACTATAATCAAATATGTCAGCGGCCATCTTCACAGTAGCTATGTCATTGCCTCCCCATTGACTATTCATCGCTATTTGCTCCATCTTCCCTTGTGCCTCCTCAGGAGATAAAAGAACAAACGCTCCATTGCTGGAGGCATCTACTCTAATTTTCTCAGTCTCTCTCAACCCATGGTAAAAAGTTTGCATTAAAAGCCAAAGAGAGATGTCGTGATGAGGACACTTCCTCATAGCTTCCTTGAAACGCTCCCAAGCTTGATCGAAACTCTCCCCAGGTTGTTGCTTAAATCCTAGGATGTCTTGGCGTAACTTAAAGGTTTTTCCTAAAGGAAAGTACTTATTCATGAATTTTTGCAACAATTGTTCCCAAGTAGTGATAGATCCAGCCTCTAAAGAGAGAAGCCATTGCTTAGCTTTATCTTTCAAAGTGAAAGGGAAAAGCTTAAGACGAATGTTCCCCTCCGGGATTAATTCTGGTTTCACTGTGCTAACGATTTCCAAGAAATTCGTCACGTGAACACCAGGATCCTCGTTCTGAATTCCATGAAAAGTAGAATAGTTGGTCACCATTTGAATTACATTAGGCCTAGGGTGATAGACTTCCGCAGCATCTTGCGGTGCTACGATAGCGGGAATGAATTGTTCAATAGTGGGCGTTGCATAACTTTGCAAAGTGCGCCTCGCTCCTTGAACTAGGGCTTGGTTCTCATTATTTGCATTCACATTATTGGCATTATTAATAACAGGATTAGGTACCTGGTTTGGATTGACCGGATTGCCTTCCATTTCTGTTTCAGATTCAGAATGTTCAGAATGATCGGTTGTATGTTCTTCTTCCACTCCTTGCTCGCTTTCCTCAAGATTTGGATCCTCTTCTCCTTGCTTAGCCGGTTCCCTAGCTAACTTCCTATTCCTTCTTGCAAATTTCTCTATCTCGGGATTATATGGCTCAAGCGGTTCCTTCGATTTCGAGTAGCGTACTATAAAATAATAAACAACAATAAAACAATTAATCACTAGTAAAGGCTAGGCCTTTAACTAACTAAATAAAACTAAAACAGACTCGAAATAAGTTTGAGAAAAGAAAACGTAAATAAAACAGAAACAGAATATTGTAAAACTGATACGGAACAGAAACAGAAAAGAAAACAAATTCTCGGTCGACCGAGAGCTATTGTTCGGTCGAACGAACGCTTTTTTTTTTATTTTTTTTACGACACTATTTTAATATACAGACTCTTATTCACAGAATATTCACGAATCCAGTTCTAACAAAATAAGCTATATCTTAATTTAATGACTCGAATCCCCGGCAACGGCGCCAAAAACTTGATGGAGGTCAAGTTAAACTTTTAACTCGATGCCTACTAACACACTAGCAAGAGAACTAGGTTCAATTGTAGTATAGCCAGATAGAGTCGAGGTCGATCCCACAGAGACTCGGCACAAACAAAACACAACTTTATCCTATTAGAACTAAATTGAAAGGGCGGTCTACGACCAAATAAATGCAGTAAATAAAACAGTGACAACCACAAGACACAAAAGACCACAAAGACAAACTAAAGACTACTAAAACACGGATAATACGGTTGATATTATCTAAACAAATAGTATTGATTACGCTAGCAGATTATAACTCCCCCATGTGAATTAGGATGATAACGAGACAAAACAAACGTTAAAGATTAATTATTATGACTACGGGAGTCATCCCCTAAGGTAGACTTAGCTCCGGTTAGGCCCTCTAAATCATCGTGCCTCCATTACGTGACTTCGCTTTTTAATGCCTCCATCTCATATAACTTCTAACACAATTACGAGACTAGGGATGCCGGTATAAACCGTAACCTCATCTAAGCAACATTCCTAGGGTAAGGCGTACTTCTTAGATGCCGATTCAATCTATATCCTAAGTAACAATCACTTTTTGGGTTTCATGTTAAATTATGATGACGAATAACTAAGTTGATCGGTTTAATTACTCGTTTTAATTCCAATTCGGAGAATCGACGTAGTCGAAGCCGATCATAATATTGCCCTACACATTACCAGCTCGGTCGACCGAACGACAGCACTCGGGCGACCGAATGACATGTCTCGGTCGACCGAACACAGTTTTGTGTCGGAACAAATCATGATTACTTCTTAACGTTTCTAACCTAAACACATGGGTTCGTAAATAAATCTACATCACGCAATCAATACAAGAAAAACTACTCCATAATAAAATATATCAGATCTACAAATAAAGATTGCATAATTGAATAGTCATACCCTCGAAGACGAGAGTGACTCCCACTCTTTAATGCGCTCCCTAATTGGAGAATCCGACGAATCCACAATGAACGAACATAAAGAAAATAAAACTAAAACTAAAATTGTATAAATTGTTTTTGGGTTGTAGTGGTGTGTCTTCTCAGCATCGTGGCTGCTGTTTATATAGGAGTTGTAGCCGACATAGGGAGAATCTAGAAGATTGACATGCATTTATCAAACTAGGCTCGGGTGACCGAACCTACACGCTCGGTCGACCGGATGGCATGGCTCGGTCGACCGAACCTTCCTTTGTCACGCGTTTTCGCTCCGCTTTATCTGACTTGTTCCCCACTCCATGCTTTTGAATTGATCTGATTAATCTTTTCTTCAATGCTCCGATTTTCTTCTCTTTTATCTTGAGATTTCTTGATTGTGTGATAATTATCTTCCCGATTCGTTATGATCTGCAAAATCAGTATTTATCTCACAATTAATTGCTCTTTTATAATAAAAACAGCTAAATACCAATTATCACATTAATAATCACTTATCATTAAATAATACATATAAACAAGTGATTTAATATGAAATATATATAATTAACTCCGATTTAAGGTTATAATTGATGACATAAATAGGTATATTTTAACCGTCATCATTACCAAAGAAAAAACACAAATTTCTACTCGTTATAATGGGAAAACACAAATTTCCGGCGATGTCAACTCGTTATCAGGGAAAAAAACATTTTTTTAAAAGGAAAACTCGTTACCAGAGAAAAACACAAATTTGAACTCGTTAATAAGAAGAAAACATGAATTCGAACTCGTTACCAAAGAAAAAAAATTTCTACTCGTTATAATAGGAAAACACAAATTTCCAGCGATGTCAACTCGTTATCCGGGAAAAAAACATTTTTTCTACAAAGACAACTCGTTACCAGAGAAAAACAAAAATTTGAACTCGTTAATAAGAAGAAAACATGAATTCGAACTCGTTACCAAAGAAAAAACAAAAATTTCTACTCGTTATAATGGGAAAACACAAATTTCCGGCGATGTCAACTCGTTATCAGGGAAAAAAAACATTTTTTCTAGAAGGAAAACTCGTTACCAGAGAAAAACACAAATTTGAACTCGTTAATAAGAAGAAAACAAGAATTCGAACTCGTTACCAAAGAAAAAACAGAAATTTCTACTCGTTATATTGGGAAAACACAAATTTCCGGCGATGTCAACTCGTTATCTGGGAAAAAAACTTTTTTTTCTGCATGGACAACACGTTACCAGAGAAAATCACAAATTTGAACTCGTTAATTAGAAGAAAACATGAATTCGAACTCGTTACCAAAGAAAAAACACAAATTTCTACTCGTTATAATAGGAAAACACAAATTTCCGGCGATGTCAACTCGTTATCAGGGAAAAAAACATTTTTTCTACAAGGAAACTTGTTACCAGAGAAAAACACAAATTTGAACTCGTTAATAAGAAGAAAACAAGAATTCGAACTCGTTACCAAAGAAAAAACAAAAATTTCTACTCGTTATAATGGGAAAACACAAATTTCCGGCGATGTCAACTCGTTATCAGGGAAAAAAACTTTTTTTCTACAAGAAAAACTCGTTACCAGAGAAAATCACAAATTTGAACTCGTTAATTAGAAGAAAACATGAATTCGAACTCGTTACCAATGAAAAAACACAAATTTCTACTCGTTATAATGGGAAAACACAAATTTCCGGCGATGTCAACTCGTTTTCAGGGAAAAAAAACATTTTTTCTACAAAGACAACTCGTTACCAGAGAAAAACAAAAATTTGAACTCGTTAATAAGAAGAAAACATGAATTCGAACTCGTTACCAAAGAAAAAACAAAAATTTCTACTCGTTATAATGGGAAAACACAAATTTCCGGCGATGTCAACTCGTTATCAGGGAAAAAAAACATTTTTTCTACAAGGAAAACTCGTTACCAGAGAAAAACACAAATTTTAACTCGTTAATAAGAAGAAAACAAGAATTCGAACTCGTTACCAAAGAAAAAAACGAAATTTCTACTCGTTCTATTGGGAAAACACAAATTTCCGGCGATGTCAACTCGTTATCTGGGAAAAAAACATTTTTTTCGCATGGACAACACGTTACCAGAGAAAATCACAAATTTGAACTCGTTAATTAGAAGAAAACATGAATTCGAACTCGTTACCAAAGAAAAAACACAAATTTCTACTCGTTATAATGGGAAAACACAAATTTCCGGCGATGTCAACTCGTTATCAGGGAAAAAAACATTTTTTCTACAAGGACAAGTCGTCACAAGAGAAAAAAAAATTGAACTCGTTAATAAGAAGAAAACATGAATTCGAACTCGTTACCATTGAAAAAACAGAAATTTCTACTCGTTATAATGGGAAAACACAAATTTCCGGCGATGTCAACTCGTTATCAGGGAAAAAAAAACATTTTTTCTACAAGGAAAACTCGTTACCAGAGAAAAACACAAATTTGAACTCGTTAATAAGAAGAAAACAAGAATTCGAACTCGTTACCAAAGAAAAAACAAAATTTCTACTCGTTATATTGGGAAAACACAAATTTCCGGCGATGTCAACTCGTTATCTGGGAAAAAAACATTTTTTCTGCAAGGACAACACGTTACCAGAGAAAATCACAAATTTGAACTCGTTAATTAGAAGAACACATGAATTCGAACTCGTAACCAAAGAAAAAACACAAATTTCTACTCGTTATAATGGGAAAACACAAATTTCCGGCGATGTCAACTCGTTATCAGGGAAAAAAAGATTTTTTTCTACAAGGAAACTTGTTACCAGAGAAAAACACAAATTTGAACTCGTTAATAAGAAGAAAACAAGAATTCGAACTCGTTACCAAAGAAAAAACAAAAATTTCTACTCGTTATAATGGGAAAACACAAATTTCCAGCGATGTCAACTCGTTGACAAGGAAAAAAACATTTTTTCTACAAGAAAAACTCGTTACCAGAGAAAATCACAAATTTGAACTCGTTAATTAGAAGAAAACATGAATTCGAACTCGTTACCAATGAAAAAACACAAATTTCTACTCGTTATAATGGGAAAACACAAATTTCCGGCGATGTCAACTCGTTATCAAGGAAAAAAACATTTTTTCTACAAGGACAACTCGTTACCAGAGAAAAACACAAATTTGAACTCGTTAATAAGAAGAAAACATGAATTCGAACTCGTTACCAAAGAAAAAACACAAATTTCTACTCGTTATAATGGGAAAACACAAATTTCCGGCGATGTCAACTCGTTATTAGGGAAAAAAACATTTTTTCTACAAGGACAAGTCGTCACAAGAGAAGAAAAAAATCTGAACTCGTTAATAAGAAGAAAACATGAATTCGAACTCGTTACCATTGAAAAAACAGAAATTTCTACTCGTTATAATGGGAAAACACAAATTTCCGGCGATGTCAACTCGTTATCAGGGAAAAAAACATTTTTTCTGCAAGGACAACACGTATAATGAGAAAATCACAAATTTGAACTCGTAAATTAGAAGAAAACATGAATTCGAACCCGTTACCAAAGAAAAAACACAAATTTCTACTCGTTATAATGGGAAAACACAAATTTCCGGCGATGTCAACTCGTTATTATGGAAAAAAAACATTTTTTCCACAAGGAAAACTCGTTACCAGAGAAAAACACAAATTTGAACTCGTTAATAAGAAGAAAATATGAATTCGAACTCGTTACCAAAAAAAAACAAAAATTTCTACTCGTTTAATGGGAAAACAAAAATTTCCGTCGATGTCAACTCGTTATCAGGGAAAAAAACATTTTTTCTATAAGGAAAACTCGTTACCAGAGAAAATCACAAATTTGAACTCGTTAATAAGAAGAAAACATGAATTCGAACTCGTTACCAATGAAAAAATACAAATTTCTACTCGTTATAATGGGAAAACACAAATTTCCGGTGATGTCTACTCGTTATCAGGGAAAAAAACATTTTTTCTACAAGGACAACTCGTTACCAGAGAAAATCACAATTTTGAACTCGTTAATAAGAAGAAAACATGAATTCGAACTCGTTACCATAGAAAAAACACAAATTTCTACTCGTTGTAATGGGAAAACACAAATTTCCGGCGATGTCAACTCGTTATCAGGGAAAAAAACATTTTTTTACAAGGAAAACTCGTTACCAGAGAAAAACACAAATTTGAACTCGTTAATAAGAAGAAAACATGAATTCGAACTCGTTACCAAAGAAAAAAAAATTTCTACTCGTTATAATGGGAAAACACAAATTTCCGGCGATGTCAACTCGTTATCAGGGAAAAAAACATTTTTTCTACAAGGACAACTCGTTACCAGAGAGAAACAAAAATTTGAACTTGTTAATAAGAAGAAAACATGAATTCGAACTCGTTACCAAAGAAAAAACACAAATTTTTACTCGTTATAATGGGAAAACACAAATTTCCGGCGATGTCAACTCGTTATCAGGGAAAAACACATTTTTTCTACAAGGAAAACTCGTTACCAGAGAAAATCACAAATTTGAACTCGTTACTAAGAAGAAAACATTAATTCGAACTCGTTATCAATGAAAAAATATAAATTTCTACTCGTTATAATGGGAAAACACAAATTTCCGGAGATGTCAACACGTTATCAGGGAAAAAAACAATTTTTCTACAAGGACAACTCGTTACCAGAGAAAATCACAAATTTGAACTCGTTAATAAGAAGAAAACATGAATTCGAACTCGTTACCAATGAAAAAACACAAATTTCTACTCGTTATAATGGGAAAACACAAATTTCCGGTGATTTCAACTCATTATCAGGGAAAAAAAACATTTTTTCTGCAAGGACAACACGTATAATGAGAAAATCACAAATTTGAACTCGTAAATTAGAAGAAAACATGAATTCGAACTCGTTACCAAAGAAAAAACACAAATTTCTACTCGTTATAATGGGAAAACACAAATTTCCGGCGATGTCAACTCGTTATTAGCGAAAAAAACTTTTTTTCTACAAGGACAACTCGTTACCAGAGAAAAACACAAATTTGAACTCGTTAATAAGAAGAAAACAAGAATTCGAACTCGTTACCAAAGAAAAAACAGAAATTTCTACTCGTTATATTGGGAAAACACAAATTTCCGGCGATGTCAACTCGTTATCTGGGAAAAAAACATTTTTTCTGCATGGACAACCCGTTACCAGAGAAAATCACAAATTTGAACTCGTTAATTAGAAGAAAACATGAATTCGAACTCGTTACCAAAGAAAAAACACAAATTTCTACTCGTTATAATGGGAAAACACAAATTTCCGGCGATGTCAACTCGTTATCAGGGAAAAAAAGATTTTTTTCTACAAGGAAACTTGTTACCGAGAGAAAAACACAAATTTGAACTCGTTAATAAGAAGAAAACAAGAATTCGAACTCGTTACCAAAGAAAAAACAAAAATTTCTACTCGTTATAATGGGAAAACACAAATTTCCGGCGATGTCAACTCGTTAACAAGGAAAAAAACATTTTTTCTACAAGAAAAACTCGTTACCAGAGAAAATCACAAATTTGAACTCGTAAATTAAAACATTTTTTCTACAAGGACAACTCGTTACCAGAGAAAAACACAAATTTGAATTCGTTAATAAGAAGAAAACATGAATTCGAACTCGTTACCAAAGAAAAAACACAAATTTCTACTCGTTATAATGGGAAAACACAAATTTCCAGCGATGTCAACTCGTTATCAGGGAAAAAAGCATTTTTTCTACAAGGACAAGTCGTCACAAGAGAAAAAAAAATTTGAACTCGTTAATAAGAAGAAAACATGAATTCGAACTCGTTACCATTGAAAAAACAGAAATTTCTACTCGTTATAATGGGAAAACACAAATTTCCGGCGATGTCAACTCGTTATCAGGGAAAAAAAACATTTTTTCTACAAGGAAAACTCGTTACCTGAGAAAAACACAAATTTGAACTCGTTAATAAGAAGAAAACAAGAATTCGAACTCGTTACCAAAGAAAAAACAGAAATTTCTACTCGTTATATTGGGAAAACACAAATTTCCGGCGATGTCAACTCGTTATCTGGGAAAAAAATATTTTTTCTGCATGGACAACCCGTTACCAGAGAAAATCACAAATTTGAACTCGTTAATTAGAAGAAAACATGAATTCGAACTCGTTACCAAAGAAAAAACACAAATTTCTACTCGTTATAATGGGAAAACACAAATTTCCGTCGATGTCAACTCGTTATCAGGGAAAAAAAGATTTTTTTCTACAAGGAAACTTGTTACCAGAGAAAAACACAAATTTGAACTCGTTAATAAGAAGAAAACAAGAATTCGAACTCGTTACCAAAGAAAAAACAAAAATTTCTACTCGTTATAATGGGAAAACACAAATTTCCGGCGATGTCAACTCGTTAACAAGGAAAAAAACATTTTTTCTACAAGAAAAACTCGTTACCAGAGAAAATCACAAATTTGAACTCGTTAATTAGAAGAAAACATGAATTCGAACTCGTTACCAATGAAAAAACACAAATTTCTACTCGTTATAATGGGATAACACAAATTTCCGGCGATGTCAACTCGTTATCAGGGAAAAAAACATTTTTTCTACAAGGACAACTCGTTACCAGAGAAAAACACAAATTTGAATTCGTTAATAAGAAGAAAACATGAATTCGAACTCGTTACCAAAGAAAAAACACAAATTTCTACTCGTTATAATGGGAAAACACAAATTTCCAGCGATGTCAACTCGTTATCAGGGAAAAAAGCATTTTTTCTACAAGGACAAGTCGTCACAAGAGAAAAAAAAATTTGAACTCGTTAATAAGAAGAAAACATGAATTCGAACTCGTTACCATTGAAAAAACAGAAATTTCTACTCGTTATAATGGGAAAACACAAATTTCCGGGGATGTCAACTCGTTATCAGGGAAAAAAATATTTTTTCTGCAAAGACAACACGTATAATGAGAAAATCACAAATTTGAACTCGTAAATTAGAAGAAAACATGAATTCGAACCCGTTACCAAAGAAAAAACACAAATTTCTACTCGTTATAATGGGAAAACACAAATTTCCGGCGATGTCAACTCGTTATTATGGAAAAAAACATTTTTTCTACAAGGAAAACTCGTTACCAGAGAAAAACACAAATTTGAACTCGTTAATAAGAAGAAAATATGAATTCGAACTCGTTACCAAAAAAAAAAACAAAAATTTCTACTCGTTTAATGGGAAAACAAAAATTTCCGGCGATGTCAACTCGTTATCAGGGAAAAAAACATTTTTTCTACAAGGAAAACTCGTTACCAGAGAAAATCACAAATTTGAACTCGTTAATAAGAAGAAAACATGAATTCGAACTCGTTACCAATGAAATTTTTGTTTTTTCTTTGGTAACGAGTTCGAATTCATGTTTTCTTCTTATTAACGAGTTCGAATTTGTGTTTTTCTCTGGTAACGAGTTTTCCTTGTTGAAAAAAGGTTTTTTTCCCTGATAACGAGTTGACATCGCCGGAAATTTGTGTTTTCCCATTATAACGATTAGAAATTTGTGTTTTTTCTTTGGTAACGAGTTCGAATTCATTTTTTCTTCTAATTAACGAGTTCAAATTGGTGATTTTCTCTGGTAACGTGTTGTCCTTGTAGAAAAAAATGTTTTTTTCCCGATAACGAGTTGACATCGCCGGAAATTTGTGTTTTCCCATTATAACGAGTAGAAATTTTTGTTTTTTCTTTGGTAACGAGTTCGAATTCATGTTTTTTCTTATTAACGAGTTCAAATTTGTGTATTTCTCTGGTAACGAGTTTTCCTTGTAAAAAAATGTTTTTTTCCCTGATAACGAGTTGACATCGCCGGAAATTTGTGTTTTCCCATTATAACGAGTAGAAATTTTTGTTTTTTCTTTGGTAACGAGTTCGAATTCATGTTTTCTTCTTATTAACGAGTTCGAATTTGTGTTTTTCTCTGGTAACGAGTTTTCCTTGTTGAAAAAAGGTTTTTTTCCCCGATAACGAGTTGACATCGCCGGAAATTTGTGTTTTCCCATTATAACGATTAGAAATTTGTGTTTTTTCTTTGGTAACGAGTTCGAATTCATTTTTTCTTCTTATTAACGAGTTCAAATTTGTGATTTTCTCTGGTAACGTGTTGTCCTTGTAGAAAAAAATGTTTTTTTCCCGGATAACGAGTTGACATCGCCGGAAATTTGTGTTTTCCCGTTATAACGAGTAGAAATTTTTGTTTTTTCTTTGGTAACGAGTTCGAATTCATGTTTTCTTCTTATTAACGAGTTCAAATTTGTGTATTTCTCTGGTAACGAGTTTTCCTTGTAAAAAAATGTTTTTTTCCATGATAACGAGTTGACATCGCCGGAAATTTGTGTTTTCCCAATATAACGAGTAGAAATTTTGGGTTTTTTCTCTGGTAACGAGTTCGAATTCATGTGTTCTTCTTATTTACGAGTTCAAATTTATGATTTTCTCTGGTAACGAGTTGTCCTTTTAGAAAATAAAAATTTCCCTGAAAACGAGTTGACATCGGCCGAAATTTGTGTTTTCCCATTATAACGAGTAGAAATTTGTGTTTTTTCATTGGTAACGAGTTCGAATTCATGTTTTCTTCTTATTAACGAGTTCAAATTTGTGATTTTCTCTGGTAACGAGTTTTCCTTGTAGAAAAAATGTTTTTTTCCCTGATAACGAGTTGACATCGCGGAAATTTGTGTTTTCCCATTATAACGAGTAGAAATTTTTGTTTTTTCTTTGGTAACGAGTTCGAATTCATGTTTTCTTCTTATTAACGAGTTCAATTTTTTTTTCTCTGGTAACGAGTTGTCCTTGTAGAAAAAATGTTTTTTTCCCTGATAACGAGTTGACATCGCCGGAAATTTGTGTTTTCCCATTATAACGAGTAGAAATTTGTGTTTTTTCTTTGGTAACGAGTTCGAATTCATGTTTTCTTCTAATTTACGAGTTCAAATTTGTGATTTTCTCATTATACGTGTTGTCCTTGCAGAAAAATGTTTTTTTCCCTGATAACGAGTTGACATCGCCGGAAATTTGTGTTTTCCCATTATAACGAGTATAAATTTGTGTTTTTTTTTTGGTAACGAGTTCGAATTCATATTTTCTTCTTATTAACGAGTTCAAATTTGTGTTTTTCTCTGGTAACGAGTTTTCCTTGTAGAAAAAATGTTTTTTTCCATAATAACGAGTTGACATCGCCGGAAATTTGTGTTTTCCCATTATAACGAGTAGAAATTTGTGTTTTTTCTTTGGTAACGAGTTCGAATTCATGTTTTCTTCTTATTTACGAGTTCCAAATTTGTGATTTTCTCATTATACGTGTTGTCCTTGCGTAAAAAAATGTTTTTTTCCCTGATAACGAGTTGACATCGCCGGAAATTTGTGTTTTCCCATTATAACGAGTAGAAATTTCTGTTTTTTCAATGGTAACGAGTTCGAATTCATGTTTTCTTCTTATTAACGAGTTCAAATTTTTTTCTTCTCTTGTGACGACTTGTCCTTGTAGAAAAAATGTTTTTTTCCCTGATAACGAGTTGACATCGCTGGAAATTTGTGTTTTCCCATTATAACGAGTAGAAATTTGTGTTTTTTCTTTGATAACGAGTTCGAATTCATGTTTTCTTCTTATTAACGAGTTCAAATTTGTTATTTTCTCTGGTAACGTGTTGTCCTTGTAGAAAAAATGTTTTTTTCCCTGATAACGAGTTGACATCGCCGGAAATTTGTGTTTTCCCATTATAACGAGTAGAAATTTGTGTTTTTTCTTTGGTAACGAGTTCGAATTCATGTTTTCTTCTTATTAACGAGTTCAAATTTGTGTTTTTCTCTCGGTAACGAGTTGTCCTTGTAGAAAAAATGTTTTTTTCCCGATAACGAGTTGACATCGCCGGAAATTTGTGTTTTCCCAATATAACGAGTAGAAATTTTTGTTTTTTCTTTGGTAACGAGTTCGAATTCATGTTTTCTTCTTATTAACGAGTTCAAATTTGTGTTTTTCTATGGTAACGAGTGTTCCTTGTTGAAAAAATGTTTTTTTTCTTATTAACCGATAACGAGTTGACATCGCCGGAAATTTGTGTTTTCCCATTATAACGATTAGAAATTTGTGTTTTTTCTTTGGTAACGAGTTCGAATTCATGTTTTTTCTTCTAATTAACGAGTTCAAATTGGTGATTTTCTCTGGTAACGTGTTGTCCTTGTAGAAAAAAATGTTTTTTTCCCGAATAACGAGTTGACATCGCCGGAAATTTGTGTTTTCCCATTATAACGAGTAGAAATTTTTGTTTTTTCTTTGGTAACGAGTTCGAATTCATGTTTTCTTCTTATTAACGAGTTCAAATTTGTGTTTTTCTCTGGTAACGAGTTTTCCTTGTAAAAAAATGTTTTTTTCCCTGATAACGAGTTGACATCGCCGGAAATTTGTGTTTTCCCATTATAACGAGTAGAAATTTGTGTTTTTTCTTTGGTAACGAGTTCGAATTCATGTTTTCTTCTTATTAACGAGTTCAAATTTGTGTTTTTCTCTGGTAACGAGTTTTCCTTGTAGAAAAAATGTTTTTTTTCCCTGATAACGAGTTGACATCGCCGGAAATTTGTGTTTTCCCATTATAACGAGTAGAAATTTGTGTTTTTTCTTTGGTAACGAGTTCGAATTCATGTTTTCTTCTTATTAACGAGTTCAAATTTGTGTTTTTTTCTTGGTAACGTGTTGTCCTTGTAGAAAAAAATGTTTTTTTCCCGATAACGAGTTGACATCGCCGGAAATTTGTGTTTTCCCATTATAACGAGTAGAAATTTTTGTTTTTTCTTTGGTAACGAGTTCGAATTCATGTTTTCTTCTTATTAACGAGTTCAAATTTGTGTTTTTCTCTGGTAACGAGTTTTCCTTGTAAAAAAATGTTTTTTCCCTGATAACGAGTTGACATCGCCGGAAATTTGTGTTTTCCCATTATAACGAGTAGAAATTTGTGTTTTTTCTTTGGTAACGAGTTCGAATTCATGTTTTCTTCTTATTAACGAGTTCAAATTTGTGATTTTCTCTCGGTAACGAGTTGTCCTTGTAAAAAAAAAATTATTTTTTCCACGATAACGAGTTGACATCGGCCGAAATTTGTGTTTTCCCATTATAACGAGTAGAAATTTGTGTTTTTTCATTGGTAACGAGTTCGAATTCATGTTTTCTTCTTATTAACGAGTTCAAATTTGTGATTTTCTCTGGTAACGAGTTTTCCTTGTAGAAAAAATGTTTTTTTCCCTGATAACGAGTTGACATCGCCGGAAATTTGTGTTTTCCCATTATAACGAGTAGAAATTTTTGTTTTTTTTTGGTAACGAGTTCGAATTCATGTTTTCTTCTTATTAACGAGTTCAAATTTGTGTTTTTCTCTGGTAACGAGTTGTCCTTGTAGAAAAAATGTTTTTTTCCATAATAACGAGTTGACATCGCCGGAAATTTGTGTTTTCCCATTATAACGAGTAGAAATTTGTGTTTTTTCTTTGGTAACGAGTTCGAATTCATGTTTTCTTATAATTTACGAGTTCAAATTTGTGATTTTCTCATTATACGTGTTGTCCTTGCAGAAAAAATGTTTTTTTCCTGATAACGAGTTGACATCGCCGGAAATTTGTGTTTTCCCATTATAACGAGTAGAAATTTGTGTTTTTTCTTTGGTAACGAGTTCGAATTCATGTTTTCTTCTTATTAACGAGTTCAAATTTTTTTTTTCTCTTGTGACGACTTGTCCTTGTAAAAAAATGTTTTTTTCCCTGATAACGAGTTGACATCGCTGGAAATTTGTGTTTTCCCATTATAACGAGTAGAAATTTGTGTTTTTTCTTTGGTAACGAGTTCGAATTCATGTTTTCTTCTTATTAACTAATTCAAATTTGTGTTTTTCTCTGGTAACGAGTTGTCCTTGTAGAAAAAATGTTTTTTTCCCTGATAACGAGTTGACATCGCCGGAAATTTGTGTTTTCCCATTATAACGAGTAGAAATTTGTGTTTTTTCATTGGTAACGAGTTCGAATTCATGTTTTCTTCTAATTAACGAGTTCAAATTTGTGATTTTCTCTGGTAACGAGTTTTTCTTGTAGAAAAAATGTTTTTTTCCTTGTTAACGAGTTGACATCGCCGGAAATTTGTGTTTTCCCATTATAACGAGTAGAAATTTTTGTTTTTTCTTTGGTAACGAGTTTGAATTCTTGTTTTCTTCTTATTAACGAGTTCAAATTTGTGTTTTTCTCTGGTAACAAGTTTCCTTGTAGAAAAAAATCTTTTTTTCCCTGATAACGAGTTGACATCGCCGGAAATTTGTGTTTTCCCATTATAACGAGTAGAAATTTGTGTTTTTTCTTTGGTAACGAGTTCGAATTCATGTTTTGTTCTAATTAACGAGTTCAAATTTGTGATTTTCTCTGGTAACGGGTTGTCCATGCAGAAAAAATGTTTTTTTCCCAGATAACGAGTTGACATCGCCGGAAATTTGTGTTTTCCCAATATAACGAGTAGAAATTTGTGTTTCTTCTTTGGTAACGAGTTCGAATTCTTGTTTTCTTCTTATTAACGAGTTCAAATTTGTGTTTTTCTCTGGTAACGAGTTTTCCTTGTAGAAAAAATGTTTTTTTCCCTGATAACGAGTTGACATCGCCGGAAATTTGTGTTTTCCCATTATAACGAGTAGAAATTTGTGTTTTTTCATTGGTAACGAGTTCGAATTCATGTTTTCTTCTTATTAACGAGTTCAATTTTTTTTTCTCTTGTGACGACATGTCCTTGTAGAAAAAATGTTTTTTTCCCTGATAACGAGTTGACATCGCCGGAAATTTGTGTTTTCCCATTATAACGAGTAGAAATTTGTGTTTTTTCTTTGGTAACGAGTTCGAATTCATGTTTTCTTCTTATTAACAAGTTCAAATTTTTGTTTTCTCTCTGGTAACGAGTTGTCCTTGTAGAAAAAATGTTTTTTTCCCTGATAACGAGTTGACATCGCCGGAAATTTGTGTTTTCCCATTATAACGAGTAGAAATTTGTGTTTTATCTTTGGTAACGAGTTCAAATTCATGTTTTCTTCATATTAACGAGTTCAAATTCGTGTTTTTCTCTAGTAACGAGTTGTCCTTGAAGAAAAAAATGTTTTTTCTCTGATAACGAGTGGACATCGCCGGAAATTTGTGTTTTCCCTTTATAACGAGTAGAAATTTGTGTTTTATCTTTGGTAACGAGTTCGAATTCATGTTTTCTTCATATTAACGAGTTCAAATTCGTGTTTTTCTCTGGTAACGAGTTGTCCTTGAAGAAAAAAAGGTTTTTTCTCTGATAACGAGTGGACATCGCCGGAAATTTGTGTTTTCCCTTTATAACTAGTAGAAATTTGTGTTTTATCTTTGGTAACGAGTTCGAATTCATGTTTTCTTCATATTAACGAGTTCAAATTCGTGTTTTTCTCTGGTAATGAGTTTTCCTTGAAGAAAAAATGGTTTTTTCTCTGATAACGAGTGGACATCGCCAGAAATTTGTGTTTTCCCTTTATAACGAGTAGAAATTTGTGTTTTATCTTTGGTAACGAGTTCGAATTTATGTTTTTTTTCTTATTAACGAGTTCAAATTCGTGTTTTTCTCTGGTAACGAATTGCCCTTGAAGAAAAAAAAGTTTTTTTTCTCTAATAACGAGTGGACATCGCCGGAAATTTGTGTTTTCCCTTTATAACGAGTAGAAATTTGTGTTTTATCTTTGGTAACGAGTTCGAATTCATGTTTTCTTCATATTAACGAGTTCAAGTTCGTGTTTTTCTCTGGTAATGAGTTGACTTTGAAGAAAAAAAAGTTTTTTCTCTGATAACGAGTGGACATCTCCGGAAATTTGTGTTTTCCCTTAATAACGAGTAGAAATTTGTGTTTTATCTTTGGTAACGAGTTCGAATTCATATTTTCATCATATTAACGAGTTCAAATTCGTGTTTTTCTCTTGTAACGAGTTGTCCTTGAAGAAAAAAAGGTTTTTTCTCTGATAACGAGTGGACATCGCCGGAAATTTGTGTTTTCCCTTTATAACGAGTGGAAATTTGTGTTTTATCTTTGGTAACAAGTTCGAATTCATGTTTTCTTCATATTAACGAGTTCAGATTTGTGTTTTTCACTGGTAACGAGTTGTCCTTGCCGAAAAAATGGTTTTTTCGAACGAGTTGACATCGCCGGAAATTTTGTGTTTTCCTTTTATAACGAGTAGAAATCTGTGTTTTATCTTTGGTAACGAGTTCGAATTCATGTTTTCTTCATATTAACGAGTTCAAATTCGTGTTTTTCTCTGGTAACGAGTTGTCCTTGAAGGAAAAAAGGTTTTTTCTCTGATAACGAGTGGACATCACCGGAAATTTGTGTTTTCCCTTTATAACGAGTAGAAATTTGTGTTTTTTCTTTGGTAATGAGTTCGAATTCATGTTTTCTTCATATTAGCGAGTTCAAATTCGTGTTTTTATCTGGTAACGAGTTGTCCTTGATGAAAAAAAGGTTTTTTCTCTGATAACGAGTGGACATCGCCGGAAATTTGTGTTTTCCCTTTATAACGAGTAGAAATTTGTGTTTTATCTTTGGTAACGAGTTCGAATTCATGTTTTCTTCATATTAACGAGTTCAAATTCATGTTTTTCTCTGGTAACGAGTTGACCTTGAAGAAAAAAAGGTTTTTTCTCTGATAACGAGTGGACATCGCCAGAAATTTGTGTTTTATCTTTGGTAACGAGTTCGAATTCATGTTTTCATCATATTAACGTGTTCAAATTCGTGTTTTTCTCTGGTAACGAGTTGTCCTTGAAGGAAAAAAGGTTTTTTCTCTGATAACGAGTGGACATCACCGGAAATTTGTGTTTTCCCTTTATAACGAGTAGAAATTTGTGTTTTTTCTTTGGTAACGAGTTCCAATTCATGTTTTCTTCATATTAACGAGTTCAAATTCGTGTTTTTCTCTCGGTAACGAGTTGTCCTTGAAGAAAAAAGGTTTTTTCTCTCGATAACGAGTGGACATCGCCGGAAATTTGTGTTTTCCCTTTATAACGAGTAGAAATTTGTGTTTTATCTTTGGTAACGAGTTCGAATTCATGTTTTCTTCATATTAACGAGTTCAAATTCGTGTTTTTCTCGGTAACGAGTTGTCCTTGAAGAAAAAAAGGTTTTTTCTCTGATAACGAGTGGACATCGCCGGAAATTTGTGTTGTCCCTTTATAACGAGTAGAAATTTGTGTTTTATCTTTGGTAACGAGTTCGAATTCATGTTTTCTTCATATTAACGAGTTCAAATTCGTGTTTTTCTCTGGTAACGAGTTGTCCTTGAAGAAAAAAAGGTTTTTTCTCTCGATAACGAGTGGACATCGCCGGAAATTTGTGTTTTCCCTTTATAACGAGTAGAAATTTGTGTTTTATCTTTGGTAACGAGTTCGAATTCATGTTTTCTTCATATTAACGAGTTCAAATTCGTGTTTTTCTCTCGGTAAAGAGTTGTCCTTGAAGGAAAAAAGGTTTTTTCTCGATAACGAGTGGACATCACCGGAAATTTGTGTTTTCCCTTTATAACGAGTAGAAATTTGTGTTTTTCTTTGGTAACGAGTTCGAATTCATGTTTTCTTCATATTAGCGAGTTCAAATTCGTGTTTTTATCTGGTAATGAGTTGTCCTTGATAAAAAAAAGGTTTTTTCTCTGATAACGAGTGGACATCGCCGGAAATTTGTGTTTTCCATTTATAACGAGTAGAAATTAGTGTTTTATCTTTGGTAACGAGTTTGAATTCATGTTTTCTTCATATTAACGAGTTCAAATTCGTGTTTTTCTCTGGTAATGAGTTTTCCTTGAAGAAAAAAAGGTTTTTTCTCTGATAACCAGTGGACATCGCCGGAAATTTGTGTTTTCCCTTTATAACGAGTAGAAATTTGTGTTTTATCTTTGGTAACGAGTTCGAATTCATGTTTTCTTCCTATTAACGAGTTCAAATTCATGTTTTTCTCTGGTAACGAGTTGCCCTTGAAGAAAAAAAGGTTTTTTCTCTAATAACGAGTGGACATCGCCGGAAATTTGTGTTTTCCCTTTATAACGAGTAGAAATTTGTGTTTTATCTTTGGTAACGAGTTCGAATTCATGTTTTATTCATATTAACGAGTTCAAATTCGTGTTTTTCTCTGGTAACGAGTTGACCTTGAAGAAAAAAAGGTTTTTTCTCTGATAACGAGTGGACATCGCCGGAAATTTGTGTTTTCCCTTTATAACGAGTAGAAATTTGTGTTTTATCTTTGGTAACGTGTTCGAATTCATGTTTTCATCATATTAACGAGTTCAAATTCGTGTTTTTCTCTGGTAACGAGTTGTCCTTGAAGAAAAAAAGGTTTTTTCTCTGATAACGAGTGGACATCGCCGGAAATTTGTGTTTTCCCTTTAAACGAGTAGAAATTTGTGTTTTATCTTTGGTAACGAGTTCGAATTCATGTTTTCTTCATTAACGAGTTCAAATTCGTGTTTTTCTCTGGTAACGAGTTGTCCTTGAAGAAAAAAAGGTTTTTTCTCTGATAACGAGTGGACATCGCCGGAAATTTGTGTTTTCCCTTTATAACGAGTAGAAATTTGTGTTTTATCTTTGGTAACGAGTTCGAATTCATGTTTTCTTCCTATTAACGAGTTCAAATTCGTGTTTTTCTCTGGTAACGAGTTGCCCTTGAAGAAAAAAAGGTTTTTTCTCTAATAACGAGTGGACATCGCCGGAAATTTGTGTTTTCCCTTTATAACGAGTAGAAATTTGTGTTTTATCTTTGGTAACGAGTTCGAATTCATGTTTTCTTCATATTAACGAGTTCAAATTCGTGTTTTTCTCTGGTAACGAGTTGACCTTGAAGAAAAAAAGGTTTTTTCTCTGATAACGAGTGGACATCGCCGGAAATTTGTGTTTTCCCTTTATAACGAGTAGAAATTTGTGTTTTATCTTGGTAACGTGTTCGAATTCATGTTTTCATCAAATTAACGAGTTCAAATTCGTGTTTTTCTCTGGTAACGAGTTGTCCTTGAAGAAAAAAAGGTTTTTTCTCTGATAACGAGTGGACATCGCCGGAAATTTGCGTTTTCCCTTTATAACGAGTAGAAATTTGTGTTTTATCTTTGGTAACGAGTTCGAATTCATGTTTTCTTCATATTAACGAGTTCAAATTCGTGTTTTTCTCTCGGTAACGAGTTGTCCTTGAAGAAAAAAAGGTTTTTTCTCGATAACGAGTGGACATCGCCGGAAATTTGTGTTTTCCCTTTATAACGAGTAGAAATTTGTGTTTTATCTTTGGTAACGAGTTCGAATTCATGTTTTCTTCATATTAACGAGTTCAAATGCGTGTTTTTCTCTCGGTAATGAGTTGTCCTTGAAGAAAAAAAGGTTTTTTCTCTCGATAACGAGTGGACATCGCCGGAAATTTGTGTTTTCCCTTTATAACGAGTAGTAGAATTTGTGTTTTATCTTTGGAAACGAGTTCGAATTCATGTTTTCTTCATATTAACGAGTTCATATTCGTGTTTTTCTCTCGGTAACGAGTTGACCTTGAAGAAAAAAAGGTTTTTTCTCTCGATAACGATTGGACATCGCCGGAAATTTGTGTTTTCCTTTATAACGAGTAGAAATTTGTGTTTTATCTTTGGTAACGAGTTCGAATTCATGTTTTCTTCATATTAACGAGTTCAAATTCGTGTTTTTCTCTGGTAACGAGTTGACCTTGAAGAAAAAAAGGTTTTTAAACTGATAACGAGTTGACATCGCCGGAAATTTGTGTTTTCCCTTTATAACGAGTAGAAATTTGTGTTTTATCTTTGGTAACGAGTTCGAATTCATGTTTTCATCATATTAACGAGTTCAAATTCGTGTCTTTCTCTGGTAACGAGTTGTCCTTGAAGGAAAAAAGGTTTTTTCTCTGATAACGAGTGGACATCACCGGAAATTTGTGTTTTCCCTTTATAACGAGTAGAAATTTGTGTTTTTCTTTGGTAACGAGTTAGAATTCATGTTTTCTTCATATTAGCGAGTTCAAATTCGTGTTTTTATCTGGTAACGAGTTGTCCTTGATGAAAAAAAGGTTTTTTCTCTGATAACGAGTGGACATCGCCGGAAATTTGTGTTTTCCCTTTATAACGAGTAGAAATTTGTGTTTTATCTTTGGTAACGAGTTCGAATTCATGTTTTCTTCATATTAACGAGTTCAAATTCGTGTTTTTCTCTGGTAACGAGTTGTCCTTGAAGGAAAAAAGGTTTTTTCTCTGATAACGAGTGCACATCACCGGAAATTTGTGTTTTCCCTTTATAACGAGTAGAAATTTGTGTTTTTTCTTTGGTAACGAGTTAGAATTCATGTTTTCTTCATATTAGCGAGTTCAAATTCGTGTTTTTATCTGGTAACGAGTTGTCCTTGATGAAAAAAAGGTTTTTTCTCTGATAACGAGTGGACATCGCCGGAAATTTGTGTTTTCCCTTTATAACGAGTAGAAATTTGTGTTTTATCTTTGGTAACGAGTTCGAATTCATGTTTTCTTCATATTAACGAGTTCAAATTCGTGTTTTTCTCTCGGTAACGAGTTGTCCTTGAAGAAAAAAAGGTTTTTTCTCGATAACGAGTGGACATCGCCGGAAATTTGTGTTTTCCCTTTATAACGAGTAGAAATTTGTGTTTTATCTTTGGTAACGAGTTCGAATTCATGTTTTCTTCATATTAACGAGTTCAAATGCGTGTTTTTCTCTCGGTAATGAGTTGTCCTTGAAGAAAAAAAAAGGTTTTTTCTCGATAACGAGTGGACATCGCCGGAAATTTGTGTTTTCCCTTTATAACGAGTAGAAATTTGTGTTTTATCTTTGGTAACGAGTTCGAATTCATGTTTTCTTCATATTAACGAGTTCAAATTCGTGTTTTTCTCTCGGTAACGAGTTGTCCTTGAAGAAAAAAAGGTTTTTTCTCGAAACGAGTGGACATCGCCGGAAATTTGTGTTTTCCCTTTATAACGAGTAGAAATTTGTGTTTTATCTTTGGTAACGAGTTCGAATTCATGTTTTCTTCATATTAACGAGTTCAAATTCGTGTTTTTCTCTGGTAAAGAGTTGTCCTTGAAGGAAAAAAGGTTTTTTCTCTGATAACGAGTGGACATCACCGGAAATTTGTGTTTTCCCTTTATAACGAGTAGAAATTTGTGTTTTTTCTTTGGTAACGAGTTCGAATTCATGTTTTCTTCATATTAGCGAGTTCAAATTCGTGTTTTTATCTGGTAATGAGTTGTCCTTGATAAAAAAAAGGTTTTTTCTCTGATAACGAGTGGACATCGCCGGAAATTTGTGTTTTCCATTTATAACGAGTAGAAATTAGTGTTTTATCTTTGGTAACGAGTTTGAATTCATGTTTTCTTCATATTAACGAGTTCAAATTCGTGTTTTTCTCTCGGTAACGAGTTGTCCTTGAAGAAAAGGTTTTTCTCGATAACGAGTGGACATCGCCGGAAATTTGTGTTTTCCCTTTATAACGAGTAGAAATTTGTGTTTTATCTTTGGTAACGAGTTCGAATTCATGTTTTCATCATATTAACGAGTTCAAATTCGTGTTTTTCTCTGGTAACGAGTTGTCCTTGAAGGAAAAAAGGTTTTTTGTAATATCCCGATCTTTGGATAAAGGGCAATTCGGTCTTTTAATAAATCGGAATATTATGTTCTTTTGTTTTTAAAGGTTTTATAAAAGAAAAAGGGGGATAATTAAGGAATTATATAATAATTAGGAAAATTTGGGATGTATAAAAAGGAAATAATCCTAAATTAACCTAATCACTTTTGTCAAAAAAAAAGGAGAAGGAGCGCTCTTTCCGGATAAGGACTCGGTGTCCGGAAACAGGGCGTTACAGTTGGTATCAGAGAGAAAGGTTTTCCTTGCTGTGTAGGACTTGATTTTTCTTTAAGATAAGGTTAGAGCTTTAGTAACCCCTCTCTTTCTTGGCTACAGGATGGTGCTTACTAGAGGAGGAGCTAGTTCGTATAACGCCGAGGCAGATAATACCCAGACAAGTAACGCAGAGGCGGATTTTACTGAGGTTGTGGTTCCGAGAAGGAGGAGGAGTGGACCAGCTACTCAGGTTCCTCCGGTCACTCAAGTGAACAACCCCAGTCATGGTGGAAATCAAGGACCAAGTAATTCTGTTAGAGGTCGAGTGGAACAAGCGGGTCCTTCAAGGTTTAGCACCCGCGTACCAGTTTCTACATCAGCCCCAAGGACCACCACTTGGACCGGGTTGGGACTTTCTAACCCACCGGCCGTCAGTTCTTCAGTTATCCACAGGTATCCATGTTTCCGTCTACACCGTTGAGTTTCACTCCTCAGCCGACAGTTCGACCTCCACCACCACCTAGATCGAGTTCTTTCGTAGCACCTGGCTACACCCAGCCGCAACAGAGTTATCAGAATGCCCCACCGGTACACAGCAGCAGTTTCAGCACCAGCAGTTTGGGGGTTACGATAGACCAATAGACTGGTATGAGAAGGTGAAGAAGCACAGGGTACCAGAGTTTTTCGGTAATGTTGAGCCGCGAGCGGCGGACTTGTGGCTTCGTCGTTTTGAAAAGGCATGCAGAAACATGAGGGCCCCAGAATCTGAATGGGCTCAGTTGGCAATATCCTTGTTGGCAGGTAATGCAGAGAGTTGGATGGAGTCTTATGAGCAAGCTAATCCTAGAATCACAGATTGGGCGGAATTCAAGAATTTGTTCTATCCGGAATACTTCCCTAGAACGGCACAAAATGCCAAGGCCAACGAGTTTCTGAGTTTAAAACAGGGAAGAAATACTACAGTGACACAGTACTCGAAGAAGTTTCACGAGCTGGGCAGGTTCTACCCCGATATTATGAAGAGTGAAGAAAAGAAGATAGACAAGTTTATGGAAGGGTTGTCACATGATGTGGCAAAGGGTATGCTTGGAGATAGACCGACGAGTATGGCAAGCGTCATGGATAGAGCATTGACAGCGGAGAGGTTTGCCAACAGGCCGACAGTTGTAGTTGGGGACAAGAGGCCATTCTCAAATTTCCAAGGAGGTAGTAGAGGGGCGCCACAGCAGAATGTAAAGAAGACGGGGAGTTTAGCAATGAAGAGTTCGACAAGTGGGACGCCACCGGTTTGTGCTAAATGTAACAAGGCACATACGGGAGATTGCATGGTGGTAGCTTGAATTGTTTCCACTTGCGGGGAAGCGGGACACTACTCGAGGGCGTGTCCTAAGAAGCTATCACGGGGCAATCGGCAGGGGAGGGCGAAGTAACCGGCGGGGTAGTCGTCCTACGGGTAGGCGACCGATTCGTGTTTTTGCAACGAGATGTGGAGCCAGAGGAGTTAGATGACTTTGTGGTGACAGGTACTTTTTCAGTGTTTGTGTTTCTTATAAATATTTAATATGATATAGCGCGCATATGATATTACATATTTAAACGTAAATTGATTCACTTTTAGGTACCATAATCATAGATAATCTAACGAGTTTCGGCTGTTTGATACCGGAGCTTCAGGAACTTTTGTTTCTTCAAACATAGTCAAGAAGTTAAACCTACCGCTCAAGGAGTTGGAGAGACCCTTGAGTATATCCACCCCTTTGGGCCGAGTCACCAGATGTGCTCAAGTCACACCCTCGGTCGACATTAGAGTTGGGACTTACAAGTGCCGCATGCCCGACGGTGTTGGATTCCTCGACTTTGATGTTATCCTAGGTATGGACTGGTTGTCTAAGAACCATGTCTATTTGGATTGCAAAGGCAAGAGAGTAATCTTTAAAGTTCCAGGAAAATCAGCTAAGACTTTTCAGGGTACCGTATACAAGCCTAGCAAGAAACAACATCCGATCATCTCAGCAGTTAAAGCCTTAAAAGCCTTGAGGCAGGGTTGCCAAGGTTTTGTGGTGTACGCGCTAGATAAGGAAAAGCTCAAACCCGAGTTAGGGGAGACTCGTGTAGTTAAGGACTTTCCTGAAGTTTTCCCGGAAGATTTGCCAGGACACATGCCTGATAGGGCCATAGAGTTTGAGATCGAGTTGATCGCAGTAGCTAAAGCGCCATACAGGATGGCACCACCTGAGTTGAAAGAGTTGAAGATTCAGCTTAAGGATATGTTAGAGAAAAACATCATCCAGCCAAGTACATCACCATGGGGAGCACCGGTTTTGTTTGTAAAGAAGAAAGATGGGAGTATGCGCTTGTGCATCGATTACAGAGAGTTGAATAAACTGACAATCAAGAATAAGTATCCTTTACCAAGGATTGACGATCTGTTCAGCCAGTTGCAAGGTAAGAAGGTGTTCTCTAAGATTGATCTTAGGTCCGGTTACCATCAGTTGAAAATCAAGGTGTCAGATATACCTAAGACAGCCTTCAATACGAGGTATGGACATTATGAGTTTTTGGTCATGCCATTTGGACTCACTAATGCTCCATCAAAGTTCATGGACCTAATGCAAAGAGTTTTCATGCCTTATCTCGACAAGTTTGTGATAGTCTTCATAGACGATATTTTGGTATACTCTAAAGACGAGAAAGAGCATGAAGAACATCTAAGGGTAGTACTACAAACCTTAAAAGAGAACAAGCTGTATGCCAAGTTTTCCAAGTGCGAGTTTTGGTTGGATCAAGTCAGTTTTCTTGGACATATAGTTTACGGAGAAGGTACTAAGGTGGATCCAGCAAAGATAGAAGCTGTCTCTAAGTGGCCTAGACCGACATCAGTAACAGAGATAAGAAGTTTCTTGGGTCTGGCAGGGTATTACCGGAAGTTTGTAAAGGATTTCTCGAAGATAGCTACACCTCTTACGAGACTTACTCAGAAGAACGTCAAGTATGAGTGGACTGATGAATGTGAGGAAGCCTTTCAGACTTTGAAAGAAAAGTTGACCACGGCTCCTGTGTTGGCGTTACCGGAGGTTTTTGATAATTATGATGTTTATACAGATGCATCGGGTCAAGGTTTGGGTTGTGTTTTGATGCAGTCAGGAAAGGTGATTGCTTATGCATCTAGGCAGCTAAAGGTGCATGAGAGGAATTACCCTACACACGACTTGGAGTTGGCAGCAGTGGTGTTTGCTCTGAAGCTTTGGAAACACTACTTGTATGGTGTCAAGACAAGGATCTTCACAGATCATAAGAGCCTTAAGTTCTTCTTTACCCAGGAGAATCTGAACATGAGACAAAGAAGATGGTTAGAGTTTGTGAAAGACTACGACTTGGACATTCAATACCACCCGGGTAAGGCGAATGTCGTAGCTGATGCACTTAGCCGGAGAGCGGTTAATGCTATCACCACCTTACAAGAAGTTGTGGATCAGTTGGATAGAATGCAGATTGAAGTGGTTGAGCAGAAGGATGAAGACCAGTTTATGGCGCCATTGATGGCGAGGTCAGATCTGCTAGATGAGATACGGTTTAAACAA
The DNA here is from genome assembly GCA_036785695.1 of Gentiana straminea. NCBI lineage: Eukaryota > Viridiplantae > Streptophyta > Magnoliopsida > Gentianales > Gentianaceae > Gentiana > Gentiana straminea. The sequence continues at coordinate 155,993 of JAVUPR010000334.1, read as the reverse complement.
GATAAGGACCCAGTGATGGTTAATTTGAAGCGAGTGGCTCGAGAAAAGCCTACAGTGGGTTATCACCGGACAAGAGTGGTTATCTTTGGTATGGAGACCGTTTGTGTGTACCAGATATGGATGGTCTAAGAGAGAAGGTTATGGATGAGGCTCACAAGATTGCTTTTGCGGTTCACCCCGGAGCCACTAAGATGTATAGAGATCTCAAGGAAAAATACGGGTGGCCTGGTATGAAGTTAGGGATCGTAGAGTTCGTGGCGAGATGCGATACATGTCAGAGGGTGAAAGCAGAACATAAGAGGCCGGGGAGGTTTGCTTGAAACCTTTGGAGTTACCAGAATGGAAATGGGAGAATATCACGATGGATTTCATCACCGGTTTGCCTAAGACGAAGGGCGGTCATGACATGATTTGGGTGATTGTGGATAGACTTACCAAATCAGCCCATTTCTTGCCGTGTAAGGTAGACATGCCTATAAAGAAGTTCGCTACTATGTACATCGACAATATAGTGAGGCTTCATGGTGTGCCTTTATCTATTGTATCCGACGGGGATAGTAGATTCATCGGTCGCTTTTGGAGAGGTCCGAAAAGCTTTTGGAACGAAGACTGATTTGAGTACAGCGTTTCATCCTCAGACGGATGGGCAGTCCGAGAGGACGATTCAGACTCTTGAGGATATGCTTAGAGCTTGTGTTTTGGATGCCGGAGGTTCATGGATAGATTACCTCAACTTGGCGGAGTTTGCTTACAATAACGGTTACCACGCAAGTTTGGGAATGCCACCTTTTGAGGCCTTGTATGGTAGGAAGTGTAGGACTCCACTTTATTGGGATGAAGTGGGAGAGAAACACATCACCGGGCCGGAGATGGTTCGGCAAGCCAAGGAGAAGATCGAGTTGATACGGAAGAATCTCGAAAGCCGCACAAGATCGCCAAAAGAGTTGGGCCGATGTTAGAAGGAGACCGCTAGAGTTCGAAGTTGGGGACAGAGTTTACCTTCGAGCGTCTCCAATGAAGGGTGTCAAGAGGTTTGGTCAGAAAGGAAAGCTAAGTCCAAGATACGTAGGACCTTTTGATATCACCGAAAGAGTTGGGAAGTTGGCTTATAGACTACGGTTGCCAGAATCGATGTCTAGAGTCCACAATGTCTTCCACGTATCAATGCTTAAAAAGTGTTTATCAAAAGTGGATGTGGAATCTGAGATTGATCCGGAGGTGTTACAAGACAACCTATCTTACGTGGAAAAACCGATCAAGATTTTGGACAGAAAGGAAAGAATAATCAAGAGGCGAATGATCCCGTTAGTGTTAGTGCAGTGGAGCAACCATGCACCGACGGAAGCCACTTGGGAAGTGGAAGCGGACATGATAGACGAGTTCCCAGAGTTCCCTCATCTTCCAGGTATGTTCTAGTTTCGAGGACGAAACTCCTCTTAGGGGGAGGAATGTAATATCCCGATCTTTGGATAAAGGGCAATTCGGTCTTTTAATAAATCGGAATATTATGTTCTTTTGTTTTTAAAGGTTTTATAAAAGAAAAAGGGGGATAATTAAGGAATTATATAATAATTAGGAAAATTTGGGATGTATAAAAAGGAAATAATCCTAAATTAACCTAATCACTTTTGTCAAAAAAAAAAAAAGGAGAAGGGGCGCATCTTTTTGAGGGGAGGCCGCAAGTTTCAAAAAAAAAAAGGAGAGGGGAGAAGCTTTTGAATCCCAAGGTTAATCCGTCGTTCGTTTGAACAGATTCATCAAGAGAAAAAGGATCACCGCTACAGGAGGATCGTTTGGATACCAACAATCCCTAGAACCGTTAACGTAAGTTTCTCCATCGTTTTGATTTAGGGTCGTTCTTCATGGTTTAACAGCGTTTTCTGAGTCTAAGCTTTGTAGTGACCAGTTTTGGGTTTGATCGTTTTAGGTTTGAGGTTAAAGGTTTAACCTTTTTCAAAGCTTTGTTACGTGGATCGTTGTAGCTCGCAAAATCAAGGTAACGTGGTTTTCTTAACGTATGGCTAAGTTCTCGTAAGGTTGTAGGCAATTTGTTGGTTTTTCTTCTGTTTTTAATCTGCTAAAAATCGAGTCTTAGGTTGTTTATGGGATGGAGATCGCAGAGAAAAGTTGCAGGAAATCTGGGAAAATCCCAGGTGGACGGGCGTCTGCCTATGCAGACGGGCGTCCGGTCCCTCTGCAAAGTGGACGAGCGTCCAGTTCCCTTGGACGAGCGTTCAGAGTGAAGTTTTGGATACAGGATTGAATGGAGTTTGGGTGAACGGGCGTCTGGCCTAATGGACGGGCGTCTGCTTCCTCTGCAAATTGGACGGGCGTCCGGACTTCCTGGACGGGCGTCCAAGGGGCCATTTTTCATACAGGATGTGATGGCTTGAAGGTGGACGGGCGTTCAGTCTTTTGGACGGGCGTTCAGTCTTTTGGACGGGCGTTTGGTCTGTGTCTCTCGTTTTCTATTGTCTTGTGATGTCAGCTTGCTTCTCAGGCTTTATAACATGATTTTTACTGCTTAACCCTATGTGACAAAGCTCTGAACTAGCTTCTGGTGCGTTTAGTTCCGGCACCACATGGATTCCCTAAAAAGATGAAGTGTGGGACCACTGGAAGCTTCGGATTTGCCTTGTGCTTCGATAAGCTAGAGTTTATCGATGTCTGTGTAACTGCTAGGACCTGTCCGTGTCTAGTGGTCTAAGTATGAGAGTAGGAGGTTTAAGGGAGCTTATTTGAAGACACTTAGGTGGCTAGTTAAACATCTAATCAAACGTATGTGTTAGATTAAAATCTTAAACATCATGCAATGCTTGTTAAGGCATAGTACAATATCGCGATGTGTCCTCTGACCAGACAAAGTAGATCGTACCCACGCCGGTCAATCGATTGGCCAGATAAAGCGTCCGGTGCACTCGCCGGTCATCACACTATCGGGACTCGGATATTCCCGGGGCTACTAGAGCAAGTCTCTAAGTAGGTTGCACCCAGTTGTCCTAGTACATCCTATTACTAGGTGTAGTGCCCTTGTTATTCATGATGTAACAAACTTGAGCTAAGATAGAAACCCTTGGAACCTCATGTTATGCAATGAACATAATGTGATAAGTAGTTAGGGCTAATAACGGAAAATGAATTAATAAAAGACGGTATTGCTTTTATTTCTTTATGAGGGCATGGTTATACGATCTTCTACACGTTACTGAGTACTTTTGTACTTACCCCGTTACGTTATCTTTGTCTTTCCCTTTCCCCAAAGAAGATGAACAGGTGGTTACCGCTGATGAGTTCTTTGATGACGAGGACGTTTGAGTTGGAGTTTGAAGGCTTAGATAATTTAGTTTGTCTCTTTAAAAACAGTTATTTCCAGTTTTGAACAATGTTGTTCTTTCTTTTGATTTAGTTATCTTGTTGACCTTTTGGATTGAATTCTGGATGTTTAGATCTTTTATTGGATTTAGTTTTCTTCACAGCATTGATTACCGTATGTTTCGATCGTTTGGTTTTCCCGAGTAGTTGAGTTGTTTTATCTTCCGCGTCGTTTGATTTTTGATGGATGACGTAAGGCTTGCATGTATTATTGAGTTTTTGTTTGATAATATATGTGCCGAGCGCTCTTTCCGGATAAGGACTCGGTGTCCGGAAACGGGGCGTTACAAGATTATGGTCTAAGAGAGAAGGTTATGGATGAGGCTCACAAGATTGCTTTTGCGGTTCACCCCGGAGCCACTAAGATGTATAGAGATCTCAAGGAAAAATACTGGGGGCCTGGTATGAAGTTAGGGATCGCGAGTTCATGGCGAGATGCGATACATGTCGAGGGTGAAAGCGAACATAAGAGGCCGGGAGGTTTGTCGAAACCTTTGGAGTTACCGGAATGGAAATGGGAGAATATCACGATGGATTTCATCACCGGTTTGCCTAAGACGAAGGGCGGTCATGACATGATTTGGGTGATTGTGGATAGACTTACCGAATCAGCCCATTTCTTGCCGTGTAAGGTAGACATGCCTATAAAGAAGTTCGCTACTATGTACATCGACAATATAGTGAAGCTTCATGGTGTGCCTTTATCTATTGTATCCGACAGGGATAGTAGATTCATCAGTCGCTTTTGGAGAGGCCTGCAAAAAGCTTTTGGAACGAAGACTGATTTGAGTACAGCGTTTCATCCTCAGACGGATGGGCAGTCCGAGAGGACGATTCAGACTCTTGAGGATATGCTTAGAGCTTGTGTTTTGGATGCCGGAGGTTCATGGATAGATTACCTCAACTTGGCGGAGTTTGCTTACAATAACAGTTACCACGCAAGTTTGGGAATGCCACCTTTTGAGGCCTTGTATGGTAGGAAGTGTAGGACTCCACTTTATTGGGATGAAGTGGGAGAGAAACACATCACCGGGCCGGAGATGGTTCAGCAAGCCAAGGAGAAGATCGAGTTGATACGGAAGAATCTGAAAGCTACACAAGATCGCCAAAAGAGTTGGGCCGATGTTAGAAGGAGACCGCTAGAGTTCGAAGTTGGGGACAGAGTTTACCTTCGAGCGTCTCCAATGAAGGGTGTCAAGAGGTTTGGTCAGAAAGGAAAGCTAAGTCCAAGATACGTAGGACCTTTTGATATCACCGAAAGAGTTGGGAAGTTGGCTTATAGACTACGGTTGCCAGAATCGATGTCTAGAGTCCACAATGTCTTCCACGTATCAATGCTTAAAAAGTGTTTATCAAAAGTGGATGTGGAATCTGAGATTGATCCGGAGGTGTTACAAGACAACCTATCTTACGTGGAAAAACCGATCAAGATTTTGGACAGAAAGGAAAGAATAATCAAGAGGCGAATGATCCCGTTAGTGTTAGTGCAGTGGAGCAACCATGCACCGACGGAAGCCACTTGGGAAGTGGAAGCGGACATGATAGACGAGTTCCCAGAGTTCCCTCATCTTCCAGGTATGTTCTAGTTTCGAGGACGAAACTCCTCTTAAGGGGGGAGGAATGTAATATCCCGATCTTTGGATAAAGGGCAATTCGGTCTTTTAATAAATCGGAATATTATGTTCTTTTGTTTTTAAAGGTTTTATAAAAGAAAAAGGGGGATAATTAAGGAATTATATAATAATTAGGAAAATTTGGGATGTATAAAAAGGAAATAATCCTAAATTAACCTAATCACTTTTGTCAAAAAAAAAAAGGAGAAGGAGCGCTCTTTCCGGATAAGGACTCGGTGTCCGGAAACGGGGCGTTACATTTTTTCTCTGATAACGAGTGGACATCACCGGAAATTTGTGTTTTCCCTTTATAACGAGTAGAAATTTGTGTTTTATCTTTGGTAACGAGTTCTCATGTTTTCTTCATATTAACGAGTTCAAATTCGTGTTTTTCTCTGGTAACGAGTTTTCCTTGAAGAAAAAAAGGTTTTTTCTCTGATAACGAGTGGACTTCGCCGGAAATTTGTGTTTTCCCTTTATAACGAGTAGAAATTTGTGTTTTATCTTTGGTAACGAGTTCGAATTCAAGTTTTCTTCATATTAACGAGTTCAAATTCGTGTTTTTCTCTCGGTAACGAGTTGCCCTTGAAGAAAAAAAGGTTTTTTCTCTGATAACGAGTGGACATCGCCGGAAATTTGTGTTTTCCCTTTATAACGAGTAGAAATTTGTGTTTTATCTTTGGTAACGAGTTCGAATTCATGTTTTCTACATATTAACGAGTTCAAATTCGTGTTTTTCTCTGGTAACGAGTTGTCCGTGAATAAAAAAAGGTTTTTTCTCTGATAACGAGTGGACATCGCCGGAAATTTGTGTTTTCCATTTATAACGAGTAGAAATTTGTGTTTTATCTTTGGTAACGAGTTCGAATTCATGTTTATTCATATTAACGAGTTCAAATTCGTGTTTTTCTCTGGTAACGAGTTGTCCGTGAAGAAAAAAAGGTTTTTTCTCTGATAACGAGTGGACATCGCCGAAAATTTGTGTTTTCCCTTTATAACGAGTAGAAATTTGTGTTTTATCTTTGGTAACGAGTTCGAATTCATGTTTTCTTCATATTAACGAGTTCAAATTCGTGTTTTTCTCTGGAAACGAGTTGTCCTTGAAGAAAAAAAGGTTTTTTCTCTGATAACGAGTGGACATCACCGGAAATTTGTGTTTTCCCTTTATAACGAGTAGAAATTTGTGTTTTATCTTTGGTAACGAGATCGAATTCATGTTTTCTTCATATTAACGAGTTCAAATTCGTGTTTTTCTCTGGAAATGAGTTGTCCTTGAAGAAAAAAAGGTTTTTTCTCTGATAACGAGTGGACATCGCCGGAAATTTGTGTTTTCCCTTTATAACGAGTAGAAATTTGTGTTTTTTCTTTGGTAACGAGTTCGAATTCATGTTTTCTTCATATTAGCGAGTTCAAATTCATGTTTTTATCTCGGTAACGAGTTGTCCTTGAAGAAAAAAAGGTTTTTCTCTCGATAACGAGTGGACATCGCCGGAAATTTGTGTTTTCCCTTTATAACGAGTAGAAATTTGTGTTTTATCTTTGGTAACGAGTTCGAATTCATGTTTTCTTCATATTAACGAGTTCAAATTCGTATTTTTCTCTGGTAACGAGTTTTCCTTGAAGAAAAAAAGGTTTTTTCTCTGATAACGAGTGGACATCGCCGGAAATTTTTCCCTTTATAACGAGTAGAAATTTGTGTTTTATCTTTGGTAACGAGTTCGAATTCATGTTTTCTTCATATTAACGAGTTCAAATTCGTGTTTTTTCTCTGGTAAAGAGTTGCCCTTGAAGAAAAAAAGGTTTTTTCTCTAATAACGAGTGGACATCGCCGGAAATTTGTGTTTTCCCTTTATAACGAGTAGAAATTTGTGTTTTATCTTTGGTAACGAGTTCGAATTCATGTTTTCTTCATATTAACGAGTTCAAATTCGTGTTTTTCTCTGGTAACAAGTTGAACTTGAAGAAAAAAAGGTTTTTTCTCGGATAACGAGTGGACATCGCCGGAAATTTGTGTTTTCCCTTTATAACGAGTAGAAATTTGTGTTTTATCTTTGGTAACGAGTTCGAATTCATGTTTTCTTCATATTAACGAGTTCAAATTCGTGTTTTTCTCTCGGAAACGAGTTGTCCTTGAAGAAAAAAAGGTTTTTTCTCGATAACGAGTGGACATCGCCGGAAATTTGTGTTTTCCCTTTATAACGAGTAGAAATTTGTGTTTTATCTTTGGTAACGAGTTCGAATTCATGTTTTCTTCATATTAACGAGTTCAAATTCGTGTTTTTCTCTGGTAACGAGATGTCCTTGAAGGAAAAAAGGTTTTTTCTCTGATAACGAGTGGACATCACCGGAAATTTGTGTTTTCCCTTTATAACGAGTAGAAATTTGTGTTTTTTCTTTGGTAACGAGTTCGAATTCATGTTTTCTTCATATTAACGAGTTCAAATTCGTGTTTTTATCTGGTAACGAGTTGTCTTTGAAGAAAAAAAGGTTTTTTCTCTGATAATGAGTGGACATCGCCGGAAATTTGTGTTTTCCCTTTATAACGAGTAGAAATTTGTGTTTTATCTTTGGTAACGAGTTCGAATTCATGTTTTCTTCATATTAACGAGTTCAAATTCGTGTTTTTCTCTGGTAACGAGTTTTCCTTGAAGAAAAAAAGGTTTTCTCTCTGATAACGTGTGGACTTCGCCGGAAATTTGTGTTTTCCCTTTATAACGAGTAGAAATTTGTGTTTTATCTTTGGTAACGAGTTCGAATTCATGTCTTCTTCATATTAACGTGTTCAAATTCGTGTTTTTCTCTGGTAACGAGTTGCCCTTGAAGAAAAAAAGGTTTTTTCTCTAATAACGAGTGGACATCGCCGGAAATTTGTGTTTTCCCTTTATAACGAGTAGAAATTTGTGTTTTATCTTTGGTAACGAGTTCGAATTCATGTTTCTTCATATTAACGAGTTCAAATTCGTGTTTTTCTCTGGTAACGAGATGTCCTTGAAGAAAAAAAGGTTTTTTCTCGATAACGAGTGGACATCGCCGGAAATTTGTGTTTTCCTTTATAACGAGTAGAAATTTGTGTTTTATCTTTGGTAACGAGTTCGAATTCATGTTTTCTTCATATTAACGAGTTCAAATTCGTGTTTTTCTCTCGGTAACGAGTTGTCCTTGAAGGAAAAAAGGTTTTTTCTCTGATAACGAGTGGACATCACCGGAAATTTGTGTTTTCCCTTTATAACGAGTAGAAATTTGTGTTTTTTCTTTGGTAACGAGTTCGAATTCATGTTTTCTTCATATTAACGAGTTCAAATTCGTGTTTTTATCTGGTAAAGAGTTTTCCTTGAAGAAAAAAAGGTTTTTTCTCTGATAACGAGTGGACATCGCCGGAAATTTGTGTTTTCCCTTTATAACGAGTAGAAATTTGTGTTTTATCTTTGGTAACGTGTTCGAATTCATGTTTTCTTCATATTAACGAGTTCAAATTCGTGTTTTTCTCTGTAACGAGTTTTCCTTGAAGAAAAAAAGGTTTTTTCTCGATAACGAGTGGACTTCGCCGGAAATTTGTGTTTTCCCTTTATAACGAGTAGAAATTTGTGTTTTATCTTTGGTAACGAGTTCAAATTCATGTTTTCTTCATATTAACGAGTTCAAATTCGTATTTTTCTCTGGTAACGAGTTGCCCTTGTAGAAAAAAAGGTTTTTTCTCTAATAACGCGTGGACATCACCGGAAATTTGTGTTTTCCCTTTATAACGAGTAGAAATTTGTGTTTTATCTTTGGTAACGAGTTCGAATTCATGTTTTCTTCATATTAACGAGTTCAAATTCGTGTTTTTCTCTGGAAACGAGTTGTTCTTGAAGAAAAAAAAGGTTTTTTCTCTGATAACGAGTGGACATCGCCGGAAATTTGTGTTTTCCCTTTATAACGAGTAGAAATTTGTGTTTTATCTTTGGTAACGAGTTCGAATTCATGTTTTCTTCATATTAACGAGTTCAAATTCGTGTTTTTCTCTGGTAACGAGTTGTCCATGAAGGAAAAAAGGTTTTTCTCCTGATAACGAGTGGACATCACCGGAAATTTGTGTTTTCCCTTTATAACGAGTAGAAATTTGTGTTTTTCTTTGGTAACGAGTTCGAATTCATGTTTTCTTCATATTAACGAGTTCAAATTCGTGTTTTTACCTGGTAACGAGTTGTCCTTGAAGAAAAAAAGGTTTTTTTCTCTGATAACGAGTGGACATCGCCGGAAATTTGTATTTTCCCTTTATAACGAGTAGCAATTTGTGTTTTATCTTTGGTAACGAGTTCGAATTCATGTTTCTTCATATTAACGAGTTCAAATTCGTGTTTTTCTCTGGTAACGAGTTGTCCTTGAAGAAAAAAAGGTTTTTTCTCTGATAACGAGTGGACATCGCCGGAAATTTGTGTTTTCCCTTTATAACGAGTAGAAATTTGTGTTTTATCTTTGGTAACGAGTTCGAATTCATGTTTTCTTCATATTAACGAGTTCAAATTCGTGTTTTTCTCTCGTAACGAGTTGTCCTTGAAGAAAAAAAGGTTTTTTCTCTGATAACGAGTGGACATCGCCGGAAATTTGTGTTTTCCCTTTATAACGAGTAGAAATTTGTGTTTTATCTTTGGTAACGAGTTCGAATTCATGTTTCTTCATATTAACGAGTTCAAATTCGTGTTTTTCTCTGGTAACGAGATGTCCTTGAAGAAAAAAAGGTTTTTTCTCTGATAACGAGTGGACATCGCCGGAAATTTGTGTTTTCCTTTTATAACGAGTAGAAATTTGTGTTTTATCTTTGGTAACGAGTTCGAATTCATGTTTTCTTCATATGAACGAGTTCAAATTCGTGTTTTTCTCTGGTAACGAGTTGTCCTTGAAGAAAAAAAGGTTTTTTCTCTGATAACGAGTGGACATAGCCGGAAATTTTTTTTTTCCCTTTATAACGAGTAGAAATTTGTGTTTTATCTTTGGTAACGAGTTCGAATTCATGTTTTCTTCATATTAGCGAGTTCAAATTCATGTTTTTATCTGGTAACGAGTTGTCCTTGAAGAAAAAAAGGTTTTTCTCTCGATAACGAGTGGACATCGCCGGAAATTTGTGTTTTCCCTTTATAACGAGTAGAAATTTGTGTTTTATCTTTGGTAACGAGTTCGAATTCATGTTTTCTTCATATTAACGAGTTCAAATTCGTATTTTTCTCTCGGTAACGAGTTTTCCTTGAAGAAAAAAAGGTTTTTTCTCTGATAACGAGTGGACATCGCCGGAAATTTTTTTTCCCTTTATAACGAGTAGAAATTTGTGTTTTATCTTTGGTAACGAGTTCGAATTCATGTTTTCTTCATATTAACGAGTTCAAATTCGTGTTTTTCTCTGGTAAAGAGTTGCCCTTGAAGAAAAAAAGGTTTTTTCTCTAATAACGAGTGGACATCGCCGGAAATTTGTGTTTTCCCTTTATAACGAGTAGAAATTTGTGTTTTATCTTTGGTAACGAGTTCGAATTCATGTTTTCTTCATGTTAACGAGTTCAAATTCGTGTTTTTCTCTGGTAACAAGTTGAACTTGAAGAAAAAAAGGTTTTTTCTCGGATAACGAGTGGACATCGCCGGAAATTTGTGTTTTCCCTTTATAACGAGTAGAAATTTGTGTTTTATCTTTGGTAACGAGTTCGAATTCATGTTTTCTTCATATTAACGAGTTCAAATTCGTGTTTTTCTCTGGGAAACGAGTTGTCCTTGAAGAAAAAAAGGTTTTTTCTCGATAACGAGTGGACATCGCCGGAAATTTGTGTTTTCCCTTTATAACGAGTAGAAATTTGTGTTTTATCTTTGGTAACGAGTTCGAATTCATGTTTTCTTCATATTAACGAGTTCAAATTCGTGTTTTTCTCTGGGTAACGAGATGTCCTTGAAGGAAAAAAGGTTTTTTCTCTGATAACGAGTGGACATCACCGGAAATTTGTGTTTTCCCTTTATAACGAGTAGAAATTTGTGTTTTTCTTTGGTAACGAGTTCGAATTCATGTTTTCTTCATATTAACGAGTTCAAATTCGTGTTTTTATCTGGTAACGAGTTGTCTTTGAAGAAAAAAAGGTTTTTTCTCTGATAATGAGTGGACATCGCCGGAAATTTGTGTTTTCCCTTTATAACGAGTAGAAATTTGTGTTTTATCTTTGGTAACGAGTTCGAATTCATGTTTTCTTCATATTAACGAGTTCAAATTCGTGTTTTTCTCTGGTAACGAGTTTTCCTTGAAGAAAAAAAGGTTTTTCTCTCGATAACGTGTGGACTTCGCCGGAAATTTGTGTTTTCCCTTTATAACGAGTAGAAATTTGTGTTTTATCTTTGGTAACGAGTTCGAATTCATGTCTTCTTCATATTAACGTGTTCAAATTCGTGTTTTTCTCTAGTAACGAGTTGCCCTTGAAGAAAAAAAGGTTTTTTCTCTAATAACGAGTGGACATCGCCGGAAATTTGTGTTTTCCCTTTATAACGAGTAGAAATTTGTGTTTTATCTTTGGTAACGAGTTCGAATTCATGTTTCTTCATATTAACGAGTTCAAATTCGTGTTTTTATCTGGTAACGAGTTGTCTTTGACGAAAAAAGGTTTTTTCTCTGATAACGAGTGGACATCGCCGGAAATTTGTGTTTTCCCTTTATAACGAGTAGAAATTTGTGTTTTATATTGGGTAACGAGTTCGAATTCATGTTTTCTTCATATTAACGAGTTCAAATTCGTGTTTTTCTCTGGTAACGAGTTGTCCTTGAAGGAAAAAAGGTTTTTTCTCTGATAACGAGTGGACATCACCGGAAATTTGTGTTTTCCCTTTATAACGAGTAGAAATTTGTGTTTTTTCTTTGGTAACGAGTTCGAATTCATGTTTTCTTCATATTAACGAGTTCAAATTCGTGTTTTTATCTGGTAAAGAGTTTTCCTTGAAGAAAAAAAGGTTTTTTCTCTGATAACGAGTGGACATCGCCGGAAATTTGTGTTGTCCCTTTATAACGAGTAGAAATTTGTGTTTTATCTTTGGTAACGTGTTCGAATTCATGTTTTCTTCATATTAACGAGTTCAAATTCGTGTTTTTCTCTGGTAACGAGTTTTCCTTGAAGAAAAAAAGGTTTTTTCTCTGATAACGAGTGGACTTCGCCGGAAATTTGTGTTTTCCCTTTATAACGAGTAGAAATTTGTGTTTTATCTTTGGTAACGAGTTCAAATTCATGTTTTCTTCATATTAACGAGTTCAAATTCGTATTTTTCTCTGGTAACGAGTTGCCCTTGTAGAAAAAAAGGTTTTTTCTCTAATAACGCGTGGACATCACCGGAAATTTGTGTTTTCCCTTTATAACGAGTAGAAATTTGTGTTTTATCTTTGGTAACGAGTTCGAATTCATGTTTTCTTCATATTAACGAGTTCAAATTCGTGTTTTTCTCTGGAAACGAGTTGTTCTTGAAGAAAAAAAGGTTTTTTCTCTGATAACGAGTGGACATCGCCGGAAATTTGTGTTTTCCCTTTATAACGAGTAGAAATTTGTGTTTTATCTTTGGTAACGAGTTCGAATTCATGTTTTCTTCATATTAACGAGTTCAAATTCGTGTTTTTCTCTGGTAACGAGTTGTCCATGAAGGAAAAAAGGTTTTTTCTCTGATAACGAGTGGACATCACCGGAAATTTGTGTTTTCCCTTTATAACGAGTAGAAATTTGTGTTTTTTCTTTGGTAACGAGTTCGAATTCATGTTTTCTTCATATTAACGAGTTCAAATTCGTGTTTTTACTGGTAACGAGTTGTCCTTGAAGAAAAAAAGGTTTTTTCTCTGATAACGAGTGGACATCGCCGGAAATTTGTATTTTCCCTTTATAACGAGTAGCAATTTGTGTTTTATCTTTGGTAACGAGTTCGAATTCATGTTTCTTCATATTAACGAGTTCAAATTCGTGTTTTTCTCTCGGTAACGAGTTGTCCTTGAAGAAAAAAAGGTTTTTCTCGATAACGAGTGGACATCGCCGGAAATTTGTGTTTTCCCTTTATAACGAGTAGAAATTTGTGTTTTATCTTTGGTAACGAGTTCGAATTCATGTTTTCTTCATATTAACGAGTTCAAATTCGTGTTTTTCTCTCGGTAACGAGTTGTCCTTGAAGAAAAAAAGGTTTTTTCTCGATAACGAGTGGACATCGCCGGAAATTTGTGTTTTCCCTTTATAAAGAGTAGAAATTTGTGTTTTATCTTTGGTAACGAGTTTGAATTCATGTTTTCTTCATATTAACGAGTTCAAATTCGTGTCTTTCTCTCGGAAACGAGTTGTCCTTGAAGAAAAAAAGGTTTTTTCTCGATAACGAGTGGACATCGCCGGAAATTTGTGTTTTCCCTTTATAACGAGTAGAAATTTGTGTTTTATCTTTGGTAACGAGTTCGAATTCATGTTTTCTTCATATTGACGAGTTCAAATTCGTGTTTTTCTCTGGTAACGAGTTGTCTTTGAAGGAAAAAAGGTTTTTTCTCTGATAACGAGTGGACATCACCGGAAATTTGTGTTTTCCCTTTATAAGTAGTAGAAATTTGTGTTTTTTCTTTGGTAACGAGTTCGAATTCATGTTTTCTTCATATTAACGAGTTCAAATTCGTGTTTTTATCTCGGTAACGAGTTGTCCTTGAAGAAAAAAAGGTTTTTCTCTCGATAACGAGTGGACATCACCGGAAATTTGTGTTTTCCCTTTATAACGAGTAGAAATTTGTGTTTTATCTTTGGTAACGAGTTCGAATTTGTGTTTTCTTCATATTAACGAGTTCAAATTCGTGTTTTTCTCTGGTAACGAGTTTTCCTTGAAGAAAAAAAGGTTTTTTCTCTGATAACGAGTGGACTTCGCCGGAAATTTGTGTTTTCCCTTTATAACGAGTAGAAATTTGTGTTTTATCTTTGGTAACGAGTTCGAATTCAAGTTTTCTTCATATTAACGAGTTCAAATTCGTGTTTTTCTCTGGTAACGAGTTGCCCTTGAAGAAAAAAAGGTTTTTTCTCTGATAACGAGTGGACATCGCCGGAAATTTGTGTTTTCCCTTTATAACGAGTAGAAATTTGTGTTTTATCTTTGGTAACGAGTTCGAATTCATGTTTTCTACATATTAACGAGTTCAAATTCGTGTTTTTCTCTGGTAACGAGTTGACCTTGAAGAAAAAAAGGTTTTTTCTCTGATAACGAGTGGACATCGCCGGAAATTTGTGTTTTCCCTTTATAACGAGTAGAAATTTGTGTTTTATCTTTGGTAACAAGTTCGAATTCATGTTTTCTTCATATTAACGAGTTCAAATTCGTGTTTTTCTCTGGTAACGAGTTGCCCTTGAAGAAAAAAAGGTTTTTTCTCTAATAACGAGTGGACATCGCCGGAAATTTGTGTTTTCCCTTTATAACGTGTAGAAATTTGTGTTTTATCTTTGGTAACGAGTTCGAATTCATGTTTTCTTCATATTAACGAGTTCAAATTCGTGTTTTTCTCTGAAAACGAGTTGTCTTTGAAGAAAAAAAGGTTTTTTCTCTGATAACGAGTGGACATCACCGGAAATTTGTGTTTTCCCTTTATAACGAGTAGAAATTTGTGTTTTATCTTTGGTAACGAGTTCGAATTCATGTTTTCTTCATATTAACGAGTTCAAATTCGTGTTTTTCTCTCGGTAACGAGTTGTACTTGAAGGAAAAAAGGTGTTTTCTCGATAACGAGTGGACATCACCGGAAATTTGTGTTTTCCCTTTATAACGAGTAGAAATTTGTGTTTTTTCTTTGGTAACGAGTTCGAATTCATGTTTTCTTCATATTAACGAGTTCAAATTCATGTTTTTATCTCGGTAACGAGTTGTCCTTGAAGAAAAAAAGGTTTTTTCTCGATAACGAGTGGACATCGCCGGAAATTTGTGTTTTCCCTTTATAACGAGTAGAAATTTGTGTTTTATCTTTGGTAACGAGTTCGAATTCATGTTTTCTACATATTAACGAGTTCAAATTCGTGTTTTTCTCTGGTAACAAGTTGACCTTGAAGAAAAAAAGGTTTTTTCTCTGATAACGAGTGGACATCGCCGGAAATTTGTGTTTTCCCTTTATAACGAGTAGAAATTTGTGTTTTATCTTTGGTAACAAGTTCGAATTCATGTTTTCTTCATATTAACGAGTTCAAATTCGTGTTTTTCTCTGGTAACGAGTTGCCCTTGAAGAAAAAAAGGTTTTTTCTCTAATAACGAGTGGACATCGCCGGAAATTTGTGTTTTCCCTTTATAACGAGTAGAAATTTGTGTTTTATCTTTGGTAACGAGTTCGAATTCATGTTTTCTTCATATTAACGAGTTCAAATTCGTGTTTTTCTCTGGAAACGAGTTGTCTTTGAAGAAAAAAAGGTTTTTTCTCTGATAACGAGTGGACATCACCGGAAATTTGTGTTTTCCTTTATAACGAGTAGAAATTTGTGTTTTATCTTTGGTAACGAGTTCGAATTCATGTTTTCTTCATATTAACGAGTTCAAATTCGTGTTTTTCTCTGGTAACGAGTTGTCCTTGAAGGAAAAAGGTGTTTTCTCTTGATAACGAGTGGACATCACCGGAAATTTGTGTTTTCCCTTTATAACGAGTAGAAATTTGTGTTTTTTCTTTGGTAACGAGTTCGAATTCATGTTTTCTTCATATTAACGAGTTCAAATTCATGTTTTTATGTGGTAACGAGTTGTCCTTGAAGAAAAAAGGTTTTTTCTCTGATAACGAGTGGACATCGCCGGAAATTTGTGTTTTCCCTTTATAACGAGTAGAAATTTGTGTTTTATCTTTGGTAACGAGTTCGAATTCATGTTTTCTTCATATTAACGAGTTCAAATTCGTGTTTTTCTCTCGGTAACGAGTTTTCCTTGAAGAAAAAAAGGTTTTTTCTCGATAACGAGTGGACTTCGCCGGAAATTTGTGTTTTCCCTTTATAACGAGTAGAAATTTGTGTTTTATCTTTGGTAACGAGTTCGAATTCATGTTTTCTTCATATTAACGAGTTCAAATTCGTGTTTTTCTCTGGTAACGAGTTGCCCTTGAAGAAAAAAAGGTTTTTTCTCTAATAACGAGTGGACATCGCCGGAAATTTGTGTTTTCCCTTTATAACGAGTAGAAATTTGTGTTTTATCTTTGGTAACGAGTTCGAATTCATGTTTTCTTCATATTAACGAGTTCAAATTCGTGTTTTTCTCTGGTAACGAGTTGTCCTTGAAGAAGAAAAGGTTTTTTCTCTGATAACGAGTGGACATCGCCGGAAATTTGTGTTTTCCCTTTACAACGAGTAGAAAATTTTGTTTTATCTTTGGTAACGAGTTCGAATTCATGTTTTCTTCATATTAACGAGTTCAAATTCGTGTTTTTCTCTGGTAACGAGTTGTCCTTGAAGAAAAAAAGGTTTTTTCTCTGATAACGAGTGGACATCGCCGGAAATTTGTGTTTTCCCTTTATAACGAGTAGAAATTTGTGTTTTATCTTTGGTAACGAGTTCGAATTCATGTTTACTTCATATTAACGAGTTCAAATTCGTGTCTTTCTCTGGAAACGAGTTGTCCTTGAAGAAAAAAAGGTTTTTTCTCTGATAACGAGTGGACATCGCCGGAAATTTGTGTTTTCCCTTTATAACGAGTAGAAATTTGTGTTTTATCTTTGGTAACGAGTTCGAATTCATGTTTTCTTCATATTAACGAGTTCAAATTCGTGTTTTTCTCTCGGTAACGAGTTGTCTTTGAAGGAAAAAAAAAGGTTTTTTCTCTCGATAACTTGTGGACATCACCGGAAATTTGTGTTTTCCCTTTATAAGTAGTAGAAATTTGTGTTTTTTCTTTGGTAACGAGTTCGAATTCATGTTTTCTTCATATTAACGAGTTCAAATTCGTGTTTTTATCCGGTAACGAGTTGTCCTTGAAGAAAAAAAGGTTTTTCTCGATAACGAGTGGACATCACCGGAAATTTGTGTTTTCCCTTTATAACGAGTAGAAATTTGTGTTTTATCTTTGGTAACGAGTTCGAATTCATGTTTTCTTCATATTAACGAGTTCAAATTCGTGTTTTTCTCTGGTAACGAGTTTTCCTTGAAGAAAAAAAGGTTTTATCTCTGATAACGAGTGGACTTCGCCGGAAATTTGTGTTTTCCCTTTATAACGAGTAGAAATTTGTGTTTTATCTTTGGTAACGAGTTCGAATTCAAGTTTTCTTCATATTAACGAGTTCAAATTCGTGTTTTTCTCTCGGTAACGAGTTGACCTTGAAGAAAAAAGGTTTTTTCTCTGATAACGAGTGGACATCGCCGGAAATTTGTGTTTTCCCTTTATAACGAGTAGAAATTTGTGTTTTATCTTTGGTAACGAGTTCGAATTCATGTTTCTTCATATTAACGAGTTCAAATTCGTGTTTTTCTCTGGTAACGAGTTGTCCTTGAAGAAAAAAAGGTTTTTCTCCGATAACGAGTGGACATCGCCGGAAATTTGTGTTTTCCCTTTATAACGAGTAGAAATTTGTGTTTTATCTTTGGTAACGAGTTCGAATTCATGTTTTCTACATATTAACGAGTTCAAATTCGTGTTTTTCTCTGGTAACGAGTTGACCTTGAAGAAAAAAAGGTTTTTTCTCTGATAACGAGTGGACATCGCCGGAAATTTGTGTTTTCCCTTTATAACGAGTAGAAATTTGTGTTTTATCTTTGGTAACAAGTTCGAATTCATGTTTTCTTCATATTAACGAGTTCAAATTCGTGTTTTTCTCTGGTAACGAGTTGCCCTTGAAGAAAAAAAGGTTTTTTCTCTAATAACGAGTGGACATCGCCGGAAATTTGTGTTTTCCCTTTATAACGTGTAGAAATTTGTGTTTTATCTTTGGTAACGAGTTCGAATTCATGTTTTCTTCATATTAACGAGTTCAAATTCGTGTTTTTCTCTGGAAACGAGTTGTCTTTGAAGAAAAAAAGGTTTTTTCTCTGATAACGAGTGGACATCACCGGAAATTTGTGTTTTCCCTTTATAACGAGTAGAAATTTGTGTTTTATCTTTGGTAACGAGTTCGAATTCATGTTTTCTTCATATTAACGAGTTCAAATTCGTGTTTTTCTCTGGTAACGAGTTGTACTTGAAGGAAAAAAGGTGTTTTCTCTGATAACGAGTGGACATCACCGGAAATTTGTGTTTTCCCTTTATAACGAGTAGAAATTTGTGTTTTTTCTTTGGTAACGAGTTCGAATTCATGTTTTCTTCATATTAACGAGTTCAAATTCATGTTTTTATCTGGTAACGAGTTGTCCTTGAAGAAAAAAAGGTTTTTTCTCTGATAACGAGTGGACATCGCCGGAAATTTGTGTTTTCCCTTTATAACGAGTAGAAATTTGTGTTTTATCTTTGGTAACGAGTTCGAATTCATGTTTTCTACATATTAACGAGTTCAAATTCGTGTTTTTCTCTGGTAACAAGTTGACCTTGAAGAAAAAAAGGTTTTTTCTCTGATAACGAGTGGACATCGCCGGAAATTTGTGTTTTCCCTTTATAACGAGTAGAAATTTGTGTTTTATCTTTGGTAACAAGTTCGAATTCATGTTTTCTTCATATTAACGAGTTCAAATTCGTGTTTTTCTCTCGGTAACGAGTTGCCCTTGAAGAAAAAAGGTTTTTTCTCTAATAACGAGTGGACATCGCCGGAAATTTGTGTTTTCCTTTATAACGAGTAGAAATTTGTGTTTTATCTTTGGTAACGAGTTCGAATTCATGTTTTCTTCATATTAACGAGTTCAAATTCGTGTTTTTATCTCGGTAACGAGTTGTCCTTGAAGAAAAAAAGGTTTTTTCTCGATAACGAGTGGACATCACCGGAAATTTGTGTTTTCCCTTTATAACGAGTAGAAATTTGTGTTTTATCTTTGGTAACGAGTTCGAATTCATGTTTTCTTCATATTAACGAGTTCAAATTCGTGTTTTTCTCTCGGTAACGAGTTTTCCTTGAAGAAAAAAAGGTTTTATCTCTGATAACGAGTGGACTTCGCCGGAAATTTGTGTTTTCCCTTTATAACGAGTAGAAATTTGTGTTTTATCTTTGGTAACGAGTTCGAATTCAAGTTTTCTTCATATTAACGAGTTCAAATTCGTGTTTTTCTCTCGGTAACGAGTTGACCTTGAAGAAAAAAAGGTTTTTTCTCTGATAACGAGTGGACATCGCCGGAAATTTGTGTTTTCCCTTTATAAGTAGTAGAAATTTGTGTTTTTTCTTTGGTAACGAGTTCGAATTCATGTTTTCTTCATATTAACGAGTTCAAATTCGTGTTTTTATCTGGTAACGAGTTGTCCTTGAAGAAAAAAAGGTTTTTTCTCTGATAACGAGTGGACATCACCGGAAATTTGTGTTTTCCCTTTATAACGAGTAGAAATTTGTGTTTTATCTTTGGTAACGAGTTCGAATTCATGTTTTCTTCATATTAACGAGTTCAAATTCGTGTTTTTCTCTGGTAACGAGTTTTCCTTGAAGAAAAAAAGGTTTTATCTCTGATAACGAGTGGACTTCGCCGGAAATTTGTGTTTTCCCTTTATAACGAGTAGAAATTTGTGTTTTATCTTTGGTAACGAGTTCGAATTCAAGTTTTCTTCATATTAACGAGTTCAAATTCGTGTTTTTCTCTGGTAACGAGTTGACCTTGAAGAAAAAAAGGTTTTTTCTCTGATAACGAGTGGACATCGCCGGAAATTTGTGTTTTCCCTTTATAACGAGTAGAAATTTGTGTTTTATCTTTGGTAACGAGTTCGAATTCATGTTTCTTCATATTAACGAGTTCAAATTCGTGTTTTTCTCTCGGTAACGAGTTGTCCTTGAAGAAAAAAAGGTTTTTTCTCGATAACGAGTGGACATCGCCGGAAATTTGTGTTTTCCCTTTATAACGAGTAGAAATTTGTGTTTTATCTTTGGTAACGAGTTCGAATTCATGTTTTCTACATATTAACGAGTTCAAATTCGTGTTTTTCTCTGGTAACGAGTTGACCTTGAAGAAAAAAAGGTTTTTTCTCTGATAACGAGTGGACATCGCCGGAAATTTGTGTTTTCCCTTTATAACGAGTAGAAATTTGTGTTTTATCTTTGGTAACAAGTTCGAATTCATGTTTTCTTCATATTAACGAGTTCAAATTCGTGTTTTTCTCTGGTAACGAGTTGCCCTTGAAGAAAAAAAGGTTTTTTCTCTAATAACGAGTGGACATCGCCGGAAATTTGTGTTTTCCCTTTATAACGTGTAGAAATTTGTGTTTTATCTTTGGTAACGAGTTCGAATTCATGTTTTCTTCATATTAACGAGTTCAAATTCGTGTTTTTCTCTGGAAACGAGTTGTCTTTGAAGAAAAAAAGGTTTTTTCTCTGATAACGAGTGGACATCACCGGAAATTTGTGTTTTCCCTTTATAACGAGTAGAAATTTGTGTTTTATCTTTGGTAACGAGTTCGAATTCATGTTTTCTTCATATTAACGAGTTCAAATTCGTGTTTTTCTCTGGTAACGAGTTGTACTTGAAGGAAAAAAGGTGTTTTCTCTGATAACGAGTGGACATCACCGGAAATTTGTGTTTTCCCTTTATAACGAGTAGAAATTTGTGTTTTTTCTTTGGTAACGAGTTCGAATTCATGTTTTCTTCATATTAACGAGTTCAAATTCATGTTTTTATCTCGGTAACGAGTTGTCCTTGAAGAAAAAAAGGTTTTTTCTCTGATAACGAGTGGACATCGCCGGAAATTTGTGTTTTCCCTTTATAACGAGTAGAAATTTGTGTTTTATCTTTGGTAACGAGTTCGAATTCATGTTTTCTACATATTAACGAGTTCAAATTCGTGTTTTTCTCTGGTAACAAGTTGACCTTGAAGAAAAAAAGGTTTTTTCTCGATAACGAGTGGACATCGCCGGAAATTTGTGTTTTCCCTTTATAACGAGTAGAAATTTGTGTTTTATCTTTGGTAACAAGTTCGAATTCATGTTTTCTTCATATTAACGAGTTCAAATTCGTGTTTTTCTCTGGTAACGAGTTGCCCTTGAAGAAAAAAGGTTTTTTCTCTAATAACGAGTGGACATCGCCGGAAATTTGTGTTTTCCCTTTATAACGAGTAGAAATTTGTGTTTTATCTTTGGTAACGAGTTCGAATTCATGTTTTCTTCATATTAACGAGTTCAAATTCGTGTTTTTCTCTCGGAAACGAGTTGTCTTTGAAGAAAAAAAGGTTTTTCTCCGATAACGAGTGGACATCACCGGAAATTTGTGTTTTCCCTTTATAACGAGTAGAAATTTGTGTTTTATCTTTGGTAACGAGTTCGAATTCATGTTTTCTTCATATTAACGAGTTCAAATTCGTGTTTTTCTCTGGTAACGAGTTGTCCTTGAAGGAAAAAAGGTGTTTTCTCTGATAACGAGTGGACATCACCGGAAATTTGTGTTTTCCCTTTATAACGAGTAGAAATTTGTGTTTTTTCTTTGGTAACGAGTTCGAATTCATGTTTTCTTCATATTAACGAGTTCAAATTCATGTTTTTATGTGGTAACGAGTTGTCCTTGAAGAAAAAAAGGTTTTTTCTCTGATAACGAGTGGACATCGCCGGAAATTTGTGTTTTCCCTTTATAACGAGTAGAAATTTGTGTTTTATCTTTGGTAACGAGTTCGAATTCATGTTTTCTTCATATTAACGAGTTCAAATTCGTGTTTTTCTCTGGTAACGAGTTTTCCTTGAAGAAAAAAAGGTTTTTTCTCTGATAACGAGTGGACTTCGCCGGAAATTTGTGTTTTCCCTTTATAACGAGTAGAAATTTGTGTTTTATCTTTGGTAACGAGTTCGAATTCATGTTTTCTTCATATTAACGAGTTCAAATTCGTGTTTTTCTCTGGTAACGAGTTGCCCTTGAAGAAAAAAAGGTTTTTTCTCTAATAACGAGTGGACATCGCCGGAAATTTGTGTTTTCCCTTTATAACGAGTAGAAATTTGTGTTTTATCTTTGGTAACGAGTTCGAATTCATGTTTTCTTCATATTAACGAGTTCAAATTCGTGTTTTTCTCTGGTAACGAGTTGTCCTTGAAGAAGAAAAGGTTTTTTCTCTGATAACGAGTGGACATCGCCGGAAATTTGTGTTTTCCCTTTACAACGAGTAGAAAATTTTGTTTTATCTTTGGTAACGAGTTCGAATTCATGTTTTCTTCATATTAACGAGTTCAAATTCGTGTTTTTCTCTCGGTAACGAGTTGTCCTTGAAGAAAAAAAGGTTTTTTCTCTGATAACGAGTGGACATCGCCGGAAATTTGTGTTTTCCCTTTATAACGAGTAGAAATTTGTGTTTTATCTTTGGTAACGAGTTCGAATTCATGTTTACTTCATATTAACGAGTTCAAATTCGTGTCTTTCTCTGGAACGAGTTGTCCTTGAAGAAAAAAAGGTTTTTTCTCGATAACGAGTGGACATCGCCGGAAATTTGTGTTTTCCCTTTATAACGAGTAGAAATTTGTGTTTTATCTTTGGTAACGAGTTCGAATTCATGTTTTCTTCATATTAACGAGTTCAAATTCGTGTTTTTCTCTGGTAACGAGTTGTCTTTGAAGGAAAAAAAGGTTTTTTCTCTGATAACTTGTGGACATCACCGGAAATTTGTGTTTTCCCTTTATAAGTAGTAGAAATTTGTGTTTTTTCTTTGGTAACGAGTTCGAATTCATGTTTTCTTCATATTAACGAGTTCAAATTCGTGTTTTTATCTGGTAACGAGTTGTCCTTGAAGAAAAAAAGGTTTTTTCTCTGATAACGAGTGGACATCACCGGAAATTTGTGTTTTCCCTTTATAACGAGTAGAAATTTGTGTTTTATCTTTGGTAACGAGTTCGAATTCATGTTTTCTTCATATTAACGAGTTCAAATTCGTGTTTTTCTCTGGTAACGAGTTTTCCTTGAAGAAAAAAAGGTTTTATCTCTGATAACGAGTGGACTTCGCCGGAAATTTGTGTTTTCCCTTTATAACGAGTAGAAATTTGTGTTTTATCTTTGGTAACGAGTTCGAATTCAAGTTTTCTTCATATTAACGAGTTCAAATTCGTGTTTTTCTCTCGGTAACGAGTTGACCTTGAAGAAAAAAGGTTTTTTCTCTGATAACGAGTGGACATCGCCGGAAATTTGTGTTTTCCCTTTATAACGAGTAGAAATTTGTGTTTTATCTTTGGTAACGAGTTCGAATTCATGTTTCTTCATATTAACGAGTTCAAATTCGTGTTTTTCTCAGGTAACGAGTTGTCCTTGAAGAAAAAAAGGTTTTTTCTCTGATAACGAGTGGACATCGCCGGAAATTTGTGTTTTCCCTTTACAACGAGTAGAAATTTTTGTTTTATCTTTGGTAACGAGTTCGAATTCATGTTTTCTTCATATTAACGAGTTCAAATTCGTGTTTTTCTCTGGTAACGAGTTGTCCTTGAAGAAAAAAGGTTTTTTCTCGATAACGAGTGGACATCGCCGGAAATTTGTGTTTTCCCTTTATAACGAGTAGAAATTTGTGTTTTATCTTTGGTAACGAGTTCGAATTCATGTTTTCTTCATATTAACGAGTTCAAATTCGTGTCTTTCTCTCGGAAACGAGTTGTCCTTGAAGAAAAAAGGTTTTTTTCTCGATAACGAGTGGACATCGCCGGAAATTTGTGTTTTCCCTTTATAACGAGTAGAAATTTGTGTTTTATCTTTGGTAACGAGTTCGAATTCATGTTTTCTTCATATTAACGAGTTCAAATTCGTGTTTTTCTCTGGTAACGAGTTGTCTTTGAAGGAAAAAAAGGTTTTTTCTCTGATAACGAGTGGACATCACCGGAAATTTGTGTTTTCCCTTTATAAGTAGTAGAAATTTGTGTTTTTTCTTTGGTAACGAGTTCGAATTCATGTTTTCTTCATATTAACGAGTTCAAATTCGTGTTTTTATCTGGTAACGAGTTGTCCTTGAAGAAAAAAAGGTTTTTCTCTCGATAACGAGTGGACATCACCGGAAATTTGTGTTTTCCCTTTATAACGAGTAGAAATTTGTGTTTTATCTTTGGTAACGAGTTCGAATTCATGTTTTCTTCATATTAACGAGTTCAAATTCGTGTTTTTCTCTCGTAACGAGTTTTCCTGGAAGAAAAAAAGGTTTTTTCTCGATAACGAGTGGACTTCGCCGGAAATTTGTGTTTTCCCTTTATAACGAGTAGAAATTTGTGTTTTATCTTTGGTAACGAGTTCGAATTCAAGTTTTCTTCATATTAACGAGTTCAAATTCGTGTTTTTCTCTCGGTAACGAGTTGCCCTTGAAGAAAAAAATTTTTTCTCGATAACGAGTGGACATCGCCGGAAATTTGTGTTTTCCCTTTATAACGAGTAGAAATTTGTGTTTTATCTTTGGTAACGAGTTCGAATTCATGTTTTCTACATATTAACGAGTTCAAATTCGTGTTTTTCTCTGGTAACGAGTTGACCTTGAAGAAAAAAAGGTTTTTTCTCTGATAACGAGTGGACATCGCCGGAAATTTGTGTTTTCCCTTTATAACGAGTAGAAATTTGTGTTTTATCTTTGGTAACAAGTTCGAATTCATGTTTTATTCAAATTAACGAGTTCAAATTCGTGTTTTTCTCTGGAAACGAGTTGTCCTTGAAGAAAAAAAGGTTTTTTCTCTGATAACGAGTGGACATCACCGGAAATTTGTGTTTTCCCTTTATAACGAGTAGAAATTTGTGTTTTATCTTTGGTAACGAGTTCGAATTCATGTTTTCTTCATATTAACGAGTTCAAATTCGTGTTTTTCTCTGGTAACGAGTTTTCCTTGAAGAAAAAAAGGTTTTTTCTTTGATAACGAGTGGACTTCGCCGGAAATTTGTGTTTTCCCTTTATAACGAGTAGAAATTTGTGTTTTATCTTTGGTAACGAGTTCGAATTCAAGTTTTCTTCATATTAACGAGTTCAAATTCGTGTTTTTCTCTGGTAACGAGTTGCCCTTGAAGAAAAAAAGGTTTTTTCTCTGATAACGAGTGGACATCGCCGGAAATTTGTGTTTTCCTTTTTTTAACGAGTAGAAATTTGTGTTTTATCTTTGGTAACGAGTTCGAATTCATGTTTTCTACATATTAACGAGTTCAAATTCGTGTTTTTCTCTGGTAACGAGTTGACCTTGAAGAAAAAAAGGTTTTTTCTCTGATAACGAGTGGACATCGCCGGAAATTTGTGTTTTCCCTTTATAACGAGTAGAAATTTGTGTTTTATCTTTGGTAACAAGTTCGAATTCATGTTTTCTTCATATTAACGAGTTCAAATTCGTGTTTTTCTCTGGTAACGAGTTGCCCTTGAAGAAAAAAAGGTTTTTTCTCTAATAACGAGTGGACATCGCCGGAAATTTGTGTTTTCCCTTTATAACGAGTAGAAATTTGTGTTTTATCTTTGGTAACGAGTTCGAATTAATGTTTTCTTCATATTAACGAGTTCAAATTCGTGTTTTTCTCTGGAAACGAGTTGTCTTTAAAGAAAAAAAGGTTTTTTCTCTGATAACGAGTGGTCATCACCGGAAATTTGTGTTTTCCCTTTATAACGAGTAGAAATTTGTGTTTTATCTTTGGTAACGAGTTCGAATTCATGTTTTCTTCTTATTAACGAGTTCAAATTCGTGTTTTTCTCTGGTAATGAGTTGTCCTTGAAGGAAAAAAGGTGTTTTCTCTGATAACGAGTGGACATCACCGGAAATTTGTGTTTTCCCTTTATAACGAGTAGAAATTTGTGTTTTTTCTTTGGTAACGAGTTCGAATTCATGTTTTCTTCATATTAACGAGTTCAAATTCATGTTTTTATCTGGTAACGAGTTGTCCTTGAAGAAAAAAAGGTTTTTTCTCGATAACGAGTGGACATCGCCGGAAATTTGTGTTTTCCCTTTATAACGAGTAGAAATTTGTGTTTTATCGTTGGTAACGAGTTCGAATTCATGTTTTCTTCATATTAACGAGTTCAAATTCGTGTTTTTCTCTCGGTAACGAGTTTTCCTTGAAGAAAAAAAGGTTTTTTCTCGATAACGAGTGGACTTCGCCGGAAATTTGTGTTTTCCCTTTATAACGAGTAGAAATTTGTGTTTTATCTTTGGTAACGAGTTCGAATTCAAGTTTTCTTCATATTAACGAGTTCACATTCGTGTTTTTCTCTGGTAACGAGTTGCCCTTGAAGAAAAAAGGTTTTTTCTCTAATAACGAGTGGACATCGCCGGAAATTTGTGTTTTCCCTTTATAACGAGTAGAAATTTGTGTTTTATCTTTGGTAACGAGTTCGAATTCATGTTTTCTTCATATTAACGTGTTCGAATTCGTGTTTTTCTCTGGTAACGTGTTGACCTTGAAGAAAAAAGGTTTTTCTCGATAACGAGTGGACATCGCCGGAAATTTGTGTTTTCCCTTTATAACGAGTAGAAATTTGTGTTTTATCTTTGGTAACGAGTTCGAATTCATGTTTCTTCATATTAACGAGTTCAAATTCGTGTTTTTCTCTGTTAACGAGTTGTCCTTGAAGAAAAAAACGTTTTTTCTCTGATAACGAGTGGACATCGCCGGAAATTTGTGTTTTCCCTTTATAACGAGTTGAAATTTGTGTTTTATCTTTGGTAACGAGTTCGAATTCATGTTTTCTTCGTATTAAGGAGTTCAAATTCGTGTTTTTCTCTGGTAACGAGTTGTCCTTCAAGAAAAAAAGGTTTTTTCTCTGATAACGAGTGGACATCGCCGGAAATTTGTGTTTTCCCTTTATAACGAGTAGAAATTTGTGTTTTATCTTTGGTAACGAGTTCGAATTCATGTTTTCTTCATATTAACGAGTTCAAATTCGTGTTTTTATCTCGGTAACGAGTTGTCCTTGAAGAAAAAAAGGTTTTTTCTCTGATAACGAGTGGACATCGCCGGAAATTTGTATTTTCCCTTTATAACGAGTAGCAATTTGTGTTTTATCTTTGGTAACGAGTTCGAATTCATGTTTTCTTCATATTAACGAGTTGAAATTCGTGTTTTTCTCTGGTAACGAGTTTTCCTTGAAGAAAAAAAGGTTTTTTCTCTGATAACGAGTGGACTTCGCCGGAAATTTGTGTTTTCCCTTTATAACGAGTAGAAATTTGTGTTTTATCTTTGGTAACGAGTTCGAATTCATGTTTTCTTCATATTAACGAGTTCAAATTCGTGTTTTTATTTGGTAACGAGTTGCCCTTGAAGAAAAAAAGGTTTTTTCTCTAATAACGAGTGGACATCGCCGGAAATTTGTGTTTTCCCTTTATAACGAGTAGAAATTTGTGTTTTATCTTTGGTAACGAGTTCGAATTCATGTATCTTCATATTAACGAGTTCAAATTCGTGTTTTTCTCTGGTAACGAGTTGTCCTTGAAGAAAAAAAGGTTTTTTCTCTGATAACGAGTGGACATCGCCGGAAATTTGTGTTTTCCCTTTATAACGAGTAGAAATTTGTGTTTTATCTTTGGTAACGAGTTCGAATTCATGTTTTCTTCATATTAACGAGTTCAAATTCGTGTTTTTCTCTCGGTAACGAGTTGTCCTTGAAGAAAAAAAGGTTTTTCTCGATAACGAGTGGACATCGCCGGAAATTTGTGTTTTCCCTTTATAACGAGTAGAAATTTGTGTTTTATCTTTGGTAACGAGTTCGAATTCATGTTTTCTTCATATTAACGAGTTCAAATTCGTGTCTTTCTCTCGGAAACGAGTTGTCCTTGAAGAAAAAAGGTTTTTTCTCGATAACGAGTGGACATCGCCGGAAATTTGTGTTTTCCCTTTATAACGAGTAGAAATTTTGTTTTATCTTTGGTAACGAGTTCGAATTCATGTTTTCTACAAATTAACGAGTTCAAATTTGTGTTTTTCTCTCGTAACGAGTTGTCTTTGAAGGAAAAAAGGTTTTTTCTCGATAACGAGTGGACATCACCGGAAATTTGTGTTTTCCTTTATAAGTAGTAGAAATTTGTGTTTTTTCTTTGGTAACGAGTTCGAATTCATGTTTTCTTCATATTAACGAGTTCAAATTCGTGTTTTTATCTCGGTAACGAGTTGTCCTTGAAGAAAAAAGGTTTTTTCTCCGATAACGAGTGGACATCACCGGAAATTTGTGTTTTCCCTTTATAACGAGTAGAAATTTGTGTTTTATCTTTGGTAACGAGTTCGAATTCATGTTTTCTTCATATTAACGAGTTCAAATTCGTGTTTTTCTCTCGGTAACGAGTTTTCCTTGAAGAAAAAAAGGTTTTTTCTCTCGATAACGAGTGGACTTCGCCGGAAATTTGTGTTTTCCCTTTATAACGAGTAGAAATTTGTGTTTTATCTTTGGTAACGAGTTCGAATTCAAGTTTTCTTCATATTAACGAGTTCAAATTCGTGTTTTTCTCGGTAACGAGTTGCCCTTGAAGAAAAAAGGTTTTTTCTCTCGATAACGAGTGGACATCGCCGGAAATTTGTGTTTTCCCTTTATAACGAGTAGAAATTTGTGTTTTATCTTTGGTAACGAGTTCGAATTCATGTTTTCTACATATTAACGAGTTCAAATTCGTGTTTTTCTCTCGGTAACGAGTTGACCTTGAAGAAAAAAAGGTTTTTTCTCGATAACGAGTGGACATCGCCGGAAATTTGTGTTTTCCCTTTATAACGAGTAGAAATTTGTGTTTTATCTTTGGTAACGAGTTCGAATTCAAGTTTTCTTCATATTAACGAGTTCAAATTCGTGTTTTTCTCTCGGTAACGAGTTGCCCTTGAAGAAAAAAAGGTTTTTTCTCTGATAACGAGTGGACATCGCCGGAAATTTGTGTTTTCCCTTTATAACGAGTAGAAATTTGTGTTTTATCTTTGGTAACGAGTTCGAATTCATGTTTTCTACATATTAACGAGTTGAAATTCGTGTTTTTCTCTGGTAACGAGTTTTCCTTGAAGAAAAAAAGGTTTTTTCTCTAATAACGAGTGGACATCGCCGGAAATTTGTGTTTTCCCTTTATAACGAGTAGAAATTTGTGTTTTATCTTTGGTAACGAGTTCGAATTCATGTTTTCTTCATATTAACGAGTTCAAATTCGTGTTTTTCTCTGGAAACGAGTTGTCCTCGAAGAAAAAAAGGTTTTTTCTCTGATAACGAGTGGACATCACCGGAAATTTGTGTTTTCCCTTTATAACGAGTAGAAATTTGTGTTTTATCTTTGGTAACGAGTTCGAATTCATGTTTTCTTCATATTAACGAGTTCAAATTCGTGTTTTTCTCTGGTAACGAGTTGTCCTTGAAGGAAAAAAGGTGTTTTCTCTGATAACGAGTGGACATCACCAGAAATTTGTGTTTTCCCTTTATAACGAGTAGAAATTTGTGTTTTTTCTTTGGTAACGAGTTCGAATTCATGTTTTCTTCATATTAACGAGTTCAAATTCATGTTTTTATCTGGTAACGAGTTGTCCTTGAAGAAAAAAAGGTTTTTTCTCTGATAACGAGTGGACATCGCCGGAAATTTGTGTTTTCCCTTTATAACGAGTAGAAATTTGTGTTTTATCTTTGGTAACGAGTTCGAATTCATGTTTTCTTCATATTAACGAGTTCAAATTCGTGTTTTTCTCTGGTAACGAGTTTTCCTTGAAGAAAAAAAGGTTTTTTCTCTGATAACGAGTGGACTTCGCCGGAAATTTGTGTTTTCCCTTTATAACGAGTAGAAATTTGTGTTTTATCTTTGGTAACGAATTCGAATTCATGTTTTCTTCATATTAACGAGTTCAAATTCGTGTTTTTCTCTGGTAACGAGTTGCCCTTGAAGAAAAAAAGGTTTTTTCTCTAATAACGAGTGGACATCGCCGGAAATTTGTGTTTTCCCTTCATAACGAGTAGAAATTTGTGTTTTATCTTTGGTAACGAGTTCGAATTCATGTTTTCTTCATATTAACGAGTTCAAATTCGTGTTTTTCTCTGGTAACGTGTTGACCTTGAAGAAAAAAAGGTTTTTTCTCTGATAACGAGTGGACATCGCCGGAAATTTGTGTTTTCCCTTTATAACGAGTAGAAATTTGTGTTTTATCTTTGGTAACGAGTTCGAATTCATGTTTCTTCATATTAACGAGTTCAAATTCGTGTTTTTCTCTGTTAACGAGTTGTCCTTGAAGAAAAAAACGTTTTTTCTCTGATAACGAGTGGACATCGCCGGAAATTTGTGTTTTCCCTTTATAACGAGTAGAAATTTGTGTTTTATCTTTGGTAACGAGTTCGAATTCATGTTTTCTTCATATTAACGAGTTCAAATTCGTGTTTTTCTCTCGGTAACGAGTTGTCCTTGAAGAAAAAAAGGTTTTTTCTCTGATAACGAGTGGACATCGCCGGAAATTTGTGTTTTCCCTTTATAACGAGTAGAAATTTGTGTTTTATCTTTGGTAACGAGTTCGAATTCATGTTTTCTTCATATTAACGAGTTCAAATTCGTGTCTTTCTCTGGAAACGAGTTGTCCTTGAAGAAAAAAGGTTTTTTCTCTGATAACGAGTGGACATCGCCGGAAATTTGTGTTTTCCCTTTATAACGAGTAGAAATTTGTGTTTATCTTTGGTAACGAGTTCGAATTCATGTTTTCTTCATATTAACGAGTTCAAATTTGTGTTTTTCTCTGGTAACGAGTTGTCTTTGAAGGAAAAAAAGGTTTTTTCTCTGATAACGAGTGGACATCACCGGAAATTTGTGTTTTCCCTTTATAAGTAGTAGAAATTTGTGTTTTTTCTTTGGTAACGAGTTCGAATTCATGTTTTCTTCATATTAACGAGTTCAAATTCGTGTTTTTATCTGGTAACGAGTTGTCCTTGAAGAAAAAAAGGTTTTTTCTCTGATAACGAGTGGACATCACCGGAAATTTGTGTTTTCCCTTTATAACGAGTAGAAATTTGTGTTTTATCTTTGGTAACGAGTTCGAATTCATGTTTTCTTCATATTAACGAGTTCAAATTCGTGTTTTTCTCTCGGTAACGAGTTTTCCTTGAAGAAAAAAAGGTTTTTTCTCGATAACGAGTGGACTTCGCCGGAAATTTGTGTTTTCCCTTTATAACGAGTAGAAATTTGTGTTTTATCTTTGGTAACGAGTTCGAATTCAAGTTTTCTTCATATTAACGAGTTCAAATTCGTGTTTTTCTCTCGGTAACGAGTTGCCCTTGAAGAAAAAAAGGTTTTTTCTCGATAACGAGTGGACATCGCCGGAAATTTGTGTTTTCCCTTTATAACGAGTAGAAATTTGTGTTTTATCTTTGGTAACGAGTTCGAATTCATGTTTTCTACATATTAACGAGTTCAAATTCGTGTTTTTCTCTCGGTAACGAGTTGACCTTGAAGAAAAAAAGGTTTTTTCTCGATAACGAGTGGACATCGCCGGAAATTTGTGTTTTCCCTTTATAACGAGTAGAAATTTGTGTTTTATCTTTGGTAACGAGTTCGAATTCAAGTTTTCTTCATATTAACGAGTTCAAATTCGTGTTTTTCTCTGGTAACGAGTTGCCCTTGAAGAAAAAAAGGTTTTTTCTCTGATAACGAGTGGACATCGCCGGAAATTTGTGTTTTCCCTTTATAACGAGTAGAAATTTGTGTTTTATCTTTGGTAACGAGTTCGAATTCATGTTTTCTACATATTAACGAGTTGAAATTCGTGTTTTTCTCTGGTAACGAGTTTTCCTTGAAGAAAAAAAGGTTTTTTCTCTAATAACGAGTGGACATCGCCGGAAATTTGTGTTTTCCCTTTATAACGAGTAGAAATTTGTGTTTTATCTTTGGTAACGAGTTCGAATTCATGTTTTCTTCATATTAACGAGTTCAAATTCGTGTTTTTCTCTGGAAACGAGTTGTCCTCGAAGAAAAAAAGGTTTTTTCTCTGATAACGAGTGGACATCACCGGAAATTTGTGTTTTCCCTTTATAACGAGTAGAAATTTGTGTTTTATCTTTGGTAACGAGTTCGAATTCATGTTTTCTTCATATTAACGAGTTCAAATTCGTGTTTTTCTCTGGTAACGAGTTGTCCTTGAAGGAAAAAAGGTGTTTTCTCTGATAACGAGTGGACATCACCGGAAATTTGTGTTTTCCCTTTATAACGAGTAGAAATTTGTGTTTTTTCTTTGGTAACGAGTTCGAATTCATGTTTTCTTCATATTAACGAGTTCAAATTCATGTTTTTATCTACGGTAACGAGTTGTCCTTGAAGAAAAAAAGGTTTTTCTCGATAACGAGTGGACATCGCCGGAAATTTGTGTTTTCCCTTTATAACGAGTAGAAATTTGTGTTTTATCTTTGGTAACGAGTTCGAATTCATGTTTTCTTCATATTAACGAGTTCAAATTCGTGTTTTTCTCTCGGTAACGAGTTTTCCTTGAAGAAAAAAAGGTTTTTTCTCTGATAACGAGTGGACTTCGCCGGAAATTTGTGTTTTCCCTTTATAACGAGTAGAAATTTGTGTTTTATCTTTGGTAACGAATTCGAATTCATGTTTTCTTCATATTAACGAGTTCAAATTCGTGTTTTTCTCTGGTAACGAGTTGCCCTTGAAGAAAAAAGGTTTTTTCTCTAATAACGAATGGACATCGCCGGAAATTTGTGTTTTCCCTTTATAACGAGTAGAAATTTGTGTTTTATCTTTGGTAACGAGTTCGAATTCATGTTTTCTTCATATTAACGAGTTCAAATTCGTGTTTTTCTCTGGTAACGTGTTGACCTTGAAGAAAAAAAGGTTTTTTCTCTGATAACGAGTGGACATCGCCGGAAATTTGTGTTTTCCCTTTATAACGAGTAGAAATTTGTGTTTTATCTTTGGTAACGAGTTCGAATTCATGTTTCTTCATATTAACGAGTTCAAATTCGTGTTTTTCTCTGTTAACGAGTTGTCCTTGAAGAAAAAAACGTTTTTTCTCTGATAACGAGTGGACATCGCCGGAAATTTGTGTTTTCCCTTTATAACGAGTTGAAATTTGTGTTTTATCTTTGGTAACGAGTTCGAATTCATGTTTTCTTCGTATTAACGAGTTCAAATTTGTGTTTTTCTCTGGTAACGAGTTGTCTTTCAAGAAAAAAGGTTTTTTCTCTGATAACGAGTGGACATCGCCGGAAATTTGTGTTTTCCCTTTATAACGAGTAGAAATTTGTGTTTTATCTTTGGTAACGAGTTCGAATTCATGTTTTCTTCATATTAACGAGTTCAAATTCGTGTCTTTCTCTCGGAAACGAGTTGTCCTTGAAGAAAAAAAGGTTTTTTCTCGATAACGAGTGGACATCGCCGGAAATTTGTGTTTTCCCTTTATAACGAGTAGAAATTTGTGTTTTATCTTTGGTAACGAGTTCGAATTCATGTTTTCTTCATATTAACGAGTTCAAATTCGTGTCTTTCTCGGAAACGAGTTGTCCTTGAAGAAAAAAGGTTTTCTCTCTGATAACGAGTGGACATCGCCGGAAATTTGTGTTTTCCCTTTATAACGAGTAGAAATTTGTGTTTTTTCTTTGGTAACGAGTTCGAATTCATGTTTTTTTTCATATTAACGAGTTCAAATTCGTGTTTTTATCTGGTAACGAGTTGTCCTTGAAGAAAAAAAGGTTTTTTCTCTGATAACGAGTGGACATCACCGGAAATTTGTGTTTTCCCTTTATAACGAGTAGAAATTTGTGTTCTATCCTTGGTAACGAGTTCGAATTCATGTTTTCTTCATATTAACGAGTTCAAATTCGTGTTTTTCTCTGGTAACGAGTTTTCCTTGAAGAAAAAAAGGTTTTTTCTCTGATAACGAGTGGACTTCGCCGGAAATTTGTGTTTTCCCTTTATAACGAGTAGAAATTTGTGTTTTATCATTGGTAACGAGTTCAAATTCATGTTTTCTTCATATTAACGAGTTCAAATTTGTATTTTTCTCTGGTAACGAGTTGCCCTTGAAGAAAAAAAGGTTTTTTCTCTAATAACGAGTGGACATCACCGGAAATTTGTGTTTTCCCTTTATAACGAGTAGAAATTTGTGTTTTATCTTTGGTAACGAGTTCGAATTCATGTTTTCTTCATATTAGCGAGTTCAAATTCATGTTTTTATCTGGTAACGAGTTGTCCTTGAAGAAAAAAACGTTTTTTCTCTGATAACGAGTGGACATCGCCGGAAATTTGTGTTTTCCCTTTATAACGAGTTGAAATTTGTGTTTTATCTTTGGTAACGAGTTCGAATTCATGTTTTCTTCGTATTAACGAGTTCAAATTTGTGTTTTTCTCTGGTAACGAGTTGTCTTTCAAGAAAAAAAGGTTTTTTCTCTGATAACGAGTGGACATCGCCGGAAATTTGTGTTTTCCCTTTATAACGAGTAGAAATTTGTGTTTTATCTTTGGTAACGAGTTCGAATTCATGTTTTCTTCATATTAACGAGTTCAAATTCGTGTCTTTCTCTCGGAAACGAGTTGTCCTTGAAGAAAAAAAGGTTTTTTCTCGATAACGAGTGGACATCGCCGGAAATTTGTGTTTTCCCTTTATAACGAGTAGAAATTTGTGTTTTATCTTTGGTAACGAGTTCGAATTCATGTTTTCTTCATATTAACGAGTTCAAATTCGTGTCTTTCTCTGGAAACGAGTTGTCCTTGAAGAAAAAAAGGTTTTCTCTCTGATAACGAGTGGACATCGCCGGAAATTTGTGTTTTCCCTTTATAACGAGTAGAAATTTGTGTTTTTTCTTTGGTAACGAGTTCGAATTCATGTTTTTTTTCATATTAACGAGTTCAAATTCGTGTTTTTATCTGGTAACGAGTTGTCCTTGAAGAAAAAAAGGTTTTTTCTCTGATAACGAGTGGACATCACCGGAAATTTGTGTTTTCCCTTTATAACTAGTAGAAATTTGTGTTCTATCCTTGGTAACGAGTTCGAATTCATGTTTTCTTCATATTAACGAGTTCACATTCGTGTTTTTCTCTGGTAACGAGTTTTCCTTGAAGAAAAAAAGGTTTTTTCTCTGATAACGAGTGGACTTCGCCGGAAATTTGTGTTTTCCCTTTATAACGAGTAGAAATTTGTGTTTTATCATTGGTAACGAGTTCAAATTCATGTTTTCTTCATATTAACGAGTTCAAATTTGTATTTTTCTCTGGTAACGAGTTGCCCTTGAAGAAAAAAAGGTTTTTTCTCTAATAATAACGAGTGGACATCACCGGAAATTTGTGTTTTCCCTTTATAACGAGTAGAAATTTGTGTTTTATCTTTGGTAACGAGTTCGAATTCATGTTTTCTTCATA
The DNA here is from genome assembly GCA_036785695.1 of Gentiana straminea. Lineage (NCBI taxonomy): Eukaryota > Viridiplantae > Streptophyta > Magnoliopsida > Gentianales > Gentianaceae > Gentiana > Gentiana straminea. The sequence continues at coordinate 120,740 of JAVUPR010000334.1, read as the reverse complement.
TTAGCGAGTTCAAATTCATGTTTTTATCTGGTAACGAGTTGTCCTTGAAGAAAAAAAGGTTTTTTCTCTGATAACGAGTGGACATCGTCGGAAATTTGTGTTTTCCCTTTATAACGAGTAGAAATTTGTGTTTTATCATTGGTAACGAGTTTGAATTCATGTTTTCTTCATATTAACGAGTTCAAATTCGTGTTTTTCTCTTGTAACGAGTTTTCCTTGAAGAAAAAAGGTTTTTTTCTCTAAAAACGAGTGGACATCGCCGGAAATTTGTGTTTTCCCTTTATAACGAGTAGAAATTTGTGTTTTATCTTTGGTAACGAGTTTGAATTCATGTTTTCTTCATATTAACGAGTTCAAATTCGTGTTTTTCTCTGGTAACGAGTTGCCCTTGAAGAAAAAAAGGTTTTTTTCTCTAATAACGAGTGGACATCGACGGAAATTTGTGTTTTCCCTTTATAACGAGTAGAAATTTGTGTTTTATCTTTGGTAACGAGTTCGAATTCATGTTTTCTTCATATTAACGAGTTCAAATTCGTGTTTTTCTCTGGTAACGAGTTGACCTTGAAGAAAAAAAGTTTTTTTCTCTGATAACGAGTGGACATCGCCGGAAATTTGTGTTTTCCCTTTATAACGAGTAGAAATTTGTGTTTTATCTTTGGTAACGAGTTCGAATTCATGTTTTCTTCATATAAACGAGTTCAAATTCGTGTTTTTCTCTGGTAACGAGTTGTCCTTGAAGGAAAAAAGGTTTTTTCTCTGATAACGAGTGGACATCACCGGAAATTTGTGTTTTCCCTTTATAACGAGTAGAAATTTGTGTTTTATGTTTGGTAACGAGTTCGAATTCATGTTTTCTTCATATTAACGAGTTCAAATTCGTGTTTTTCTCGGGTAACGAGTTGTCCTTGAAGAAAAAAAGGTTTTTTCTCTGATAACGAGTGGACATCGCCGGAAATTTGTGTTTTCCCTTTATAACGAGTAGAAATTTGTGTTTTATCTTTGGTAACGAGTTCGAATTCATGTTTTCTTCATATTAACGAGTTCAAATTCGTGTTTTTCTCTCGGTAACGAGTTGTCCTTGAAGGAAAAAAGGTTTTTCTCGATAACGAGTGGACATCACCGGAAATTTGTGTTTTCCCTTTATAACGAGTAGAAATTTGTGTTTTTTCTTTGGTAACGAGTTCGAATTCATGTTTTCTTCATATTAACGAGTTCAAATTCGAGTTTTTATCTCGGTAACGAGTTGTCCTTGAAGAAAAAAAGGTTTTTCTCGATAACGAGTGGACATCGCCGGAAATTTGTGTTTTCCCTTTATAACGAGTAGAAATTTGTGTTTTATCTTTGGTAACGAGTTCGAATTCATGTTTTCTTCATATTAACGAGTTCAAATTCGTGTTTTTATCTCGGTAACGAGTTGTCCTTGAAGAAAAAAGGTTTTTTCTCGATAACGAGTGGACATCGCCGGAAATTTGTGTTTTCCCTTTATAACGAGTAGAAATTTGTGTTTTATCTTTGGTAACGAGTTCGAATTCATGTTTTCTTCATATTAACGAGTTCAAATTCGTGTCTTTCTCGGAAACGAGTTGTCCTTGAAGAAAAAAAGGTTTTTTCTCTCGATAACGAGTGGACATCGCCGGAAATTTGTGTTTTCCCTTTATAACGAGTAGAAATTTGTGTTTTATCTTTGGTAACGAGTTCGAATTCATGTTTTCTTCATATTAACGAGTTCAAATTCGTGTTTTTCTCTGGTAACGAGTTGTCCTTGAAGGAAAAAAGGTTTTTTCTCTGACAACGAGTGGACATCACCGGAAATTTGTGTTTTCCCTTTATAACGTGTAGAAATTTGTGTTTTTTCTTTGGTAACGAGTTCGAATTCATGTTTTCTTCATATTAACGAGTTCAAATTCGTGTTTTTATCTGGTAACGAGTTTTCCTTGAAGAAAAAAAGGTTTTTTCTCTGATAACGAGTGGACTTCGCCGGAAATTTGTGTTTTCCCTTTATAACGAGTAGAAATTTGTGTTTTATCTTTGGTAACGAGTTCAAATTCATGTTTTCTTCATATTAACGAGTTCAAATTCGTATTTTTCTCTGGTAACGAGTTGCCCTTGAAGAAAAAAGGTTTTTTCTCTAATAACGAGTGGACATCACCGGAAATTTGTGTTTTCCCTTTATAACGAGTAGAAATTTGTGTTTTATCTTTGGTAACGAGTTCGAATTCATATTTTCTTCATATTAGCGAGTTCAAATTCGTGTTTTTATCTGGTAACGAGTTGTCCTTGAAGAAAAAAAGGTTTTTTCTCTGATAACGAGTGGACATCGCCGGAAATTTGTGTTTTTACTTTATAACGAGTAGAAATTTGTGTTTTATCTTTGGTAACGAGTTCGAATTCATGTTTTCTTCATATTAACGAGTTCAAATTCGTGTTTTTCTCTGGTAAAGAGTTTTCCTTGAAGAGAAAAATGTTTTTTCTCTGATAACGTGTGGACATCGCCGGAAGTTTGTGTTTTCCCTTTATAACGAGTAGAAATTTGTGTTTTATCATTGGTAACGAGTTCGAATTCATGTTTTCTTCATATTAACGAGTTCAAATTCGTGTTTTTCTCTGGTAACGAGTTGACCTTGAAGAAAAAAAGTTTTTTTCTCTGATAACGAGTGGACATCGCCGGAAATTTGTTTTTTCCCTTTATAACGAGTAGAAATTTGTGTTTTATCTTTGGTAACGAGTTCGAATTCATGTTTTCTTCATATTAACGAGTTCAAATTCGTGTTTTTCTCTGGGTAAGAGTTGTCCTTGAAGGAAAAAAAGTTTTTTTCTCTGATAACGAGTGGACATCACCGGAAATTTGTGTTTTCCCTTTATAACGAGTAGAAATTTGTGTTTTATGTTTGGTAACGAGTTCGAATTCATGTTTTCTTCATATTAACGAGTTCAAATTCGTGTTTTTCTCGGGTAACGAGTTGTCCTTGAAGAAAAAAGGTTTTTTCTCTGATAAAGTGTGGACATCGCCGGAAATTTGTGTTTTCCCTTTATAACGAGTAGAAATTTGTGTTTTATCTTTGGTAACGAGTTCGAATTCATGTTTTCTTCATATTAACGAGTTCAAATTCGTGTTTTTCTCTGGTAACGAGTTGTCCTTGAAGGAAAAAAGGTTTTTTCTCTGATAACGAGTGGACATCACCGGAAATTTGTGTTTTCCCTTTATAACGAGTAGAAATTTGTGTTTTATGTTTGGTAACGAGTTCGAATTCATGTTTTCTTCATATTAACGAGTTCAAATTCGTGTTTTTCTCGGGTAACGAGTTGTCCTTGAAGAAAAAAAGGTTTTTTCTCGATAACGAGTGGACATCGCCGGAAATTTGTGTTTTCCCTTTATAACGAGTAGAAATTTGTGTTTTATCTTTGGTAACGAGTTCGAATTCATGTTTTCTTCATATTAACGAGTTCAAATTCGTGTTTTTCTCTGGTAACGGAGTTGTCCTTGAAGGAAAAAAGGTTTTTTCTCTGATAACGAGTGGACATCACCGGAAATTTGTGTTTTCCCTTTATAACGAGTAGAAATTTGTGTTTTTTCTTTGGTAACGAGTTCGAATTCATGTTTTCTTCATATTAACGAGTTCAAATTCGTGTTTTTATCTCGGTAACGAGTTGTCCTTGAAGAAAAAAAGGTTTTTCTCTGATAACGAGTGGACATCGCCGGAAATTTGTGTTTTCCCTTTATAACGAGTAGAAATTTGTGTTTTTTCTTTGGTAACGAGTTCGAATTCATGTTTTCTTCATATTAACGAGTTCAAATTCGTGTTTTTATCTGGTAACGAGTTGTCCTTGAAGAAAAAAAGGTTTTTTCTCTGATAACGAGTGGACATCGCCGGAAATTTGTGTTTTCCCTTTATAACGAGTAGAAATTTGTGTTTTATCTTTGGTAACGAGTTCGAATTCATGTTTTCTTCATATTAACGAGTTCAAATTCGTGTTTTTATCTCGGTAACGAGTTGTCTTTCAAGAAAAAAGGTTTTTTCTCTGATAACGAGTGGACATCGCCGGAAATTTGTGTTTTCCCTTTATAACGAGTAGAAATTTGTGTTTTATCTTTGGTAACGAGTTCGAATTCATGTTTTCTTCATATTAACGAGTTCAAATTCGTGTCTTTCTCTGGAAACGAGTTGTCCTTGAAGAAAAAAAGGTTTTTTCTCTGATAACGAGTGGACATCGCCGGAAATTTGTGTTTTCCCTTTATAACTGTTGGTCCCTTGAAAAGGCTTTAGTTAAGTTTAGAGGGGGGGGGGGGGGGGTGAATAAACTTAACACTTAAAACTTTGGAGTTAACAAATTCTGCAACTTCGGCGGCCACGCGATACTTCGATAGTCCGTCGAGACCTCGCAGCCTGCCGATAAACAGTAGTCTACTGATAGTTCAGTTTGCTGAATTTGTGCAGCGGAATAATATCAAAATTAAGCCTTGTTACTTGTTGTTAAATATGTTACCAAGTATTAGATACTCGGTAGTGTTTGTGTGTGATTTCGGTTGCTAGATTCAAACGGGTTGATATGGATAATGACTAGGTGCAAAAAGTAAATGCAAGTAAGTAAGTAGAGAGATTTTATAGTGGTTCCAGGTGATGTAATCTGTCGTCGTCCACTCTTCTCCCGTGATGTTGGAGGAAATTCACTAGTGATCTTTGAGTTATCTCGTTACAAAGAATCCTAGGTTGCTTGTCCTTCACCAATAACTATGGCTTCACAAACCGAAAATCGGGAACGGTAGGATTGCTTGCTCCCGAGTCTTCCACCGGTCCTTGAAGGGTAGGATTGCCTCTTCACCGCCTTCACCACAAACCAACGATCTTTCACACCCAACGGATGCTTCACCGTCTTCGCGTAGATTCTTTATAAGATAAGAAGTGAATCAAATAAATGATTCAGTTGCAGCAGCTTGATTAGGATGATGTAATCAGCAGCTTGCAGTCTTCAAGTGTGTATGCTTGATGCAGCTTGAACACGTAAAGCACTTGAAGAAAATAACTAGATCGGCGACCTTAAGCTCGGTAAGTTCACGGGGTGTTATTCAAATCGCATTATCACTTGAAGTTTATTCCAAAATTCATCATCATCTTCTTGAGTTGAAAGTCCTCTATTTATAGGTAAGAGTGCATGTGAGTTGAATTTTAAAATTCAAATGTGACCGTTCCTTGTATTTGTCCCATCTCGCACCGCATTCTCCTCACTATTCATAGGACCGACACTCGTCAGATTACTTTTTGACAAGTGCGGTCCGTCCACCCCTTTGACTTGTATCCAATGGATAAAAATATGAATCATCCCAACGTCTTTTTAATCTCGGCCTTTGATTTGCTTGATAAGTCGAGGTAGTTGGTCGTTCTTATCCATGTAACTTTCCAATAATCTTGAATTAATCGAGGTATATATCGGCGAGGTTCATTAGTCTCGTCGTAAAACCAATCGATCTGCTTGAACATCATATTTTTGTCCGTAAAATATAATGCGGCTGATTTCTTTTATCCAACTTTTATTTGTGAAGTTAGATTACATCATTTTAAATATAACCAAGTTCCAAACATCATCCAACTTGTGGAACTTAGACCTTCTACACAAGGCATATGTAATCGCTTTAGGTCATCACGAGACTTGCCTATAATCCGATTCCATATCCTTGACTTTAATTACTAAGTTTGATCCCTTAGCCTTCATTAACGAGTTTGAACCCTCGCCCTTCGCCTTCGGTCTTCGCAGGTCCCGGACCGCTTAGTAATATTGTCCGCAACGGAAGCGATTTATGGATCTAGATCTATATAATATGCGTAATAAAACAACTAGATCTATTCTACAAGGGGGATGTAGATCATACCTCTTGAATCTCTAAATTCAAGTTGAAGAACCGCAAAGGATGAATGTGAAGATGTGAAGAGCACCACGGTCTTCCGATCGTGTGATCCAAGCAATTCCCGGTGGAAGGAATTCTCGACTCGAACCCTTCCGATATGCTACCGGAAAAATCTCCAAGATTTCTCCTCTACTCACCCTTGGCCGAAAATATTTTCTTCTCTCTTATAGGGAGAAGTCGAATTCTATGTGTGTATTGAGGCTTGGGAGAACTCTCTTTATATAGGAGAGTAAAACTTAGCCTCAAGGATTTTTATTTATCAAACAAAATAAATCCTTTAATAAAAGATAATTCCATAATATTCTAGAACAAATCTAGAATAATATTTATCTTTATTATTTACCATAAATATTTATCCAATAAATATTTTATGCACATGTCTTATTAATTAATTTAGGAAAACAAATTTCCTAATAATACATAAAATATGCGCACCTTTTACTAAAAGAATAGGTCACACGCATCTTTTATCCTTTTTGACCAATTAGGTCAAAAAAATGGTCAACACACCAATTCGGGCCGAGTCCACGAAAAATGTCTTTTCCGTGTATTTAATTATTTAGTCCAAACTAATTTAATAGTCCACTAAACAATTAATTCACATATCGTTTTAATAAAGTCCAACAAGAACTAAATTAATATTATTAGGATTCGACGTCCGAGAATAGCTATGCTATATTAGGAGGCACGTCGGGGACCATGGACTAATAATCAGCGGCTCCGATAAATCAAATAAATAATTATAGGATAATTATATTCGATAAATCAATCACGGGAATATGCCACCATAATCCCGTGATTTGCACTCCTCCGATTATAAGATTATATTTATCTCCTCACGAGAATAATAATAAGCGTCCATTGATATAATCATTACATATGGATTAATCCTCCATAGGCTTGTTCATTCTAAATCGGGAAGTTACCGTTAACCCTTTTTAGAACCTCTTATCCTTATTTACCATTAACCCCCTAGTGATCAATTAATTCATACAACTCACTTTGGTAGCTAATCGGTGTAATATGAACTCGTACGATCGATCGGTTTCTAGGATTAACAAATAAGGGAAGCTGTCTATCTACTTCCATAAATGGAAGGAATGGATTCCGTATACGTGATAACACGGACTACTCACTCAATTCGGTACAATGCCAAGATGGGGTAATTCGGACCACGGACTCGGTGTAATCCTTAACCGTCAAGTCAAACTTCATGCGATTCAAGCGGTTGAGCGCGTGATCACCTCGGGATTAAGATATATCCATAAATATGATCATCCATTGATTCGATAAGACTTCTCGATTACGGAATTATATCGTGAACTCCAATCAAATCGGTCCGGCCACATATGATATATCTATCATATATAAATGCCCCATTAGGTTCTCTTAACCGAAAGTCCGGATAAGACAATCACACCTATTGTGTTACGGGCGCATTAATAGCACGTTAAAGGAGAGACCCGATACTCTCGATTAACTTCACTACGGGCTAATTGTATTTTAAGCACATCTTCACTAACTCAATCCTCACTGTGTATATACCATACAACGAGTTAAGTGATTACATAAACGATATACTTTAGGGTTTTACGTAGTGTAAATACTATTGTCACATCGGTGAATATGAGAATAATAAATATGAATAATAACATCATTTCATTTATTAAATAAAACAATTACAAAATTGTCTTTCGGGCATCACACCTAACAATCTCCCACTTGCACGAAAGCATGTGATTAATTGTTTTAGAGCACACCCTATTATTTAAAATACGACAAACTATCACTCCCACTTGCTCTAAAGCAAATGAGACATGTCTCTAATACCTATAGTCTCCAAGTGTCGACTAAAAGCTTCAATCGACGGCGTCTTGGTGAATGGATCGGCGGGATTATCGGCGGAGGCGATTTTCTTGACGGAAATGTCCCTCTATCGACAAAATCGTTGATCACCCGGTATTTTCTCTCTATATGCTTCGACTTACTTGTGCTTTCGAGGTTCTCTAGAGTTGGCAATGGCCCCATTGTTATCACAATAGAGAGTAATAGGATCTTCGACATTCGGGACAACGCCTAATCCGGCGATGAACTTTCTTAACCAAGCGCTTCTTTAGGCGCCTCCGAGGCGCTATGAACTCGGCTTCCATTGTTGAATCGGTTTGTCTTTGGATTGCTTTTGGCTTCTCCATTCTCTTGCACCGCCACCAAGCGTAAACAACGAACCGAGAGGTAGATTTAGAATCATCTCTGTCGGTGAAAATCGAGAATCGGTGTACCCCGCTAGCTCCAAACTCCCACTCGAATAGACGAGCATATAATTTACGGTTCTCTTCAAATATTTGATGAGATTCTTTCTTCTTGTCCGGTGCGGTTGCCACTGGATTTGGTAGAAAACGGTGACTAATCCAACGCCGTAACAAATGTCGGGTCTCGTACACCTCATAGCATACATAAGACTACCAACGGCCGAGGCATATGGCACTCTTCCCGTAGCTTCGGCCTGCGGGGGTTTGAGGCCCACGAGACTTAGATAGGTAAACGCCGTGACGGGTTGGTAGAAAACCCTTCTTTGCGTTCTCCATGCGAAGCGTGCCGGCACCTTATCTATATAAGTTGCTTGGGACGAGAGCTAACATCTGTTCTTACGATCCCTTATAATTTGGATCCACTAGAACATAACTCGCTTCTCCCAAATCTTTCATTCGGAATTGCGTGGTCAACCAACTTTTCACGTCGGACATCATCCCTTATCGTTGCCAATTAGGAGTATGTCATCAACGTACAACACTAGAAATACAACACTATCTTTGATAACCTTCTTGTACACACAAGATTCGGCAAAGTGTTGTTCGAAATCATAAGACTTGATCGTGTGATCGAATCTATGATACCGGGAACGAGATGCTTGCTTCAACCCATAAATGGATCGAGCAACTTGCACACCATGTGCTCTCGACCTTCTTCAATGAATCCTACGGTTCTTTGCATATAGATTTCCTCGTCAAGAAAGCCGTTTAGAAACGCTTTGTCTTAACATCCATTTGCCGGATTTCATAATCCGGACATGCGGCAATCGAAAGGAGGATGCGGATGGTTTTCATCATGGCCACGGGTGAGAAGGTTTCCTCGTAGTCTATACCCTCTCGGCTTGTGTGTAACCTTTGGCTACCGGCCGTGCTTTGAAGGTTTCAACCTTCCCATCTACTCCTCTCTTTCGCTTGTAGAGCCATTTACATCCAATGGGCCTTTCACCACGAGGAAGTTCTACAAGTTTCCGGAGGCGAGTTAGAGTACATAGACTCCATCTCTTGATTCATTGCGTCAATCCATTTATCCTTATCGTGATCCGGTAAGGCCTTCTTATAGGTCGGAGGATCATCTTCCACCCCATCGGGCGACTACGTTTGCCTCTAAATCCATGCCGTACCGAGCCGGTGGCCGAACCACTCTCGCGGTACGTACGGGTGGAACGGGAATGTCGGAAGTGGCTTGTTGTATTATTAGTGTTGTTTACGGGAACATCGGCGGCCACAATAGGCACGATGTCATCGGAGAGTAATTCCTCTAGTACAATTGTACTTCGAGGTACGTGGTCTTTCATATAACTTTCCTCCAAAAACGTAGCGTTAGTCGAGACTAGCACTTTGTTATCTTCCGGATCGTAAAATAGACCACCACGTGTACCTTTTGCATAGCCTACAAACAAACATACTTTCGTACGTGATTGTAGCTTGGTAGTCTTGTCCATCAGCACGTGTGCAGGACAACCCCATATGCGGAAGTGACGAAGGCTTTCGCGATGTCCGGACCACATCTCAATGGGTGTCTTTTCGACGGACTTTGACGGTGCGCATTCAAAATGTAGACCGGCGCTTAAAAAGCATAACCCCAAAAGGATATAGGTAGTGAGGCGTAGCTCATCATTGATCTAACCATGTTGATCAATGTCTGTTTCTCCTCTCGGCAACTCCGTTTCTTTGAGGTGTCCTAGGCGGCGAACGTTGGAAACAAATTCCTTTTTCGGCCAAGTAGTCAATGAACTCGGTATCTAAATACTCACCTCCACGATCCGAGCGGAGGCATTTCAATGACTTGCCTAGTTGCCTTTCGGCTTACGCTTGGAACTCCTTGAACTTTCCAAAAGCCTCGGACTTTCTATGCGACGGATAAACATAACCGAATCTCGAGTAATCATCAATGAAAGTCACAAAGTACTCGTATCCGCCTCACAGCTTGTACGTTCATCGGACCACAAAGGTACGAATGCACTAAGTCTAGAGTTCTGTGGCTCTATTACCCTTTGATGAGAAGGGACGCTTAGTCATTTTTCCCTCCGGGCAACACTCGCGGACGGGCGGTGTGTCAACGGATGACTCACCTAAGGCATTAACCTTTTCAAGTCTTTTGAGTCTTTCCAAGGAAATATGGCCAAGCCTTAGATGCCACGGGTATGTTTTATCTTCTTTTACTTGAGAAACTTTACGCCTTTTTGCGGATCTTTGATGAGCGAGTTTTAAACATTTCGGTATTAAGTAGGGGAGCTTTATGTGGTCTTACAAAATATAAACCATTTTCATTTATAGTTGAACACAATTCAAAGCCATTCTTTGAAATAACAAATTCACCATTCAAACTTGAAACGAGAAAATGATTGTTCAACTAAGGCGAGAATAAGAAATCAAATTTCTCCTGAAATTGGGAATAAAATAAACATTGTCTAAATGTAAAATTCTATTATTAAAATGCAAGTCCACGGCTCCCACTTTGCTTTAGCCGAAATGAGCGCCCCGGTGCCTACTCGCATCAACTTGAGAACCCTCTTCCCGGCTCCTCGTACGAACTAAGAATGCGCAATGAAGAACATACATGGTTAGTAGCTCCGGTATCAAGTATCCAAGTGGACACATCTTTAGCTACATTAAAAGATTCCAAGAATAGTAATTCCAAATTACCTTTCTTATCTTTCCCGGCGACGACCTTGACTTTGCCATCTTTCACATCACGAAGGTATTCGGGACAATGGCGTCGCCAATGTCCTACCTCCTTACGGTAAAAGCATTTGCCCTTGGGCTTGGACTCGTCAACTTTCTTGGCGACCTTTTTCTTCGTTGGCTTGGGCACGGGTGCAACACTACCCTTCTTCTTCGGTTTCGCCTTAGGCTTGTTTGATGACACGGCTTCGGCCATATTGGCTTCGACTTTCTTATCCCTACTTGGACCTTATCTTTCGATAGCGAGGCCCTCGTAGATAGTCGGTTCATTCGGCATACGTGTCATGGTCAACTCATATTTGCCCATCGATGCGAGTTTTGAACGGGATAAACTCGGGGAGTCAACGATTCCAAAATCATTGATACTTGAGTTGCTTCATCGAACTTTGATCCATGAATACCGGCGTCATTGAAGTAGCGATCATATTCGAACATGACCATTCAACTTGCTTGACCTTTCTTCAATTTCGTGTTGACGGCCAACTTTGATGGCATCGTGTCTTGCTTGGTTGCTAGGTGATCCAAACATCGTAGTAAGTTTCCGCATGATTTCTCCTGCAGACTCAAACTCTTCAATGCGGGTCCTAATAACCTCCGACACGCCGCCGGGATGATCCCACGAGCCCGGTTATACGCCGATCCGGCGATTACGGCTGTTCGATCTCGGCTTTACCGGGTTTTTGGATCGCCGGCGTAGGGCATTCGAAGTAAGTACATGTTGCACATTCTCGTACGTGAGCACCACGTTTAAGTTACTCTTCCATTTCTTAAAGTTGTTTCCCGTTAATTTTTCGGACGGTAAAGCGAAATTTGAGCGAGACATTTTCTTGAAAATAAAATGACATGTATTAATTCAAGTTTAACACTACTATATAAAATTTTAGGAATTGTAAACTAAAAAATAAGTCTACTCTACCATTCCAGGTTTTAACCTCGCATCTCAGTGCCGCCTTAGGGTAGGTCAAAAAGATGACGGTTAAATCGAGACAATCTCATCAATGAATAACTTGTGAGAATCAAACATCCCACGGGAATCGAACATCCCTTTATTCATTGACTACCTTCCTTTTTTAGCCTAGATATTATCAAGAATACCCGTGATGAGTGTGACCTACTATATCGGTTCTCTTAGGTACGCTCCGAGTATGCCGTCTTAGGATAGGTCGGTGACCCGACGAGTACCCGAAAAAACCTATCCTTTCGGAGACCAAGCCATGAATGTTGATAGGGGCGAACACCATCCTTAGGGGGACGAAATCAAAGCGCCTCGAGGCGTCACCCTTCTCTCACTTACTTGTATCATAGTAGAGGCCGTGGGGTTGGGCATCGCCTCCCCCCGCTCCCACTCAATAATTTGGAAGTGGTTGTGGGTTAACTAACCACGTCTTTTTGATGTTATCATAAAAGCTCATCAAATCAAGGATTCCGAATGGTGTCGGTAACGTAGGCAAGCCTACCCGTCCTATTCGTTGGAACATATGTGACGGTCGGACGAAATCGGGTCAAGACGGCCTCGTTGAGATAAGAAGGAATCACCCCTCCGTTCTCCGGTGTAGCTTAGTCTTGCCGGACCCCCGTGCATACATCACACTAGGAGGGTTAAGTCGGTCGAGCCTAGCTCGGTTGACCACCCAACCTATAAGCGAACCGTTTTTATCCAAGATTTTTGTTCTTTTACCATCATTCAATCTCGTAGACACTACGAATTGAAAACGTGATCTCGTTTGGGTTTTAAGGCGGTTCACCGAGAACACACACCGAAAAGCCTAACGATTTCATAACCCGTCCTCGGATCATTAATTAGTTACTAAATTCATTAATTACCACGTATTAATTAAATTTCAACTAATTACACGAGTTTGAATACATGCCTATTTTAATTACCAAAATTAAAATTCTACATGTATGCATGGAGTGGATTTATGATATGATGCATGTCATGGCAATTCCGATTTTATATCTATTTTATGATCGAACACATAAAAAATAAATTGCGGAAATTTAAACACCGAGATGGATTGTTGGTACCCCCGTAACTAATCTATCCTAGGAAAAATAAATTACAATCTTCTTGTCTTCGAGTCTTGATCTTCGAATCTTGAACTCGAACCGCCGGAACACGAACCACGAACACCCGAGAGGAGAAAAGGTCTTTTTAATTAAATAAATCCAATTTATTTTAATTATTCATATATTTAATTTTATTATGTTACATGCGGTTTGCTTTTAATTTATTTTCCAAAAATAAATTTTTTTTTTTTTTTTTTCATCATGCGGCTTGAATGATAATATAAAAAAAATTAGGTCACAAAAAAATTCCATGCAGCCGCAACAAAAATAAACCACTAGCCGCATCTTTTTTATTAAACGGGACTTATAGCGACGCTTTTCGGCGTCGCGAGAAAGTCTGTAGCGATTTTTAATAAAATTCATCCGTTTCTCCTCGTTCATACCTTGGGTTTCGTCTTGATCTTCAATTTTTCAGCAAGATCTTCATCTTTTCCAGCCCGGATAATCAAAATAACAATAAAAGATGCTACTTTTTACATAAATCTCGAAAAGAAAGACATAAAAAAAATACAATTCCTATGCTCAATTGTTCTTAAACAAGGAGCTACAATAGATCTAACGAGTAAACGATGTACCAACCCCAATCCATCTCTTCAACCAAGACATTCATAACATAAAAAAAATTAAATCATGCGTTGGCCACTATTTTTAAAAAAAATTGGGACAAAAAAAAATCTACATGTTTTACCACTCACTAGATCTAATATTTTATACGTATAAATATAGATCACCATGGCGACGATACCACTTGTTAGTAATATTGTCCGCAACGGAAGCGATTTATGGATCTAGATCTATATAATATGCGTAATAAAACAACTAGATCTATTCACAAGGGGGATGTAGATCATACCTCTTGAATCTCTAAATTCAAGTTGAAGAACCGCAAAGGATGAATGTGAAGATGTGAAGAGCACCACGATCTTCCGATCGTGTGATCCAAGCAATTCCCGGTGGAAGGAATTCTCGACTCGAACCCTTCCGATATGCTACCGGAAAAATCTCCAAGATTTCTCCTCTACTCACCACCAGCCGAAAATATTTTCTTCTCTACTATAGGGAGAAGTCGAATTCTATGTGTGTATTGAGGCTTGGGAGAACTCTCTTTATATAGGAGAGTAAAACTTAGCCTCCAAGGATTTTTATTTATCAAACAAAATAAATCCTTTAATAAAAGATAATTCCATAATATTCTAGAACAAATCTAGAATAATATTTATCTTTATTATTTACCATAAATATTTATCCAATAAATATTTTATGCACATGTCTTATTAATTAATTTAGGAAAACAAATTTCCTAATAATACATAAAATATGCGCACCTTTTACTAAAAGAATAGGTCACACGCATCTTTTATCCTTTTTGACCAATTAGGTCAAAAAAATGGTCAACACACCAATTCGGGCCGAGTCCACGAAAAATGTCTTTTCCGTGTATTTAATTATTTAGTCCAAACTAATTTAATAGTCCACTAAACAATTAATTCACATATCGTTTTAATAAAGTCCAACAAGAACTAAATTAATATTATTAGGATTCGACGTCCGAGAATAGCTATGCTATATTAGGAGGCACGTCGGGGACCATGGACTAATAATCAGCGGCTCCGATAAATCAAATAAATAATTATAGGATAATTATATTCGATAAATCAATCACGGGAATATGCCACCATAATCCCGTGGCCCACTCCTCCGATTATAAGATTATATTTATCTCACTCACGAGAATAATAATAAGCGTCCATTGATATAATCATTACATATGGATTAATCCTCCATAGGCTTGTTCATTCTAAATCGGGAAGTTACCGTTAACCCTTTTTAGAACCTCTTATCCTTATTTACCATTAACCCCCTAGTGATCAATTAATTCATACAACTCATTTGGTAGCTAATCGGTGTAATATGAACTCGTACGATCGATCGGTTTCTAGGATTAACAAATAAGGGAAGCTGTCTATCTACTTCCATAAATGGAAGGAATGGATTCCGTATACGTGATAACACGGACTACTCACTCAATTCGGTACAATGCCAAGATGGGGTAATTCGGACCACGGACTCGGTGTAATCCTTAACCGTCAAGTCAAACTTCTGCGATTCAAGCGGTTGGTGATCACCTCGGGATTAAGATATATCCATAAATATGATCATCCATTGATTCGATAAGACTTCTCGATTACGGAATTATATCGTGAACTCCAATCAAATCGGTCCGATATATGATATATCTATCATATATAAATGCCCCATTAGGTTCTCTTAACCGAAAGTCCGGATAAGACAATCACACCTATTGTGTTACGGGCGCATTAATAGCACGTTAAAGGAGAGACCCGATACTCTCGATTAACTTCACTACGGGCTAATTGTATTTTAAGCACATCTTCACTAACTCAATCCTCCTGTGTATATACCGTACAACGAGTTAAGTGATTACATAAACGATATACTTTAGGGTTTTACGTAGTGTAAATACTATTGTCACATCGGTGAATATGAGAATAATAAATATGAATAATAACATCATTTCATTTATTAAATAAAACAATTACAAAATTGTCTTTCGGGCATCACACGCTTGCTCTTGATAAGCTCTGATTTCTTCTATCATTTCAATCATCCATTCATTCTCAATTAGTGTAAAATCAATATAGTGATTGACTTGTTTCCACCAATTCCATGCTTCAGGCAGGACAAGATTGATCTGATTTACCCTGAAACCAAACCTCATATACAGCTCCTTAAATTCATTCAGTGAATCTTTTGCTTTTGTAATTGGTAAGCACCTTTTCACCTTTGCTACTTCTTCTTCCTCTTGAATTTGCTCTTAAAGCTCTAATCCTTGCCTCCCAAAACTTCAAACTCAAGAAGGAGTTAAGACCTTCATGAAATCCCATGTCACGATAGGGTCTCCTTCTGTTATGGAACTCTTTCTTGTACTTGTGATAGGAGATCATCGGTGAGTTGCACTCGCCAGTGCGGGTTGCCTAAAGGCATTTGTATCATCGTCCATCTCTTACGTGCAAAGAGTCTAGCAGCCTCCTTTCTTTGCCGGTGATTGGCCCTCTTCCCCCTTAGTGACATCATCAACAAAACGTGAGATGAGGCCATGAATAGCTTCTGTGATACTATCACTCTGTGTAATTGACCCGCCATAGTACCGCCTCTAGTATCAAGTGAAGTAATCCTAGATTGTAGAGTCTCTTCCGGTCTGTTGATCCTCTCGGTAAATTTGGGATCGGGTACGGCGGGTTGTTGTGCGACGGCGAGGCTCGGCGGCTTTCAAGAAGCTTGTCAAGTTTTTGATGAATGGATGTAAATTGATCTTTCAAAAACTTGTCCTTCGATGTGTTCCCTTGCTTGATATATCTCACATCATATATCATATCATTTAAAGCATTTTGAGTGGAAGCAAAGTTTGAAGCGGTACATCGTATCGTTGCAGATTGTCCGTTTTCATTTATCGAGCCATCGCTTCTTCAAATTTTCTTTCTTGTCTCGTCCGATTGAGTTCTTAATCTGTTGCATATCATTTCTTACGGTCCTCAACTCATTTAGTACTTCAACCGGCACTCCACCGGCCATTCTACTATCGGTAGATCCATCGACGAGCTCCTCAACTCGTATTGTGCTCGTTGACTAGCCGATGATCATTGCTCTACTCATATCTCTCCCGGCGGGGGAGGTCCTTCCTCAACCATTGCATCAAGAACATCTTCAAGGATAGGATCTTGTGCGGGTTCCTCGGCAACTTCTTCTTGTCCAAAAATTTGAAATTCTTCATCACCGTAGTCATAATCCAAGAAATTGTTCTTCTTGATTAACACTAGCCGCCTGTCGATTATCCTTCCCTACGAGTGGTCTTGGCTCCGAGAAGGCTCCACTACGGCAGCCTCAATAACAACGGGGGTTTCCTCCAAACCCAAAGTTTGTTCCAACTTTGTGTCCGGTGTCTTTGTTTGAGACTCAGCAGCCTGTACCTCCTGTTCCAACCTTTGTCCAGGTGCTGTTTGTACCCCAGCAACCTGTACCTCCTGTTCAATTTCCTGTGGATTAAAGATATTAGTATTATCCACTTGAAAACCTTCTGCATGACCAATCTTGTGCAGGATGATGGCAGTTTTAGTAAGAGTGCCTTCAATGTCAAATCCATCTTGATATTCAATGGATTCCTCAGAACTAGCACTTGGTTCACTAAAGTCAACGACTTTTTCTTGATCCAAATCAACAATCTGTTCATCTTCGGGTTGTCAAATGGACTTTACAACATGAAATGCGGCGATTCATCAACTAGCCTACCATCACTTAATGTAATTCCCTCATTGATCAATGCTTCTAGATCATCCATGGTGAGATCTTGTAGATCCTCATCCATTTCTTCGATCTGGCGGCCCTCGGCGGACTTACCGCACTACCGATGGACCGTTGTTGTGCGGGTGGATCATTTATCAAAGCGGTCCCACTAGGTTCTCCGGTCCCGAGGGGAAATCTCCCCTTGAGTCGGATGATGAGGAAGAATCATCATCACCATCTCTTGGATCTCGAACTTGATACCCTCCTCCTTCGTTGATCATCAAACGGATCCATCGATCTTGATTGCGGCAAGGTTGTATCAATCGGATCCGGCAAGTTTTCCACTCCTAACTTGTCAAAAACCCATTCTTCAAAATCTTGTCATTGGTTGAGCAATTGGTTTTTGTCTTTTGTAGAACCCAAACTTCCACTTGGAAGTAATCGGCAATTTGCTTTGAAGTTTGGGATCCACAAACTCTTCGCTTTTCTTGCTCTTTTTCACATGCCTTTCAAATGGCATAAAAGAACTTCGGGAGCGAGCTCCGGTAGCTTGTTGACCTCCAAAGGTTCCAACAAGCGATTCATGGTATCTTCTACGGATGTTAGAAAGTCGACGGAGTTCTTTGTGATTGTACATTTGTACCTACTACTTCCATCCGTATCACACTTGGTTCCCCGACTTACATGCTCATCGGCGGGGTTAGCGACGATCGCTCTTCCCCCGAACTATTGCCACATTTGCGGGGTCTTCAACCAAGTCTCCAATCACCTCTTCAACCACCACGAGCGGGTTCGGGTTCGGTGGTTTGTCGTGGTTCTTCGATGGATACTACGAGCGGGCTCGGGGTCGGTAGGCTGCTTGTACATCCTCTACAGGATTGCTCAAAAATAACTTTGTTCGGCATCGGTAGACTTGATAACTTCTTCATTTGAGGAATCACCGATAACAATCGGGTGGAATAACGGTTAAGGGCTCACCTCAACGACCTCTTTTTCTTCTACGACACCTCTTCTTGGACTTTTTGTTTTTCCAAGATTCTCAATTCTTTACCTTTGCCATACTTCTTCTTTTTGGCAACCTCCTTCATTCTCTTGGATAGGGGTTCATCATCATCATCATCATCGGTAGATTTTCTCTTTCTACTATCTTCTTTCGTTGTTTTGTCGAATTTCAACAACGGCTTTTTCTTGCGGCTACGGCGGGGTCGGTAACCTCCACTTGACCCTCGGCGGACTCGACGGTCTGTCTTTGTTTCCTTTCTTGTTCTCTTTGATTTCAAGATTTCAGTAATCTTTCTAACATCAGCACTTTTTCTCTTTCCAGCAGTTTTCTTTGATGCAGCAGGTTTGATGGATATCTTCTTAGTTTGCTGAACCTGCTCACCACCAGCATCACCGTCATCTCCATCATCATTATCACCAGCATGCTCTCCAGCAACCTCTTCATCATCATCAAGTCCAGGAATTGCATAATCAATCTCCTTTTTGTATCTGGACTGATTTATGGCAACTGGTTCAAGATCAGGAACCTCCAGATGATTCAGCAGGGTCTGAATCATCAAACCTAAGGGTAAGGCCTTGGATTTCCTTTTCCCTATTTTCTCCTCCTTGGCAACTTTCTTCATATAATGAATAAAGTAACCAGCCCAGTCAAATCTCATGCTCCTGCAGATGATGATCATTAACTCTATCTTAGGCCCAGATAGAGTATCCATACTGCCAACCAATCCAAGTATGTTCTTGGCAATAAGTTTGCTCAGCAGACTGTATTCATTCCCAATGTGTCCGCAATTGATGCCGAACAGATTTGGTGGTTTGATTTGTCTTGATTTGATCTACAAACGCCAACTTGTCCAATCCCATTGCTTCGGGATTCACCGGACCATTTTCCACTTCTTCAAATCCAAACACTTCCCTCGACGGACGGGGAGATAACAAGCTCCTCGGCATTCACGGTTGTATTGAATGCTTCGGTTCCTTCTTCCACCACCATGTTCTTCCGAAATCAACAACATTGGTGTATGAAATTGTGTCTAATCGATATTGAGCTTGTTCTCCAAGCACTCGCAAACCTCCTTATTCTTCGACCTATATTAATGGCCAACTCTGTTTGGTTTGCATCAACTACATAGCCTCTAACACTTTGGCTAGATTCGATTTGAACTTCAACCTTTTCCGCCATTGAAATAAGAAAAAGATGAAGAAAGATTGCTCTCAAATCGTGTTCACACGTTGTAGATTTTGCGAGAGATAAAGCGAGAAATTGCAAGTGGAGAAATCTGCGTATAACGATCGATTTTATAGATTGTGAGTAGTTGAAACTGTCATAGCACGTACATTGAGGTAACCACGATTAAATTTGATTAGGTCTTTGTCTTGACACGTGGCCCATTACTCCACCATAACGTTTGTAACCGTTGGATGGTTTGACCGTGGTAATAATGGATAAAATAAATATCCCGCCAATATGCTTTTTGACTTTAATTATTTTGACCGAGTGACGTTCCCTCCAACAGGTAATCCTCGGCGGGGTGGGCTCGGCGGTGTCGATAAGTAGACTTCGGCGGCCTGGCGACAAAAGTACTCTGTGAACCTTGTTTTCTTCTTGTTTTGTTCAATTGATAATACAAGATGAGGTTTAATACCAATGACCGATCCGTCAAGTGAGCTCACCCAAAATGACAAAGACCAATCCCCTTGGCAACCTCATTTGCTCAATTGTCCAAACATAAGTACATGGAATTGTTGATACCAATGACTAATCGCTAAGTGAGCTCACCCAACATAGCAAAGACTAATCCCCTTGGTGAATTCCGGTTACATCGCTCGAATATCGGTCAATCTTTATGATTCCAAGTTCGATCCTTAGTTTAGCAAATTTTTCACTTTGTCAAGAGGTTTAGTGAAAATATCGGCAAGTTGATCTTCGGTAGGAATGTATAGAACCACTACATCTTTCTTTTCAACATGATCTCTTATAAAATGATGTCTCACATCAATGTGCTTGGTTCTTGAATGCAAAACAGGATTTTCTCGTGATTGCAATTGCACTTGTGTTGTCACACATAATTGGAATTTCCTTTCTTCAATTCCATAATCCCTTAATTGTTGTCTTAGCCATAGTACTTGTGCACGGCGGCTTCCAACGACAATGTATTCGGCTT
Source organism: Gentiana straminea (assembly GCA_036785695.1). Lineage (NCBI taxonomy): Eukaryota > Viridiplantae > Streptophyta > Magnoliopsida > Gentianales > Gentianaceae > Gentiana > Gentiana straminea. The sequence goes on along the minus strand of JAVUPR010000334.1, from coordinate 100,308 downwards.
CGGCGGTGGAAGTTGAAATAGAATTCGTTTCTTGCTAAACCAGGGAGACCGATCTATTTCCCATTAACCGACGGGTTCCGAGGTGCTTTTTCTATCAATCTTGCATCCAGCATAATCAGAATCTGAGTAGGATATTACTTTGAAGCTTCCTTCCTTGGAATACCATATCCCTACACTTAAGGTCTCTTTAAGATACTTGAGAATTCTCTTAACTGCACCTAAATGACTTTCTTTAGGTTTAGACTGAAATCTTGCACAAACACCTACAGCAAAGGATATATCTGGTCTGCTGGCAGTGAGATACGGCAGACTCCCTATCATCCTTCTGTATAAAGTCTGATCAACATCTTTGCCTTCTTTATCTTCATCTAATCTCATGTTTGTACTCATAGGAGTTGAATTCTTAGTGCTGTTTTCCATACCAAATTTCTTCAGCAACTCTTTGGTATACTTGGTTTGATGAATGAAGATTCCATCCTTTATCTGTTTAACTTGCAATCCCAAGAAGTAATTCATTTCTCCCATCATACTCATTTGGAATTTGCTCTTCATTAGATTTGCAAACTTTTCACAAAGTAACTCATTCTCAGAGCCAAAAATTATGTCATCTACATAAATTTGTACCCAGCGAGTCTTTGTCCCTTCACCGATTCTCGAAAAGTGTCTTGTCAATGGTGCCTTTTGTGAATCCATTGTCTACCAAGAATTGAGATAGAGTCTCATACCATGCTCTTGGTGCTTGTTTCAATCCATAAAGTGCTTTGTTGAGTCTCGTACACTTTATCTTCTTGATCTTTAACTTCAAATCCAGAGGTTGCTTGAACATACACTTCCTCCTCTAGGATCCCATTCAAAAATGCACTCTTGACATCCATTTGATATACTTTGAAGTTCTTATATGCAAGCATGTGCTAGGAATAATCGATAGCTTCCAATCTTGCAACGGTGCATAAGTTTCATCAAAATCTATTCCTTCTACTTGAGAATAGCCTTTTGCAACTAGTCTCGGCCTTATTTCTTACAATGGTACCGATTCATCAAGTTTATTTGTATACCCACTTAGTACCAATAATATTTGCATGACTTGGCCTTTCAACTAGTGTCCAAACTTGATTTCTTTCAAATTCATTTAATTCTTCTTGCATAGCAATTATCCAATCTGGATCTGAAATTGCTTCTTCAACAACTTTAGGTTCCATTTGAGATAGAAAACAGGTAAACATAGCTTCCAGTTGTCTTATAGTCCTCACACCTTGATGTACATTGCCAATTACTTGTTCAGCAGGGTGATTCCTTAACCATTGTGGATTTTGGTTATTTTGATTTTCAGGAATATCATCTTCGGTAGGGTCTGCTTGTAGTTTCTTCTACGGGGGTCGGCGGATCCTTGAATAGCTTCGATTGTTGCATCGGTAATATTGTCGGCGGGGTGTTCGGCGGGGCGATTATCGAAATTTTTAAGTCATTGAATCTTTCCAAAACTTCCACACAATCTGGATCAGTGACTTGTTGATTCTTAGCAGGTTCATGAACTTCATCTTCCATTCCAGTAAACTTAGGTTCATCAAACACAACATGGATTGTTTCTTCATGTTTTAGTGACCTCTTGTTCAGTACCCTGAATGCTCTGCTGACTGAAGAATATCCCAAGAATATGCCTTCATCTGATTTAGGTTGGAATGTTTTCAAATGAACTTTGTGATTTAGAATAAAACATTTGCTTCCAAATGGGTGAAAATAGGATATATTAGGTATCCTTCCATTCCAGATCTCATAAGGTGTCTTCAGCAGCTTCTTGTTTACTGATGTTCTATTTTGTGTATAGCATGTCTTGTATTCTTGCTTGACCCAATATCTTTCAGGTAGCAATGCTTCACAAATCATTGTTCTTCCTGCTTCCTTTAATGTCCTGTTTCTTCTTTCAGCAACCCCATTTTGCTGAGGTGTACCAGCAGCAACAAGTTGATGTAGTACACCATTCTGTTCACAATATTCTCTTATAACTTTGTTGAGAAATTCAGTACCCTGATCTGATCTTATCTTTATGACTGTTAAACTTTTCTCATTTTGCAATCTCTTCAAAAGATTAGGCATGCTTTGGAGTGTCTCACTTTTCTTGTTCATAAATATCACCCGAGGTGTATCTAGAAAAATCATCCACAACTACTAAGGTGTATTTCTTTCTGTTACACTTGTTGGAGTTATTGGTCCAAAAAGATCCATATGCATAAGCTCCAACACTCGTTAGTTGATTGTTTAGTCTTTGACTTGAAACTTGACTTTATCTCGTTTACCTTGCTGACAAGCATCACATATAGCATCCTTCTTGAATGTGATCTCAGGTAAACCAATCACTAATTTCTTTTTCACCAACTGATTAATATCATCAAAATTCAAGTGATTTAACTTCTTGTGCCATAGCCAATTGAGTTCAGATTTGGTATGCACAATCAGGCAGGTTTCTGGAACTGCAGTAGACCAATCCACAACATACATGTTCTGTTGCCTTCTACCAGCAAGTACAACTTGATCACCTCTCTCACTAATGACAATACAATTGTTTTTGTCAAAAGTGACCATGTATCCCATATCACGAATTGTCCAAAGTGCTCGGCAAGTTGTAGTCCGGTCCTCCACATATGCCACATTCTTGATTGTAAGTCCATTTCGATAAGTGTGCCATATCCTCTTGTATATCCAGTGTATTTTTGTTGCCAAAATTCACCCTTGGACCATCTTTTGCCACAAAGTTTGATAGACAAGTGCTTATTCTTTGTCATGTGTCCGGAACATCCACTTGTCAAAGTACCGGACACCCTACAAAACAAAGTTAATGCATTTTAGGTACCCAAACTGTTTGGGTCCATAGTGGTCGGTGGCAAGCATGACCCTTGGTATGTTTCCATAAGGTCTTCTCCTAAATGTGTCATACTTTGGTTCATACTTTGGTTCATACATGTATTCCACACATCCATAAGTTCTAACGTTAGGTTGTGTAGGAACCACATATGTTTTCTGGCCTTTTGGTACATAATGCTGTTTGAAATGATTCTTGTTATTAGAAACATTTGCATAACCATAGGTTTGCTGTCTATTAGGAACAGCCCTGTAATATGGAGTCTGCTGAGGTCTTGTGTAAGTCCTCTGCTTGATTCCATTGCCTAGGTTTTACCCTAGTAGTATGGTTATACTTGATTGTTTCTAGCATTAGATGCGGGAATATTCCAATCATTATCGAGCGGGAACAGCTACCTTTCCCCCGAGATAAGTATCCCTTGAATGATCAACATTTTTGGATTTAGGATTCTTATTCTTGGAATATCTTTGTTTCTTTCCCTTACGTGGTCCAAATAGACTTGGTAGCAGGGTCGCTATCGCCAGCGAGCTTAGAAGGCACAAGAAATCCTATTTTTGGATTTATTCATTTTACTAGGAGCCGTTGACTTCGAAACTCCGATTATGCTTCCTTGAGGCATTCTCATTGGGTTTTACTTGCTTTCGGCGGCCTTTGGGAGATGGATCTAGTGCGGGCACAAACTTAGGACCAAATGCGGTACTAGGTTCGGTAACCTTCTTGGATCCACTCTTGTTAGATTGCCGAGTTCCAAATCCAAGCCCGAGTTCTATCTCCATAAGCCTTTCCCGATTTGTATGCGTATTGGAACAAGATGGTTCAGCAGATTCAGAGGTTGCTGGATGTTCAGCAGGCTTATGCTGATTCTGTTCAACTTCTTTTTCCTTACCATTGAGAACCCTTAATTCAGCTTTCAATCTTCCAACTTCTAACTCAAGAGCTTCTTTTTCAGCCTTCACAACCTCATAACCGGATTGTATTATCCTCGCTTGATTAAGGATGGCATCCAAAGTCTCATTGTTGTCGAATTTCTAGGATTTGAACCACGGGTTGATTCACAATCACTTCCAAATAGGAGTGTTTATAGATACGGTGTTGTATACCTCCTCGGCTTTCATCCATATTAGCCATCAAAGCATAATCCTCCATATCGGCAACCGAACTTTGTGTCATCCGATTCATTTCCTTTTTCGATTCCACTTCATATCCCGATTCATCTTCGGCAACCATAGCCTTCTTGCCATGTCTTCTTTGTTGACTCTTGGTCTTCGCAGGTCCGGACAATCGGGTCTAAAATGTCCGGGCTTCTTACGGTTGAAGCAAAGATAATCGGGTTCCTTGCCTTGTTTCAACTCGGGACAATCGGGTCGAAGTGTCCCGGTTTCTTGCAATGAAAGCATAGATAGTCATTATCTTTCTTTGGTTCTTCTTTCCTTCTTTCGGTAGGCCTCTTTGTGAAATTTCTTGTAGGGGCCTTTCCGGTCTTCATCATTCGATTTTCTTGCTCGGTAGGGCAATTTGCTCTTGCATTTCATCTAGCATATCATCCCGTCCTCCCGATGTTTCTTCATGATGTGAAGTAGCCAATGCGATGGTTTTTGGCTCTTCCTTTTCGGTTTCGTGCACCACTTCTTGCTAAATTCATAGGCCTTAAGATCGAGAACAATTTGAAGGTATCTTCTTCATGCAACTTTCTCATTTCTTCAATTGCGGTCACCTTCATTTTCCAAACATCTCTTGCAGGTAAAGCTTCCAAGATTTTGGTGTTTACTTCCTCTTTTGAATAACTTACACTCAGTAGGGTAAGTTCATCCAGTATAGCATTGAATCTTGATTCCATTTGCTCAATGGTTTCATTAGGTAGCATCTTGAACTTTTGAAACCTTTTTCTGGCCACACTGATTTTGTTCTTCTTTATTGCATCAGTGCCTTCACAGATTAAGTGGATCTTATCCCAAAGTTCTTTTGCAGTCTTGCAATCTTTGACTTTCATGTACATATTGCTATCCAAGGTTCTGTAGATGATATCAATAGCAATGTTGTTGAGGTTTGCTCTTTTCCTGTCTTCTGCATTCCATTCTCTCTTTGGTTTAGGAATGTACTCAGTTCTGTCACCCACTGTTACTGCCTTTGTAATCTCCAGTGGTCCTTCAGTTAGTACATCCATCATCTCATCATGAGTAGCGACAAGATATGCCCGCATTCGACGTTTATACTCATCAAATCTATCAAGAGAGCACATCAACATGGTTCTAGCATACTGTGTGTTATCCATGATGTAAGTCTTGAAAATCAGTAACTTGAAAGAAAGATTTAAAGAATTTTCACAAGCACAACAAGTAGGATTCCTTCAGAACAGAAGCACTAAAACCAATTGGTGGTAGTAAAGGCGCAACTTTATTTCCTTAAATCACACCATTACAGCGCCATGGGTTGAACTAACATGGGAGGGCAGAGTCTTTACACCCAACAATCCCCCCCGACTCCTGCTACCCACATTCAACCGGGACACCCGTAGTATGCCCCGGGCCGAAATGGTTTACCACGTAAATGCTTGTTGCCGGGATTCGAACCCATGACCTTCTCTGATACCAATTCATAGGATCAAGCGCTTACCGTTGTACTAAAACCAATTGGTGGTAGTAAAGGCGCAACTTTATTTCCTTAAATCACACCATTACAGCGCCATGGGTTGAACTAACATGGGAGGGCAGAGTGCTGTACACCCAACAATAACGAGTAGAAATTTGTGTTTTATCTTTGGTAACGAGTTCGAATTCATGTTTTCTTCATATTAACGAGTTCAAATTCGTGTTTTTCTCTGGTAACGAGTTGTCCTTGAAGGAAAAAAGGTTTTTTCTCTGACAACGAGTGGACATCACCGGAAATTTGTGTTTTCCCTTTATAACGAGTAGAAATTTGTGTTTTTTCTTTGGTAACGAGTTCGAATTCATGTTTTCTTCATATTAACGAGTTCAAATTCTTGTTTTCTCTGGTAACGAGTTTTCCTTGAAGAAAAAAAGGTTTTTTCTCTGATAACGAGTGGACTTCGCCGGAAATTTGTGTTTTCCCTTTATAACGAGTAGAAATTTGTGTTTTATCTTTGGTAACGAGTTCAAATTCATGTTTTCTTCATATTAACGAGTTCAAATTCGTATTTTTCTCTCGGTAACGAGTTGCCCTTGAAGAAAAAAGGTTTTTTCTCTAATAACGAGTGGACATCACCGGAAATTTGTGTTTTCCCTTTATAACGAGTAGAAATTTGTGTTTTATCTTTGGTAACGAGTTCGAATTCATATTTTCTTCATATTAGCGAGTTCAAATTCGTGTTTTTATCTGGTAACGAGTTGTCCTTGAAGAAAAAAAGGTTTTTTCTCTGATAACGAGTGGACATCGCCGGAAATTTGTGTTTTTACTTTATAACGAGTAGAAATTTGTGTTTTATCTTTGGTAACGAGTTCGAATTCATGTTTTCTTCATATTAACGAGTTCAAATTCGTGTTTTTCTCTGGTAAAGAGTTTTCCTTGAAGAGAAAAAGGTTTTTTCTCTGATAACGTGTGGACATCGCCGGAAATTTGTGTTTTCCCTTTATAACGAGTAGAAATTTGTGTTTTATCATTGGTAACGAGTTCGAATTCATGTTTTCTTCATATTAACGAGTTCAAATTCGTGTTTTTCTCTGGTAACGAGTTGACCTTGAAGAAAAAAAGTTTTTTTCTCTGATAACGAGTGGACATCGCCGGAAATTTGTGTTTTCCCTTTATAACGAGTAGAAATTTGTGTTTTATCTTTGGTAACGAGTTCGAATTCATGTTTTCTTCATATTAACGAGTTCAAATTCGTGTTTTTCTCTGGGTAACGAGTTGTCCTTGAAGGAAAAAAGGTTTTTTCTCTGATAACGAGTGGACATCACCGGAAATTTGTGTTTTCCCTTTATAACGAGTAGAAATTTGTGTTTTATGTTTGGTAACGAGTTCGAATTCATGTTTTCTTCATATTAACGAGTTCAAATTCGTGTTTTTCTCGGGTAACGAGTTGTCCTTGAAGAAAAAAAGGTTTTTTCTCTGATAACGTGTGGACATCGCCGGAAATTTGTGTTTTCCCTTTATAACGAGTAGAAATTTGTGTTTTATCTTTGGTAACGAGTTCGAATTCATGTTTTCTTCATATTAACGAGTTCAAATTCGTGTTTTTCTCTCGGTAACGAGTTGTCCTTGAAGGAAAAAAGGTTTTTTCTCGATAACGAGTGGACATCACCGGAAATTTGTGTTTTCCTTTATAACGAGTAGAAATTTGTGTTTTTTCTTTGGTAACGAGTTCGAATTCATGTTTTCTTCATATTAACGAGTTCAAATTCGTGTTTTTCTCTCGGTAACGAGTTGTCCTTGAAGAAAAAAAGGTTTTTTCTCTCGATAACGAGTGGACATCGCCGGAAATTTGTGTTTTCCCTTTATAACGAGTAGAAATTTGTGTTTTATCTTTGGTAACGAGTTCGAATTCATATTTTCTTCATATTAACGAGTTCAAATTCGTGCTTTTATCTGGTAACGAGTTGTCCTTGAAGAAAAAAAGGTTTTTTCTCTGATAACGAGTGGACATCGCCGGAAATTTGTGTTTTTACTTTATAACGAGTAGAAATTTGTGTTTTATCTTTGGTAACGAGTTCGAATTCATGTTTTCTTCATATTAACGAGTTCAAATTCGTGTTTTTCTCTGGTAACGAGTTGTCCTTGAAGAAAAAAGGTTTTTTCTCTGATAACGAGTGGACATCGCCGGAAATTTGTGTTTTCCCTTTATAACGAGTAGAAATTTGTGTTTTATCATTGGTAACGAGTTCGAATTCATGTTTTCTTCATATTAACGAGTTCAAATTCGTGTTTTTCTCTGGTAACGAGTTGTCCTTGAAGAAAAAAAAGTTTTTTCTCTGATAACGAGTGGACATCGCCGGAAATTTGTGTTTTCCCTTTATAACGAGTAGAAATTTGTGTTTTATCTTTGGTAACGAGTTCGAATTCATGTTTTCTTCATATTAACGAGTTCAAATTCGTGTTTTTCTCTGGTAACGAGTTGTCCTTGAAGAAAAAAGGTTTTTTCTCTGGATAACGGTGGACATCACCGGAAATTTGTGTTTTCCCTTTATAACGAGTAGAAATTTGTGTTTTATCTTTGGTAACGAGTTCGAATTCATGTTTTCTTCATATTAACGAGTTCAAATTCGTGTTTTTCTCGGGTAACGAGTTGTCCTTGAAGAAAAAAAGGTTTTTTCTCGATAACGAGTGGACATCGCCGGAAATTTGTGTTTTCCCTTTATAACGAGTAGAAATTTGTGTTTTATCTTTGGTAACGAGTTCGAATTCATGTTTTCTTCATATTAACGAGTTCAAATTCGTGTTTTTCTCTGGTAACGAGTTGTCCTTGAAGAAAAAAGGTTTTTTCTCTGATAACGAGTGGACATCACCGGAAATTTGTGTTTTCCCTTTATAACGAGTAGAAATTTGTGTTTTTTCTTTGGTAACGAGTTCGAATTCATGTTTTCTTCATATTAACGAGTTCAAATTCGTGTTTTTCTCTGGTAACGAGTTGTCCTTGAAGAAAAAAAGGTTTTTTCTCTGATAACGAGTGGACATCGCCGGAAATTTGTGTTTTCCCTTTATAACGAGTAGAAATTTGTGTTTTTTCTTTGGTAACGAGTTCGAATTCATGTTTTCTTCATATTAACGAGTTCAAATTCGTGTTTTTCTCTCGGTAACGAGTTGTCCTTGAAGAAAAAAAGGTTTTTTTCTCGATAACGAGTGGACATCGCCGGAAATTTGTGTTTTCCCTTTATAACGAGTAGAAATTTGTGTTTTATCTTTGGTAACGAGTTCGAATTCATGTTTTCTTCATATTAACGAGTTCAAATTCGTGTTTTTCTCGGGTAACGAGTTGTCCTTGAAGAAAAAAAGGTTTTTTCTCGATAACGAGTGGACATCGCCGGAAATTTGTGTTTTCCCTTTATAACGAGTAGAAATTTGTGTTTTATCTTTGGTAACGAGTTCGAATTCATGTTTTCTTCATATTAACGAGTTCAAATTCGTGTTTTTCTCTCGGTAACGAGTTGTCCTTGAAGGAAAAAAGGTTTTTTCTCTGATAACGAGTGGACATCACCGGAAATTTGTGTTTTCCCTTTATAACGAGTAGAAATTTGTGTTTTATCTTTGGTAACGAGTTCGAATTCATGTTTTCTTCATATTAACGAGTTCAAATTTGTGTTTTTCTCTGGTAACGAGTTTTCCTTGAAGAAAAAAAGGTTTTTTCTCTGATAACGAGTGGACATCGCCGGAAATTTGTGTTTTCCCTTTATAACGAGTAGAAATTTGTGTTTTATCTTTGGTAACGAGTTCGAATTCATGTTTTCTTCATATTAACGAGTTCAAATTCGTGTTTTTCTCTGGTAACGAGTTTTCCTTGAAGAAAAAAAGGTTTTTTCTCTGATAACGAGTGGACATCGCCGGAAATTTGTGTTTTCCCTTTATAACGAGTAGAAATTTGTGTTTTATCTTTGGTAACGAGTTCGAATTCATGTTTTCTTCATATTAACGAGTTCAAATTCGTGTTTTTCTCTGGTAACGAGTTGTCCTTGAAGAAAAAAAGGTTTTTTCTCTAATAACGAGTGGACATCACCGGAAATTTGTGTTTTCCCTTTATAACGAGTAGAAATTTGTGTTTTATCTTTGGTAACGAGTTCGAATTCATGTTTTCTTCATATTAACGAGTTCAAATTCGTGTTTTTCTCTCGGTAACGAGTTGTCCTTGAAGAAAAAAAGGTTTTTTCTCTCGATAACGAGTGGACATCGCCGGAAATTTGTGTTTTCCTTTATAACGAGTAGAAATTTGTGTTTTATCTTTGGTAACGAGTTCGAATTCATGTTTTCTTCATATTAACGAGTTCAAATTCGTGTTTTTCTCTCGGTAACGAGTTGTCCTTGAAGAAAAAATGGTTTTTTCTCTGATAACGAGTGGACATCGCCGGAAATTTGTGTTTTCCCTTTATAACGAGTAGAAATTTGTGTTTTATCTTTGGTAACGAGTTCGAATTCATGTTTTCTTCATATTAACGAGTTCAAATTCGTGTTTTTCTCTGGTAACGAGTTGTCCTTGAAGGAAAAAAGGTTTTTTCTTTGATAACGAGTGGACATCACCGGAAATTTGTGTTTTCCCTTTATAACGAGTAGAAATTTGTGTTTTATCTTTGGTAACGAGTTCGAATTCATGTTTTCTTCATATTAACGAGTTCAAATTCGTGTTTTTCTCTGGTAACGAGTTGTCCTTGAAGGAAAAAAGGTTTTTTCTCTGATAACGAGTGGACATCACCGGAAATTTGTGTTTTCCCTTTATAACGAGTAGAAATTTGTGTTTTATCTTTGGTAACGAGTTCGAATTCATGTTTTCTTCATATTAACGAGTTCAAATTCGTGTTTTTCTCGGGTAACGAGTTGTCCTTGAAGAAAAAAAGGTTTTTTCTCTCGATAACGAGTGGACATCGCCGGAAATTTGTGTTTTCCCTTTATAACGAGTAGAAATTTGTGTTTTATCTTTGGTAACGAGTTCGAATTCATGTTTTCTTCATATTAACGAGTTCAAATTCGTGTTTTTCTCTCGGTAACGAGTTGTCCTTGAAGAAAAAAGGTTTTTTCTCGATAACGAGTGGACATCACCGGAAATTTGTGTTTTCCCTTTATAACGAGTAGAAATTTGTGTTTTATCTTTGGTAACGAGTTCGAATTCATGTTTTCTTCATATTAACGAGTTCAAATTCGTGTTTTTCTCTCGGTAACGAGTTGTCCTTGAAGAAAAAAAGGTTTTTTCTCCGATAACGAGTGGACATCGCCGGAAATTTGTGTTTTCCCTTTATAACGAGTAGAAATTTGTGTTTTATCTTTGGTAACGAGTTCGAATTCATGTTTTCTTCATATTAACGAGTTCAAATTCGTGTTTTTCTCTCGGTAACGAGTTGTCCTTGAAGAAAAAAAGGTTTTTTCTCCGATAACGAGTGGACATCGCCGGAAATTTGTGTTTTCCCTTTATAACGAGTAGAAATTTGTGTTTTATCTTTGGTAACGAGTTCGAATTCATGTTTTCTTCATATTAACGAGTTCAAATTCGTGTTTTTCTCTCGGTAACGAGTTGTCCTTGAAGAAAAAAGGTTTTTTCTCCGATAACGAGTGGACATCACCGGAAATTTGTGTTTTCCCTTTATAACGAGTAGAAATTTGTGTTTTATCTTTGGTAACGAGTTCGAATTCATGTTTTCTTCATATTAACGAGTTCAAATTCGTGTTTTTCTCTCGGTAACGAGTTGTCCTTGAAGAAAAAAAGGTTTTTTCTCTCGATAACGAGTGGACATCACCGGAAATTTGTGTTTTCCCTTTATAACGAGTAGAAATTTGTGTTTTATCTTTGGTAACGAGTTCGAATTCATGTTTTCTTCATATTAACGAGTTCAAATTCGTGTTTTTCTCTCGGTAACGAGTTGTCCTTGAAGAAAAAAAGTTTTTTCTCTCGATAACGAGTGGACATCGCCGGAAATTTGTGTTTTCCCTTTATAACGAGTAGAAATTTGTGTTTTATCTTTGGTAACGAGTTCGAATTCATGTTTTCTTCATATTAACGAGTTCAAATTCGTGTTTTTCTCTGGTAACGAGTTGTCCTTGAAGAAAAAGGTTTTTTCTCTGATAACGAGTGGACATCACCGGAAATTTGTGTTTTCCCTTTATAACGAGTAGAAATTTGTGTTTTTTCTTTGGTAACGAGTTCGAATTCATGTTTTCTTCATATTAACGAGTTCAAATTCGTGTTTTTATCTGGTAACGAGTTGTCCTTGAAGAAAAAAAGGTTTTTTCTCTCGATAACGAGTGGACATCGCCGGAAATTTGTGTTTTCCCTTTATAACGAGTAGAAATTTGTGTTTTATCTTTGGTAACGAGTTCGAATTCATGTTTTCTTCATATTAACGAGTTCAAATTCGTGTTTTTCTCTGGTAACGAGTTGTCCTTGAAGAAAAAAAGGTTTTTTCTCTAATAACGAGTGGACATCACCGGAAATTTGTGTTTTCCCTTTATAACGAGTAGAAATTTGTGTTTTATCTTTGGTAACGAGTTCGAATTCATGTTTTCTTCATATTAACGAGTTCAAATTCGTGTTTTTCTCCGGTAACGAGTTGTCCTTGAAGAAAAAAGGTTTTTTCTCTAATAACGAGTGGACATCACCGGAAATTTGTGTTTTCCCTTTATAACGAGTAGAAATTTGTGTTTTATCTTTGGTAACGAGTTCGAATTCATGTTTTCTTCATATTAACGAGTTCAAATTCGTGTTTTTCTCTGGTAACGAGTTGTCCTTGAAGAAAAAAAGGTTTTTTCTCTGATAACGAGTGGACATCGCCGGAAATTTGTGTTTTCCCTTTATAACGAGTAGAAATTTGTGTTTTATCTTTGGTAACGAGTTCGAATTCATGTTTTCTTCATATTAACGAGTTCAAATTCGTGTTTTTCTCTCGGTAACGAGTTGTCCTTGAAGAAAAAAAGGTTTTTTCTCTGATAACGAGTGGACATCGCCGGAAATTTGTGTTTTCCCTTTATAACGAGTAGAAATTTGTGTTTTATCTTTGGTAACGAGTTCGAATTCATGTTTTCTTCATATTAACGAGTTCAAATTCGTGTTTTTCTCTGGTAACGAGTTGTCCTTGAAGAAAAAAGGTTTTTTCTCTAATAACGAGTGGACATCACCGGAAATTTGTGTTTTCCCTTTATAACGAGTAGAAATTTGTGTTTTATCTTTGGTAACGAGTTCAAATTCATGTTTTCTTCATATTAACGAGTTCAAATTCGTGTTTTTCTCTGGTAACGAGTTGTCCTTGAAGAAAAAAAGGTTTTTTCTCTAATAACGAGTGGACATCACCGGAAATTTGTGTTTTCCCTTTATAACGAGTAGAAATTTGTGTTTTATCTTTGGTAACGAGTTCGAATTCATGTTTTCTTCATATTAACGAGTTCAAATTCGTGTTTTTCTCCGGTAACGAGTTGTCCTTGAAGAAAAAAAGGTTTTTTCTCTGATAACGAGTGGACATCGCCGGAAATTTGTGTTTTCCTTTATAACGAGTAGAAATTTGTGTTTTATCTTTGGTAACGAGTTCGAATTCATGTTTTCTTCATATTAACGAGTTCAAATTCGTGTTTTTCTCTCGGTAACGAGTTGTCCTTGAAGAAAAAAAGTTTTTTCTCTCGATAACGAGTGGACATCGCGGAAATTTGTGTTTTCCCTTTATAACGAGTAGAAATTTGTGTTTTATCTTTGGTAACGAGTTCGAATTCATGTTTTCTTCATATTAACGAGTTCAAATTCGTGTTTTTCTCTCGGTAACGAGTTGTCCTTGAAGAAAAAAGGTTTTTTCTCGATAACGAGTGGACATCACCGGAAATTTGTGTTTTCCCTTTATAACGAGTAGAAATTTGTGTTTTATCTTTGGTAACGAGTTCGAATTCATGTTTTCTTCATATTAACGAGTTCAAATTCGTGTTTTTCTCGGGTAACGAGTTGTCCTTGAAGAAAAAAAGGTTTTTTCTCTCGATAACGAGTGGACATCGCCGGAAATTTGTGTTTTCCCTTTATAACGAGTAGAAATTTGTGTTTTATCTTTGGTAACGAGTTCGAATTCATGTTTTCTTCATATTAACGAGTTCAAATTCGTGTTTTTCTCTCGGTAACGAGTTGTCCTTGAAGAAAAAAAGGTTTTTTCTCTCGATAACGAGTGGACATCGCCGGAAATTTGTGTTTTCCTTTATAACGAGTAGAAATTTGTGTTTTATCTTTGGTAACGAGTTCGAATTCATGTTTTCTTCATATTAACGAGTTCAAATTCGTGTTTTTCTCTCGGTAACGAGTTTTCCTTGAAGAAAAAAGGTTTTTTCTCTCGATAACGAGTGGACATCGCCGGAAATTTGTGTTTTCCCTTTATAACGAGTAGAAATTTGTGTTTTATCTTTGGTAACGAGTTCGAATTCATGTTTTCTTCATATTAACGAGTTCAAATTCGTGTTTTTCTCTCGGTAACGAGTTGTCCTTGAAGAAAAAAAAGTTTTTTCTCGATAACGAGTGGACATCGCCGGAAATTTGTGTTTTCCCTTTATAACGAGTAGAAATTTGTGTTTTATCTTTGGTAACGAGTTCGAATTCATGTTTTCTTCATATTAACGAGTTCAAATTCGTGTTTTTCTCTGGTAACGAGTTGTCCTTGAAGGAAAAAAGGTTTTTTCTCTGATAACGAGTGGACATCACCGGAAATTTGTGTTTTCCCTTTATAACGAGTAGAAATTTGTGTTTTATCTTTGGTAACGAGTTCGAATTCATGTTTTCTTCATATTAACGAGTTCAAATTCGTGTTTTTCTCGGGTAACGAGTTGTCCTTGAAGAAAAAAAGGTTTTTTCTCTGATAAAGAGTGGACATCGCCGGAAATTTGTGTTTTCCCTTTATAACGAGTAGAAATTTGTGTTTTATCTTTGGTAACGAGTTCGAATTCATGTTTTCTTCATATTAACGAGTTCAAATTCGTGTTTTTCTCTGGTAACGAGTTGTCCTTGAAGGAAAAAAGGTTTTTTCTCTGATAACGAGTGGACATCACCGGAAATTTGTGTTTTCCCTTTATAACGAGTAGAAATTTGTGTTTTTTCTTTGGTAACGAGTTCGAATTCATGTTTTCTTCATATTAACGAGTTCAAATTCGTGTTTTTATCTGGTAACGAGTTGTCCTTGAAGAAAAAAAGGTTTTTTCTCGATAACGAGTGGACATCGCCGGAAATTTGTGTTTTCCCTTATAACGAGTAGAAATTTGTGTTTTTTCTTTGGTAACGAGTTCGAATTCATGTTTTCTTCATATTAACGAGTTCAAATTCGTGTTTTTCTCGGTAACGAGTTGTCCTTGAAGAAAAAAAGGTTTTTTCTCTCGATAACGAGTGGACATCGCCGGAAATTTGTGTTTTCCCTTTATAACGAGTAGAAATTTGTGTTTTATCTTTGGTAACGAGTTCGAATTCATGTTTTCTTCATATTAACGAGTTCAAATTCGTGTTTTTCTCTCGGTAACGAGTTGTCCTTGAAGAAAAAAGGTTTTTTCTCCGATAACGAGTGGACATCACCGGAAATTTGTGTTTTCCCTTTATAACGAGTAGAAATTTGTGTTTTATCTTTGGTAACGAGTTCAAATTCATGTTTTCTTCATATTAACGAGTTCAAATTCGTGTTTTTCTCTGGTAACGAGTTGTCCTTGAAGAAAAAAGGTTTTTTCTCTAATAACGAGTGGACATCACCGGAAATTTGTGTTTTCCCTTTATAACGAGTAGAAATTTGTGTTTTATCTTTGGTAACGAGTTCGAATTCATGTTTTCTTCATATTAACGAGTTCAAATTCGTGTTTTTCTCTGGTAACGAGTTGACCTTGAAGAAAAAAAGTTTTTTCTCTGATAACGAGTGGACATCGCCGGAAATTTGTGTTTTCCCTTTATAACGAGTAGAAATTTGTGTTTTATCTTTGGTAACGAGTTCGAATTCATGTTTTCTTCATATTAACGAGTTCAAATTCGTGTTTTTCTCTCGGTAACGAGTTGTCCTTGAAGAAAAAAGGTTTTTTCTCTCGATAACGAGTGGACATCACCGGAAATTTGTGTTTTCCCTTTATAACGAGTAGAAATTTGTGTTTTATGTTTGGTAACGAGTTCGAATTCATGTTTTCTTCATATTAACGAGTTCAAATTCATGTTTTTCTCGGGTAACGAGTTGTCCTTGAAGAAAAAAAGGTTTTTTCTCTGATAAAGAGTGGACATCGCCGGAAATTTGTGTTTTCCCTTTATAACGAGTAGAAATTTGTGTTTTATCTTTGGTAACGAGTTCGAATTCATGTTTTCTTCATATTAACGAGTTCAAATTCGTGTTTTTCTCTGGTAACGAGTTGTCCTTGAAGGAAAAAAGGTTTTTTCTCTGATAACGAGTGGACATCACCGGAAATTTGTGTTTTCCCTTTATAACGAGTAGAAATTTGTGTTTTATCTTTGGTAACGATTTCGAATTCATGTTTTCTTCATATTAACGAGTTCAAATTCGTGTTTTTATCTCGGTAACGAGTTGTCCTTGAAGAAAAAAAGGTTTTTTCTCGATAACGAGTGGACATCGCCGGAAATTTGTGTTTTCCCTTTATAACGAGTAGAAATTTGTGTTTTATCTTTGGTAACGAGTTCGAATTCATGTTTTCTTCATATTAACGAGTTCAAATTCGTGTTTTTATCTCGGTAACGAGTTGTCCTTGAAGAAAAAAAGGTTTTTTCTCCGATAACGAGTGGACATCGCCGGAAATTTGTGTTTTCCCTTTATAACGAGTAGAAATTTGTGTTTTATCTTTGGTAACGAGTTCGAATTCATGTTTTCTTCATATTAACGAGTTCAAATTCGTGTTTTTCTCTGGTAACGAGTTGTCCTTGAAGGAAAAAAGGTTTTTTCTCTGATAACGAGTGGACATCACCGGAAATTTGTGTTTTCCCTTTATAACGAGTAGAAATTTGTGTTTTATCTTTGGTAACAAGTTCAAATTCATGTTTTCTTCATATTAACGAGTTCAAATTCGTATTTTTCTCCGGTAACGAGTTGCCCTTGAAGAAAAAAGGTTTTTTCTCTAATAACGAGTGGACATCACCGGAAATTTGTGTTTTCCCTTTATAACGAGTAGAAATTTGTGTTTTATCTTTGGTAACGAGTTCGAATTCATGTTTTCTTCATATTAACGAGTTCAAATTCGTGTTTTTCTCTGGTAACGAGTTGACCTTGAAGAAAAAAAGTTTTTTTCTCTGATAACGAGTGGACATCGCCGGAAATTTGTGTTTTCCCTTTATAACGAGTAGAAATTTGTGTTTTATCTTTGGTAACGAGTTCGAATTCATGTTTTCTTCATATTAACGAGTTCAAATTCGTGTTTTTCTCTGGTAACGAGTTGTCCTTGAAGGAAAAAAGGTTTTTTCTCTGATAACGAGTGGACATCACCGGAAATTTGTGTTTTCCCTTTATAACGAGTAGAAATTTGTGTTTTATGTTTGGTAACGAGTTCGAATTCATGTTTTCTTCATATTAACGAGTTCAAATTCATGTTTTTCTCGGGTAACGAGTTGTCCTTGAAGAAAAAAAGGTTTTTTCTCTGATAAAGAGTGGACATCGCCGGAAATTTGTGTTTTCCCTTTATAACGAGTAGAAATTTGTGTTTTATCTTTGGTAACGAGTTCGAATTCATGTTTTCTTCATATTAACGAGTTCAAATTCGTGTTTTTCTCTGGTAACGAGTTGTCCTTGAAGGAAAAAAGGTTTTTTCTCTGGATAACGAGTGGACATCACCGGAAATTTGTGTTTTCCCTTTATAACGAGTAGAAATTTGTGTTTTTCTTTGGTAACGATTTCGAATTCATGTTTTCTTCATATTAACGAGTTCAAATTCGTGTTTTTATCTGGTAACGAGTTGTCCTTGAAGAAAAAAAGGTTTTTTCTCTGATAACGAGTGGACATCGCCGGAAATTTGTGTTTTCCCTTAATAACTAGTAGAAATTTGTGTTTTTTCTTTGGTAACGAGTTCGAATTCATGTTTTCTTCATATTAACGAGTTCAAATTCGTGTTTTTATCTGGTAACGAGTTGTCCTTGAAGAAAAAAAGGTTTTTTCTCTGATAACGAGTGGACATCGCCGGAAATTTGTGTTTTCCCTTTATAACGAGTAGAAATTTGTGTTTTATCTTTGGTAACGAGTTCGAATTCATGTTTTCTTCATATTAACGAGTTCAAATTCGTGTTTTTCTCTCGGTAACGAGTTGTCCTTGAAGAAAAAAAGGTTTTTTCTCGATAACGAGTGGACATCGCCGGAAATTTGTGTTTTCCCTTTATAACGAGTAGAAATTTGTGTTTTATCTTTGGTAACGAGTTCGAATTCATGTTTTCTTCATATTAACGAGTTCAAATTCGTGTCTTTCTCTCGGTAAACGAGTTGTCCTTGAAGAAAAAAAGGTTTTTTCTCTGATAACGAGTGGACATCGCCGGAAATTTGTGTTTTCCCTTTATAACAAGTAGAAATTTGTGTTTTTTCTTTGGTAACGAGTTCGAATTCATGTTTTCTTCATATTAACGAGTTCAAATTCGTGTTTTTATCTGGTAACGAGTTGTCCTTGAAGAAAAAAAGGTTTTTCTCGATAACGAGTGGACATCGCCGGAAATTTGTGTTTTCCTTTTATAACGAGTAGAAATTTGTGTTTTATCTTTGGTAACGAGTTCGAATTCATGTTTTCTTCATATTAACGAGTTCAAATTCGTGTTTTTCTCTGGTAACGAGTTGTCCTTGAAGGAAAAAAGGTTTTTTCTCTGATAACGAGTGGACATCACCGGAAATTTGTGTTTTCCCTTTATAACGAGTAGAAATTTGTGTTTTATCTTTGGTAACGAGTTCAAATTCATGTTTTCTTCATATTAACGAGTTCAAATTCGTATTTTTCTCCGGTAACGAGTTGCCTGTTGGGAGGATTTTGCATCATAAAAACAAAAGAAAATTTATAAATCTATACTTAACATGCAAACTAACTCCTAACCGACCAAATATCGGGTAGTTGATAGCATAGTAGGGTAAGTACAGGGTCGATCCACAGGGAATTGGGATGTTGAATCTAATTTCACTAATTCCTACCAATTGTTACTCAAAGAACGAATAAACAAAAGAAACGAAAGAACAAAACATAAACACAGAAAAGAAACAAAAACAAACAATCTAACCTAAAGACATGGGGTCAAATATTGAACAAGCCTAGTGATCTCAATTCTAGTTATCTCATGATTTTAATTCAGTTTGTGGTTTCACCCTTTCACGAGACACAAATCCCTAATCTCTTAGTGAACTTATCTCTCAAGCTATGAACTCCTACTTCCGTAGCAACTTCAATTATCTATCTCTCATTTTTCGAGTGTTGAGACTGATTTACCAAACAAAACGACGAGTGTAGATTCAAGTTACTCTCGTATAATCGAATCTAACAACCTAGGAATCTAACCAATTAATTTGTCACATAATCAACGGCTAAAAACCCTATCTTTCTATGATGATCTAAGGTTTATGCAACTTCCGTATTATAAACATCAATAGAAAACAGATCTTTCAATCTATTCTCATGGCATCATAAACACATAGAAAAGATACAAAAAGAACTAAACTCATGAAGAAAAACTGAATTGAATAAATCAAGAAGAACTCACATAGTCTCATACATGAATTGATCCAAGAACGAAAACGAAAAGCATCTAAACTACTCCTAATCTAACCTCGGTTCACCCGAGCACAAGGCTCGGGTGACCGGCCTTCAAACTCTCAAGATGCGGCTGCTGGCCTCTCTTTTGATGTGAGAAAATTTCTGAATGAATTAGGGTTTGGGGCTGCTGTGCTTTAAATAGAAAACAGAGGCGGTTGCTACAGTAACCTAAGTCGGTTCTGCTGAATGCGGCGGTGGACGCTCGTTTGAACAACCGGACGCCCGTCCAGGATGCTTGGACGGAGACTGGACGCTCGTTTGGACAGCGTCTGAACTCTCTGAATGTGAATTACGATTCTGGACGCTGGTTCAGATCTTCAGACGCCCGTTCTGATCTGGACGCTCGTCCACCTTATTTGGACGCCAGTCCACTGTCGAAATTTTGATATTTCCATCTTTATCTTCATTGATTTCTTTCCTTATCTCTTCCTATCTTCCATAAACTTGATTGATCCTCTATTATCTCGAAATTAGCTCTTTAGGATCACCTTTTCCAACATAATTGAGTATCTACAACAATAGGAAAACATACCAAAGTGTAACATATTTCCAAAATAATATAAAACCATCAAATAAAGACTAAAATTGATACGTTTTCATATTTAACCATTAAAAACACCATTTACTCAATTAATCAAATTATAAGCTCGATTTCTATGAAAATCATACATATATGGGAGAAAATTGATATATAAAATATATGTATAAATACTACAATTTAGCCCTTAACAACACCCCCACACTTATCTTTTTGCTCGTCCCGAGCAAAACAAAACAAAGTCAAGCTCGAGACAAATAAACATCCATACAAATATGAAGTATATTCAATAACTTAGAAGTTCACCCGTGTAGTGTGTGCATAGCCATAATAAACTTCCACTAAGTTCCACAATTTGAAAGTTATTCAAACCAAAACTAGCCCGGTTTCCCATCTAAGTTAGAAATATTCAAAAAACTATAACAGGCACTTTACAAGACATACATATCCCAAAAAGAAATAGTAGAGAATATCTAAAACATTTCGACGGACTCGAGAGGATAATCCCTACAACATATCTTTCGGTTTATACGGGGATAAGGTCGACGATAACTAAGTCGTTACTAATTCATAATAATATATTTCAATATTTTCACTTTTTCACACTTTTCTAACACACATCGAATAAGCTTTTGCCCTCATAGCGAGAATAGGACATTTCAAGATAATCCCCTACCTTACTCCAATCATAAGGCGGCTATAAACCGACCGTCGTGAGCTTTTGGCCATCATAGTGGAATAGGACATACGTGGTACACCCTACCTCACCCAAATCATAAACCGGCTTCCGACACACACAATTACAATTATGTTTACTTAGAGATTTCTCGTTTGGCAAAGTGGAAAAGATTATTTTCTAGTAGCACGGACCACCGAGCATAACACCTCAAGTAAACAATTTATTACTATTGCAAAGACTTAATCACGTTTCACTTATCACATTCAAACTTACGGATATTCACGGTATGTCATACTTTAATCCTAGAATACAAACTACTAAACTTTTCAAGAATTGTACATAAGCAAAGAAACATGCTATAATCATCAAAAATCTCCAACTAAAATGGGGTAGGCTTTCAACATTTAGCTCATCATTTACTATGGCATGTGAAAAAGAGTGTCGGGGTGAAACAACTAAACTTACTAAATATACAGAATATAGCAAAAATGATATAAACTCAAGCAAAGATATGCCTTTGTCTACTCGGGATATAACAAAAAAATTTGAAAATTAAGCACTTTTCATAGAAATACTAAAAATATGAGCAAACGAAAGTAGACACATAAATCATCTATCCCTTCCCCCACACTTAGATTGCAACTTGTCCTCAAGTTGTACAGAAATAATAAATTAGAGAACTTAGCTGATTGGATGCTGGCAATTCTGGAGGAACCAACAAGAACCAGGATTGCTTGCATAGCTCAGTAGACTGTGGAGCATCACAGGACAACTGAATACATCGTGAAAGTGCACAATCGCTATAGAAAGTATCCTGCAGACTTAATTAGTGCAAAAAGAGTCTTCGGGGAAAAGATTAGACCTATACAAATAAAGCACATGGAAAAAAAAGGATCATAGAGATTTTCAAATTATGCTCACATAAAGATGGACACATATACATGGAACATTACAAAATAGTAGGCTAGGTGCAACTACATGAAAATATACTAGAATGCAGCCTACATGATATGCAATCCTAAAAATAAAATAAATAAAAATAAATTCTGACAGGCTCAGGCTGAGCAAGTTGAGAGGACAACCCTACAATGACTACGGCCTATGCAGAGACTAAAAATAAAGAAAACGAGGTAGTATTACGGAAACCGACAGTTAACTACGCTCAAGAAAAATAATAAAAATAAAATAAAATAAAATAAAAACAGAAACAATGCAACTAGATGACATGCAACTAAATGATATGCATTTGAATGATATGCAAAAATAAAAGAAAATAAAAGAAAGAAAACTAGCCCATTATATGCAACACGACATATATATAAAATAAACGTCTACCAAATAATGACAGGTTACGATAAACGACAGTGCTGTTCATTACATGCAGTGTAGACGCGCCTTAAGACTTATCAAAAGTGATAGCATTATGGAAACCCAACAGTTAGCTATACTAAACAGATATAACTCATAAGCCAAAGATGGTAGCATACGGAAAACCGACAGTAGCTACCCATATGAACTATAAAAAACAAAGGAAGCACGTAAGTCTTAACGCTAATAAGATTCATGACAAGATGTGCAGCCTACGTAAACGACATTAGCTACACTAACATTAATAAAACAACTATAGCATACGAGAACCGACAGTTACTATAGCATGCATGAATCAAGTATAAGAAATGAATCAATTATCTAACATGGATTCATAGATGGAAAAATATAAAATATGTAGGTTCAGGACATCTATGTAATATTACTAGCCACAGAAGCTCGAATGAAAAATCCACATCAAATAAAAGCATTGAAAATAAAATCAAGAAATTTAGAACCTGGACTGAACCCCGGACGAACGTTCACTTAGCGTTCAGAATTGGACGGGCGTTCCACCTTGCAGACGCTCGTCTGCCTTGAAAACCGACCGGACGGGCGTTCAGAAAGTATAGACGCTCGTCTGGTCCTTTAAATCAGAACAGGATTGAAAATATTTGAACGGACGAGCGTCCAATACTTCCCAACGCTCGTTCACTGCGAATGAAGAACCGGACGGGCGTCCAACGAGAACGTACGCTCGTCCATACAACAAGAATGCACGGACGGCGGAAAAAAACACAAGAAAACCCTAAATACTTATGAACACAACACGGCAACACGGATCACAAGACAACAACCTTATCAAATTAAGCACGGGGTTAGACTAGGTAACATATAAACATATAAACTTCACGTAAAACAAGTTGAGTAAAAAACTTTTGCACATTCTTAACCTAACGGTCATCGAAACACGGCAAAATAAAAACTCTCAACTTGGTGTACGCTACTTTTATTAAAAACAAAAATAAAACGTAACAAAATCGAGAACTAACAAAACTAGATTCAACATGACACCTATTCCCCGGCAACGGCGCCACTTTTGTTGGGGGGATTTTGCATCATAAAAACAAAAGAAAATTTATAAATCTATACTTAACATGCAAACTAACTCCTAACCGACCAAATATCGGGTAGTTGATAGCATAGTAGGGTAAGTACAGGGTCGATCCACAGGGAATTGGGATGTTGAATCTAATTTCACTAATTCCTACCAATTGTTACTCAAAGAACGAATAAACAAAAGAAACGAAAGAACAAAACATAAACAC
The DNA here is from genome assembly GCA_036785695.1 of Gentiana straminea. Classification (NCBI taxonomy): domain Eukaryota; kingdom Viridiplantae; phylum Streptophyta; class Magnoliopsida; order Gentianales; family Gentianaceae; genus Gentiana; species Gentiana straminea. The sequence continues at coordinate 77,248 of JAVUPR010000334.1, read as the reverse complement.
GAGAAAAAGAAACAAAAACAAACAATCTAACCTAAAGACATGGGGTCAAATATTGAACAAGCCTAGTGATCTCAATTCTAGTTATCTCATGATTTTAATTCAGTTTGTGGTTTCACCCTTTCACGAGACACAAATCCCTAATCTCTTAGTGAACTTATCTCTCAAGCTATGAACTCCTACTTCCGTAGCAACTTCAATTATCTATCTCTCATCTTTCGAGTGTTGAGACTGATTTACCAAACAAAACGACGAGTGTAGATTCAAGTTACTCTCGTATAATCGAATCTAACAACCTAGGAATCTAACCAATTAATTTGTCACATAATCAACGGCTAAAAACCCTATCTTTCTATGGTGATCTAAGGTTTATGCAACTTCCGTATTATAAACATCAATAGAAAACAAATCTTTCAATCTATTCTCATGGCATCATAAACACATAGAAAAGATACAAAAAGAACTAAACTCATGAAGAAAAACTGGATTGAATAAATCAAGAAGAACTCACATAGTCTCATACATGAATTGATCCAAGAACGAAAACGAAAAGCATCTAAACTACTCCTAATCTAACCTCGGTTCACCCGAGCACAAGGCTCGGGTGACCGGCCTTCAAACTCTCAAGATGCGGCCGCCGGCCTCTCTTTTGATGTGAGAAAATTTACGAATGAATTAGGGTTTGGGGCTGCTTTGTGCTTTAAATAGAAAACGAGAGGCGGTTGCTACAGTAACCTAAGTCGGTTCTGCTGAATGCGGCTGTGGACGCTCGTTTGAACAACCGGACGCCCGTCCAGGATGCTTGGACGGAGACTGGACGCTCGTTTGGACAGCGTCTGAACTCTCTGAATGTGAATTACGATTCTGGACGCTGGTTCAGATCTTCAGACGCCCGTTCTGATCTGGACGCTCGTCCACCTTATTTGGACGCCAGTCCACTGTCGAAATTTTGATATTTCCATCTTTATCTTCATTGATTTCTTTCCTTATCTCTTCCTATCTTTGATGACGGTCAAATTATACCCGTAAAAGTCATCAACGTAGACCTTAAATCGGGACTAATAATATATATTTTATATTAAATCACATGTTTATATGTATTATTTAATGTCTTGTGATTTTTAAAAATAATTTGGTATTTATCCATTTTATAAGATATAATTTGGTGATTATCCGTTTTTATTATATAAATCGGTATTTATCCGTTTTTATTATATTTATCCGTTTTATTTAAATATGATTTATTTTGGGATAAATATCTATTTTGCAGATTTGGATAATTTTGGAGGATAAATACAAATGGAAGAATTAAATCTCAAGATAAATCAAAGGAAATTCAAGATAAATATCGGATTAGCACGAAAAGATCGGATAAGCATGACAAAAAGACTCCAAGATGGCGCCAACTTTGAGGATATGCATGAAGGGGGCGCATCTTATTTTATTTTGGAGATCAACCGAGAGTTATCTCTTATTTGTTTTGATATTTTGATGTATATCTCTTAGTTAGCTTGAACCCCTATAAATAAAGGCATACAATACACGCCTTATACACACTTCTTTACACAATACATTTTTTACACTTCTCAGTTTATAATAAAATCTTCGATCTTTCTTAGAGCGAGTTTTTATGCAAGATCTGCAGTAATGTAAGTTCTTGTATTTATTTGTTCTTAGTTCTTTGTAATTAAGTCCCCAATTATTGTTTATTGTTTGAGGTTGTTCGTTCTTCACCGAACGATGTAGATCTAAGGATACGATATGAGGCGATGGGGATTCCTTGTCTATAAGGATCCACACGTCCGGATCTCGTTATCCGGTGACCTATAGATGACTTTGGTATGATCAACAACCGTGTTTTTAGTAGATCTATATAATTGCTTTATGAATCTCTATTTTATCCGTTACGTATGTAGAAACGCTAAGATTTAGTTTTTCGCCGCGTCAATCTAGCCACGTCTTTATGGTGTGATTGTCCATTTAGAATTTCTTATCTTAGTAGGTATGGCTACGGCTACGTTGCTCGTCTGTTTTAATTAGCGTATGAGTAGGAAATACCAATATAGGGCTCCTAGGTCGGCTCATGAATTGATCTTCCGGGACTTTCAGCGAGATCTAGATCTGTTCTATATTCGGGAATTGCATGCACCTAGTTATACGTAAATCGTAGATTAACATGAGACCGTCCAAGTAATTGTTAATGGGACAGAGACTGATGCGATCGTCTAGGAAGTACGCCCGAAAAAAGGGAATGTTGCCTAGGTGAGGAATACGGTTAATATCGGCATCCCTAGTTTTGTAAGCGTGCAAGTCATATGAGATGGAGGCCGAAAAAGCGAAGTCACGTGATGTAGCATAGTGATCTGGATGGCCTACCCGGAGCTAGATCTAGTCTAGGGGATGACTCCCGTAGCCAATATAAAAGAAATACGGATCGGATTAATAGTTGTCGAGTCTAGCTTAATTATATAGAATCTCTAGATCCAAACGATAACATGATAATTGGGGAGGTTAATTACGTGTCTTTATTTGTGTTGTGTCGAGTCGTGTCATTTACCTTTCTTGTCTTTCGTTGGTCGAAGACCGCCTTTGTGTCCTTGATATGAATAATTAGTTGTTTGTATATAAATGATCCACAATTTGGTTCCCTGTGGGATCGACCTTGATTCGCTATAGCTATACTACGATGGACCTAGTCCTCTTGCTAGTATTGGTTTATGGTGGTCAAGTATTTTTAATTATTACTTGATCTACGTGCATCAAGTTTTTGGCGCCGTTGCCGGGGAACCAACGGTCAATTTTATATATAAATAATTTTTTATTCATGTTAAGTTCTCTGTTTTAGGGTCTGTTTTTTATATTTTTGAGTCCCTCTGGTTGTCTGTAAGTTGTAAAAATTCCAGAATCTGGAACACTGGTTTCACTCCCAGCAAGACGCGCCTCGCCGCGCCGAGCGGGCGCTCCGTTGTTTTACGGGACTTCGCGTGTCTGTTTATCTCCGTATGTTTAATCCGTAGGTCTGATAGCAGCATGGGAAACCATGTTAAAATCAGTCTACGGTCCGTTTTGTTTTTCTTCTGTTTGCAGAAACCAGGGAAGCAATAATCCGAGCCGGTAATTTTTTCGCGGGCGCTGAGAAAATAACCCAGCAACATGTGGAGCTACAAATCTACGATGGGAAAAGTGATGGAGGCAACACCTTTAAAGCACCATGATGGCTCCGAGAAAATAAATATTAAAAGGTTCGAATTATTCGTGGTATAATGTTGAAGGCTAGGTACTACTTTTTTTTGCTTATGTTTTACTATCTTTTGGTTTTTTGAACATAAGTTAGTCTTTGCATGAACCTGAGTATGAATCGTAGCCCGGAGTTGGTTTGTAAGATTAATTTTATTAGTGTGGAAGGTTCTGCCCCAAATCTGTCTCATCTAGAGGGTGTAAGGAAACATGTAGTAGTTGAAGGAAGCAGTGAATAAGGAGTTCCTCGTAGTTCTGTCAAAATCTCATTGTCCTATGCATGAGATTGCTTCTACTGGCCATGGGAGCAACAATTTGTGTAGTTTAAGCATTCGCAATCTAATGAAGACGTTGAGTTTTGAGAGAGCATAATGAAGCAGCATTATAGAGGATGTTATTAAAATAAGTCCCTAGGACTAAATCTCATAAGAATTCACTGATTCCTAAAACGAGAGCAGAGGTAAGAGCTTTGTATAAATGGTATGGATAAATGTCGTTTCCTAGGTCTCACAACCAAGGGAAGGGCATTAATCCGCAAAAGCGACGAGCCACCTCATATCGTACTCAAGGGGTCAACATCTGGCGATCCAAGAAGGATGACTGACAAGGATAACTTTTGGAAAGTCAAGCTGAGGACTTTAAACTCAGAACTACTTCTAAAACCCTTAGGATTTCTTTTTAGTTTTTTAGGTTTTGTTTTCTTTGAGTCAAATAAGAGTAACGTGACATATGTTGAGGTTTTTTATTTTGCCGTGTTCCGATGGCCATTAGGCTAAGGATGTGCAAAACTTTTTTACTCAATATAGGCCACGTGAAATAGAGTTCCGTAGGAGAGTCGAGAAATTGCTAAAGAAAAGGAAATTTAGCAATCAACCTTAAGATGGAATCATTAAGAGAGCTTGAGAATTACTGGAAATGTAACAGAGAATGATTGGTGCAAACAAGAACAATTTTGGTCAACTACCAAAACTTTTTAGAATGGCGATCCAAGTGAAAATCCAAAGTTGTGTGCAATTCGTTCTGCAACTATCCTTATCCTTTCCTTTGTACCTTTTCACCCTTCAACCTTTCTATTCTCTCACCAATCTAGCCCAACAGTTCACATTTGTAACCATTCTTTCATCCCCTCTCTTTCTTTCCATCTATTTCACTCTCCCACCCTAACCCAATCCTTTAACCAGTACCCACCCATAAACGCAATTTCTTACCCACCCTTTATCTTTTCTTACCATCTTTTTGTATATCTTTTTCTAAACCCAACACACTCTAAACCTCCATTTTGTTTACATTATACCTTTGTGTTGCGGAATTTGAAATATTGCTCAGTTTTGATGTTTATCTTTTATCATTTTGGTTTTCATGATCCTAGTTGGGGTACGTGTCGCACTGACCCTAGCTAGATTTTACAAGTTTTTGGTTCGATCAAAATACAACTTATCTTTCTACCGGAAGTTTTAAATTTCACAGTTTTACGCCTATTCCGGCATTTCGAGATGATGAGTTTTGTTCTAAATTATCACACCAATCCGACACCATGAAAATCTGTTATACCTTACCAAGTTTCTCTTTTACACTGGATTAAATGCATGGTTAACCTCATGTTTTCCCACGTGGGGTAATGCTTTTGATCTTTGTCTTCTCCACCCGGTTTTAAGAATATTTAAGCGGTGGAGGATATCGATGAAGACTACCATCTTTTCTTGATTGTTTATTTTTCTTTCTATTTAGTATTTTTCTTTTTGCGTCTATTTATATCCTTTTTCCGAGTTAACTCTTTGGTTTTCCTTGTCATTGGTGGTATGAAATAAAGTGGCTTAATCTGTTTTTGGATATTTTATATCTAATTACTGCCACATTGTTTTATACCTTCCATTGACATGTTATTAACGATTTTGTGGAGTTTCTATTTTGGTTTGATTAAACAGGGTTTCACTTGCTTCTCCACGACGTGCTTAGATCCCTCCGATGTTCTGCATCTACTTGAGAGCCGTTTCCAGAGCTAAGTCTTTTTCTTAAATTCTCATTTTTATTTGTCATTGGGGACAATGCCAAGTTTAAGTGGGGGGTAGGAGACTTAGCCATGATGCTATAATTGAACAATTGAATGAAACGGTGAAAAATGAAAAAAAAAATTGAATAAATGCCAAATTAATTATATCTCGTACCCTCAGAATTGTGAGTTCCTAGCTAAGAATTGATAGGAAAGGAACCAAGTTGCATGATTACGTGATCATATTATACTTATGTGAATGTAAGTTTAAGGATATTCATGCCAATTGTTGCAAGTAGTTATTTATTATTCGATTACTCAATCTATGAATCGACGAATACCGCACAAATTATAATAACTAAGAAGAATTATGTGTACATTGCGTAGATGATTGGTTATGCAGATTTAGTGTCGATATTTATCTGCTGATGTATTCCTATCTTCTGGCCATCAAAGCGGAGTAATAAGCTTGAGAATTATCTGTGTTTTGACAATAAGTTAAACACTGGGCTTGTAGTAACATTACCAAAGTAGCCCCGCGCTTGTGGTAATATTCGATGCTATACATGATCTAAGATAGGGGGATACTCTAAAAAGTTTTCTTCCTTGAGATTGATAGTATTTGAAAAAAAAAGAATTGAAGAAATTCAACTTTTAAGAGGCTTTGAGTAGTACTCGGTCTCCAAGTCCAAAAAACCCTATAGATACGCTCTTGCTTATTGTTCTAGTGCTTTAACCATTGCGAGGCTTAAGAAGTGGGAATGCTGATGTTGGTAGGTTGAGATTACGAAGTTAGCATAAACTTTAATCTTGCCACGAATAGATAAAATCAAATGCACATGCACACATCACTTCGATTCATAGAGAGTAGTGAATAATGGATATCTTATGAGCATGACTGTATGAGTTGACTCGAGCTTCTCGCGTAAGTATGATTTGACCATGACAATTGTTTTCTTGGGGAATGACTTATTGATGCTTTGTTCGGGACGATCAAAGTCTAAGTGGGGGGTAGTTGATGACGGTCAAATTATACCCGTAAAAGTCATCAACGTAGACCTTAAATCGGGACTAATAATATATATTTTATATTAAATCACATGTTTATATGTATTATTTAATGTCTTGTGATTTTTAAAAATAATTTGGTATTTATCCATTTTATAAGATATAATTTGGTGATTATCCGTTTTTATTATATAAATCGGTATTTATCCGTTTTTATTATATTTATCCGTTTTATTTAAATATGATTTATTTTGGGATAAATATCTATTTTGCAGATTTGGATAATTTTGGAGGATAAATACAAATGGAAGAATTAAATCTCAAGATAAATCAAAGGAAATTCAAGATAAATATCGGATTAGCACGAAAAGATCGGATAAGCATGACAAAAAGACTCCAAGATGGCGCCAACTTTGAGGATATGCATGAAGGGGGCGCATCTTATTTTATTTTGGAGATCAACCGAGAGTTATCTCTTATTTGTTTTGATATTTTGATGTATATCTCTTAGTTAGCTTGAACCCCTATAAATAAAGGCATACAATACACGCCTTATACACACTTCTTTACACAATACATTTTTTACACTTCTCAGTTTATAATAAAATCTTCAGTCTTTCTTAGAGCAGTTTTTATGCAAGATCTGCAATAATGTAAGTTCTTGTATTTATTTGTTCTTAGTTCTTTGTAATTAAGTCCCCAATTATTGTTTATTGTTTGAGGTTGTTCGTTCTTCACCGAACGATGTAGATCTAAGGATACGATATGAGGCAGTGGGGATTCCTTGTCTATAAGGATCCACACGTCCAGATCTGTTATCCGGTGACCTATAGATGACTTTGGTATGATCAACAACCGTGTTTTTAGTAGATCTATATAATTGCTTTATGAATCTCTATTTTATCCGTTACGTATGTAGAAACGCTAAGATTTAGTTTTTCGCCGCGTCAATCTAGCCACGTCTTTATGGTGTGATTGTCCATTTAGAATTTCTTATCTTAGTAGGTATGGCTACGGCTACGTTGCTCGTCTGTTTTAATTAGCGTATGAGTAGGAAATACCAATATAGGGCTCCTAGGTCGGCTCATGAATTGATCTTCCGGGACTTTCGGCGAGATCTAGATCTCGTTCTATATTCGGGAATTGCATGCACCTAGTTATACGTAAATCGTAGATTAACATGAGACCGTCCAAGTAATTGTTAATGGGACGAGACCGATGCGATCGTCTAGGAAGTACGCCCGAAAAAAGGAATGTTGCCTAGGTGAGGAATACGGTTAATATCGGCATCCCTAGTTTTGTAAGCGTGCAAGTCATATGAGATGGAGGCCGAAAAAGCGAAGTCACGTGATGTAGCATAGTGATCCGGATGGCCTACCCGGAGCTAGATCTAGTCTAGGGGATGACTCCCGTAGCCAATATAAAAGAAATACGGATCGGATTAATAGTTGTCGAGTCTAGCTTAATTATATAGAATCTCTAGATCCAAACGATAACATGATAATTGGGGAGGTTAATTACGTGTCTTTATTTGTGTTGTGTCGAGTCGTGTCATTTACCTTTCTTGTCTTTCGTTGGTCGAAGACCGCCTTTGTGTCCTTGATATGAATAATTAGTTGTTTGTATATAAATGATCCACAATTTGGTTCCCCGTGGGATCGACCTTGATTCGCTATAGCTATACTACGATGGACCTAGTCCTCTTGCTAGTATTGGTTTATGGTGGTCAAGTATTTTTAATTATTACTTGATCTACGTGCATCAATCTTCCATAAACTTGATTGATCCTCTATTATCTCGAAATTAGCTTGTCCTTGAAGAAAAAAAGGTTTTTTCTCTGATAACGAGTGGACATCGCCGGAAATTTGTGTTTTCCCTTTATAACGAGTAGAAATTTGTGTTTTATCTTTGGTAACGAGTTCGAATTCATGTTTTCTTCATATTAACGAGTTCAAATTCGTGTTTTTATCTGGTAACGAGTTGTCCTTGAAGAAAAAAAGGTTTTTTCTCTGATAACGAGTGGACATCGCCGGAAATTTGTGTTTTCCCTTTATAACGAGTAGAAATTTGTGTTTTATCTTTGGTAACGAGTTCGAATTCATGTTTTCTTCATATTAACGAGTTCAAATTCGTGTTTTTCTCTGGTAACGAGTTGTCCTTGAAGAAAAAAAGTTTTTTCTCTGATAACGAGTGGACATCACCGGAAATTTGTGTTTTCCCTTTATAACGAGTAGAAATTTGTGTTTTATCTTTGGTAACGAGTTCGAATTCATGTTTTCTTCATATTAACGAGTTCAAATTCGTGTTTTTCTCCTGGTAACGAGTTGTCCTTGAAGAAAAAAGGTTTTTTCTCTGATAACGAGTGGACATCGCCGGAAATTTGTGTTTTCCCTTTATAACGAGTAGAAATTTGTGTTTTATCTTTGGTAACGAGTTCGAATTCATGTTTTCTTCATATTAACGAGTTCAAATTCGTGTTTTTCTCTCGGTAACGAGTTGTCCTTGAAGAAAAAAAGGTTTTTTCTCTCGATAACGAGTGGACATCACCGGAAATTTGTGTTTTCCCTTTATAACGAGTAGAAATTTGTGTTTTATCTTTGGTAACGAGTTCGAATTCATGTTTTCTTCATATTAACGAGTTCAAATTCGTGTTTTTCTCTCGGTAACGAGTTGTCCTTGAAGAAAAAAAGGTTTTTTCTCTCGATAACGAGTGGACATCGCCGGAAATTTGTGTTTTCCTTTATAACGAGTAGAAATTTGTGTTTTATCTTTGGTAACGAGTTCGAATTCATGTTTTCTTCATATTAACGAGTTCAAATTCGTGTTTTTCTCTCGGTAACGAGTTGTCCTTGAAGAAAAAAAGGTTTTTTCTCTCGATAACGAGTGGACATCGCCGGAAATTTGTGTTTTCCCTTTATAACGAGTAGAAATTTGTGTTTTATCTTTGGTAACGAGTTCGAATTCATGTTTTCTTCATATTAACGAGTTCAAATTCGTGTTTTTCTCTCGGTAACGAGTTGTCCTTGAAGAAAAAAAGGTTTTTTCTCTCGATAACGAGTGGACATCACCGGAAATTTGTGTTTTCCCTTTATAACGAGTAGAAATTTGTGTTTTATCTTTGGTAACGAGTTCGAATTCATGTTTTCTTCATATTAACGAGTTCAAATTCGTGTTTTTCTCTCGGTAACGAGTTGTCCTTGAAGAAAAAAAGTTTTTTTCTCTCGATAACGAGTGGACATCGCCGGAAATTTGTGTTTTCCCTTTATAACGAGTAGAAATTTGTGTTTTATCTTTGGTAACGAGTTCGAATTCATGTTTTCTTCATATTAACGAGTTCAAATTCGTGTTTTTCTCTCGGTAACGAGTTGTCCTTGAAGAAAAAAGGTTTTTTCTCTCGATAACGAGTGGACATCGCCGGAAATTTGTGTTTTCCCTTTATAACGAGTAGAAATTTGTGTTTTATCTTTGGTAACGAGTTCGAATTCATGTTTTCTTCATATTAACGAGTTCAAATTCGTGTTTTTCTCTCGGTAACGAGTTGTCCTTGAAGAAAAAAAAGGTTTTTTCTCTCGATAACGAGTGGACATCGCCGGAAATTTGTGTTTTCCCTTTATAACGAGTAGAAATTTGTGTTTTATCTTTGGTAACGAGTTCGAATTCATGTTTTCTTCATATTAACGAGTTCAAATTCGTGTTTTTCTCTCGGTAACGAGTTGTCCTTGAAGAAAAAAGGTTTTTTCTCTCGATAACGAGTGGACATCACCGGAAATTTGTGTTTTCCCTTTATAACGAGTAGAAATTTGTGTTTTTCTTTGGTAACGAGTTCGAATTCATGTTTTCTTCATATTAACGAGTTCAAATTCGTGTTTTTCTCTCGGTAACGAGTTGTCCTTGAAGAAAAAAAGGTTTTTTCTCGATAACGAGTGGACATCGCCGGAAATTTGTGTTTTCCCTTTATAACGAGTAGAAATTTGTGTTTTATCTTTGGTAACGAGTTCGAATTCATGTTTTCTTCATATTAACGAGTTCAAATTCGTGTTTTTCTCTCGGTAACGAGTTGTCCTTGAAGAAAAAAAGGTTTTTTCTCTCGATAACGAGTGGACATCGCCGGAAATTTGTGTTTTCCCTTTATAACGAGTAGAAATTTGTGTTTTATCTTTGGTAACGAGTTCGAATTCATGTTTTCTTCATATTAACGAGTTCAAATTCGTGTTTTTCTCTCGGTAACGAGTTGTCCTTGAAGAAAAAAAGGTTTTTTCTCTCGATAACGAGTGGACATCGCCGGAAATTTGTGTTTTCCCTTTATAACGAGTAGAAATTTGTGTTTTATCTTTGGTAACGAGTTCGAATTCATGTTTTCTTCATATTAACGAGTTCAAATTCGTGTTTTTCTCTCGGTAACGAGTTGTCCTTGAAGAAAAAAAGGTTTTTTCTCTCGATAACGAGTGGACATCGCCGGAAATTTGTGTTTTCCCTTTATAACGAGTAGAAATTTGTGTTTTATCTTTGGTAACGAGTTCGAATTCATGTTTTCTTCATATTAACGAGTTCAAATTCGTGTTTTTCTCTCGGTAACGAGTTGTCCTTGAAGAAAAAAAGGTTTTTTCTCTCGATAACGAGTGGACATCGCCGGAAATTTGTGTTTTCCCTTTATAACGAGTAGAAATTTGTGTTTTATCTTTGGTAACGAGTTCGAATTCATGTTTTCTTCATATTAACGAGTTCAAATTCGTGTTTTTCTCTCGGTAACGAGTTGTCCTTGAAGAAAAAAAGGTTTTTTCTCTCGATAACGAGTGGACATCGCCGGAAATTTGTGTTTTCCCTTTATAACGAGTAGAAATTTGTGTTTTATCTTTGGTAACGAGTTCGAATTCATGTTTTCTTCATATTAACGAGTTCAAATTCGTGTTTTTCTCTCGGTAACGAGTTGTCCTTGAAGAAAAAAAGGTTTTTTCTCTCGATAACGAGTGGACATCACCGGAAATTTGTGTTTTCCCTTTATAACGAGTAGAAATTTGTGTTTTATCTTTGGTAACGAGTTCGAATTCATGTTTTCTTCATATTAACGAGTTCAAATTCGTGTTTTTCTCTCGGTAACGAGTTGTCCTTGAAGAAAAAAAGGTTTTTTCTCTCGATAACGAGTGGACATCGCCGGAAATTTGTGTTTTCCCTTTATAACGAGTAGAAATTTGTGTTTTATCTTTGGTAACGAGTTCGAATTCATGTTTTCTTCATATTAACGAGTTCAAATTCGTGTTTTTCTCTCGGTAACGAGTTGTCCTTGAAGAAAAAAGGTTTTTTCTCCGATAACGAGTGGACATCGCCGGAAATTTGTGTTTTCCCTTTATAACGAGTAGAAATTTGTGTTTTATCTTTGGTAACGAGTTCGAATTCATGTTTTCTTCATATTAACGAGTTCAAATTCGTGTTTTTCTCTCGGTAACGAGTTGTCCTTGAAGAAAAAAAGGTTTTTTCTCTCGATAACGAGTGGACATCGCCGGAAATTTGTGTTTTCCCTTTATAACGAGTAGAAATTTGTGTTTTATCTTTGGTAACGAGTTCGAATTCATGTTTTCTTCATATTAACGAGTTCAAATTCGTGTTTTTCTCTCGGTAACGAGTTGTCCTTGAAGAAAAAAAGGTTTTTTCTCCGATAACGAGTGGACATCGCCGGAAATTTGTGTTTTCCCTTTATAACGAGTAGAAATTTGTGTTTTATCTTTGGTAACGAGTTCGAATTCATGTTTTCTTCATATTAACGAGTTCAAATTCGTGTTTTTCTCTCGGTAACGAGTTGTCCTTGAAGAAAAAAAGGTTTTTTCTCTCGATAACGAGTGGACATCGCCGGAAATTTGTGTTTTCCCTTTATAACGAGTAGAAATTTGTGTTTTATCTTTGGTAACGAGTTCGAATTCATGTTTTCTTCATATTAACGAGTTCAAATTCGTGTTTTTCTCTCGGTAACGAGTTGTCCTTGAAGAAAAAAAGGTTTTTTCTCTCGATAACGAGTGGACATCGCCGGAAATTTGTGTTTTCCCTTTATAACGAGTAGAAATTTGTGTTTTATCTTTGGTAACGAGTTCGAATTCATGTTTTCTTCATATTAACGAGTTCAAATTCGTGTTTTTCTCTCGGTAACGAGTTGTCCTTGAAGAAAAAAAGGTTTTTTCTCTCGATAACGAGTGGACATCACCGGAAATTTGTGTTTTCCCTTTATAACGAGTAGAAATTTGTGTTTTATCTTTGGTAACGAGTTCGAATTCATGTTTTCTTCATATTAACGAGTTCAAATTCGTGTTTTTCTCTCGGTAACGAGTTGTCCTTGAAGAAAAAAAGGTTTTTTCTCTCGATAACGAGTGGACATCGCCGGAAATTTGTGTTTTCCCTTTATAACGAGTAGAAATTTGTGTTTTATCTTTGGTAACGAGTTCGAATTCATGTTTTCTTCATATTAACGAGTTCAAATTCGTGTTTTTCTCTCGGTAACGAGTTGTCCTTGAAGAAAAAAAGGTTTTTTCTCTCGATAACGAGTGGACATCGCCGGAAATTTGTGTTTTCCCTTTATAACGAGTAGAAATTTGTGTTTTATCTTTGGTAACGAGTTCGAATTCATGTTTTCTTCATATTAACGAGTTCAAATTCGTGTTTTTCTCTCGGTAACGAGTTGTCCTTGAAGAAAAAAAGGTTTTTTCTCTCGATAACGAGTGGACATCGCCGGAAATTTGTGTTTTCCCTTTATAACGAGTAGAAATTTGTGTTTTATCTTTGGTAACGAGTTCGAATTCATGTTTTCTTCATATTAACGAGTTCAAATTCGTGTTTTTCTCTCGGTAACGAGTTGTCCTTGAAGAAAAAAAGGTTTTTTCTCTCGATAACGAGTGGACATCGCCGGAAATTTGTGTTTTCCCTTTATAACGAGTAGAAATTTGTGTTTTATCTTTGGTAACGAGTTCGAATTCATGTTTTCTTCATATTAACGAGTTCAAATTCGTGTTTTTCTCTCGGTAACGAGTTGTCCTTGAAGAAAAAAAGGTTTTTTCTCTCGATAACGAGTGGACATCGCCGGAAATTTGTGTTTTCCCTTTATAACGAGTAGAAATTTGTGTTTTATCTTTGGTAACGAGTTCGAATTCATGTTTTCTTCATATTAACGAGTTCAAATTCGTGTTTTTCTCTCGGTAACGAGTTGTCCTTGAAGAAAAAAAGGTTTTTTCTCCGATAACGAGTGGACATCGCCGGAAATTTGTGTTTTCCCTTTATAACGAGTAGAAATTTGTGTTTTATCTTTGGTAACGAGTTCGAATTCATGTTTTCTTCATATTAACGAGTTCAAATTCGTGTTTTTCTCTCGGTAACGAGTTGTCCTTGAAGAAAAAAAGGTTTTTTCTCCGATAACGAGTGGACATCGCCGGAAATTTGTGTTTTCCCTTTATAACGAGTAGAAATTTGTGTTTTATCTTTGGTAACGAGTTCGAATTCATGTTTTCTTCATATTAACGAGTTCAAATTCGTGTTTTTCTCTCGGTAACGAGTTGTCCTTGAAGAAAAAAAGGTTTTTTCTCCGATAACGAGTGGACATCGCCGGAAATTTGTGTTTTCCCTTTATAACGAGTAGAAATTTGTGTTTTATCTTTGGTAACGAGTTCGAATTCATGTTTTCTTCATATTAACGAGTTCAAATTCGTGTTTTTCTCTCGGTAACGAGTTGTCCTTGAAGAAAAAAAGGTTTTTTCTCTCGATAACGAGTGGACATCGCCGGAAATTTGTGTTTTCCCTTTATAACGAGTAGAAATTTGTGTTTTATCTTTGGTAACGAGTTCGAATTCATGTTTTCTTCATATTAACGAGTTCAAATTCGTGTTTTTCTCTCGGTAACGAGTTGTCCTTGAAGAAAAAAAGGTTTTTTCTCTCGATAACGAGTGGACATCGCCGGAAATTTGTGTTTTCCCTTTATAACGAGTAGAAATTTGTGTTTTATCTTTGGTAACGAGTTCGAATTCATGTTTTCTTCATATTAACGAGTTCAAATTCGTGTTTTTCTCTCGGTAACGAGTTGTCCTTGAAGAAAAAAAGGTTTTTTCTCTCGATAACGAGTGGACATCGCCGGAAATTTGTGTTTTCCCTTTATAACGAGTAGAAATTTGTGTTTTATCTTTGGTAACGAGTTCGAATTCATGTTTTCTTCATATTAACGAGTTCAAATTCGTGTTTTTCTCTCGGTAACGAGTTGTCCTTGAAGAAAAAAAGGTTTTTTCTCTCGATAACGAGTGGACATCGCCGGAAATTTGTGTTTTCCCTTTATAACGAGTAGAAATTTGTGTTTTATCTTTGGTAACGAGTTCGAATTCATGTTTTCTTCATATTAACGAGTTCAAATTCGTGTTTTTCTCTCGGTAACGAGTTGTCCTTGAAGAAAAAAAAGGTTTTTTCTCTCGATAACGAGTGGACATCGCCGGAAATTTGTGTTTTCCCTTTATAACGAGTAGAAATTTGTGTTTTATCTTTGGTAACGAGTTCGAATTCATGTTTTCTTCATATTAACGAGTTCAAATTCGTGTTTTTCTCTCGGTAACGAGTTGTCCTTGAAGAAAAAAAGGTTTTTTCTCTCGATAACGAGTGGACATCGCCGGAAATTTGTGTTTTCCCTTTATAACGAGTAGAAATTTGTGTTTTATCTTTGGTAACGAGTTCGAATTCATGTTTTCTTCATATTAACGAGTTCAAATTCGTGTTTTTCTCTCGGTAACGAGTTGTCCTTGAAGAAAAAAAGGTTTTTTCTCTCGATAACGAGTGGACATCGCCGGAAATTTGTGTTTTCCCTTTATAACGAGTAGAAATTTGTGTTTTATCTTTGGTAACGAGTTCGAATTCATGTTTTCTTCATATTAACGAGTTCAAATTCGTGTTTTTCTCTCGGTAACGAGTTGTCCTTGAAGAAAAAAAGGTTTTTTCTCTAATAACGAGTGGACATCGCCGGAAATTTGTGTTTTCCCTTTATAACGAGTAGAAATTTGTGTTTTATCTTTGGTAACGAGTTCGAATTCATGTTTTCTTCATATTAACGAGTTCAAATTCGTGTTTTTCTCTCGGTAACGAGTTGTCCTTGAAGAAAAAAAGGTTTTTCTCTCGATAACGAGTGGACATCGCCGGAAATTTGTGTTTTCCCTTTATAACGAGTAGAAATTTGTGTTTTATCTTTGGTAACGAGTTCGAATTCATGTTTTCTTCATATTAACGAGTTCAAATTCGTGTTTTTCTCTCGGTAACGAGTTGTCCTTGAAGAAAAAAAGGTTTTTTCTCTCGATAACGAGTGGACATCGCCGGAAATTTGTGTTTTCCCTTTATAACGAGTAGAAATTTGTGTTTTATCTTTGGTAACGAGTTCGAATTCATGTTTTCTTCATATTAACGAGTTCAAATTCGTGTTTTTCTCTCGGTAACGAGTTGTCCTTGAAGAAAAAAAGGTTTTTTCTCTCGATAACGAGTGGACATCGCCGGAAATTTGTGTTTTCCCTTTATAACGAGTAGAAATTTGTGTTTTATCTTTGGTAACGAGTTCGAATTCATGTTTTCTTCATATTAACGAGTTCAAATTCGTGTTTTTCTCTCGGTAACGAGTTGTCCTTGAAGAAAAAAAGGTTTTTTCTCTCGATAACGAGTGGACATCGCCGGAAATTTGTGTTTTCCCTTTATAACGAGTAGAAATTTGTGTTTTATCTTTGGTAACGAGTTCGAATTCATGTTTTCTTCATATTAACGAGTTCAAATTCGTGTTTTTCTCTCGGTAACGAGTTGTCCTTGAAGAAAAAAGGTTTTTTCTCTCGATAACGAGTGGACATCGCCGGAAATTTGTGTTTTCCCTTTATAACGAGTAGAAATTTGTGTTTTATCTTTGGTAACGAGTTCGAATTCATGTTTTCTTCATATTAACGAGTTCAAATTCGTGTTTTTCTCTCGGTAACGAGTTGTCCTTGAAGAAAAAAAGGTTTTTTCTCTCGATAACGAGTGGACATCGCCGGAAATTTGTGTTTTCCCTTTATAACGAGTAGAAATTTGTGTTTTATCTTTGGTAACGAGTTCGAATTCATGTTTTCTTCATATTAACGAGTTCAAATTCGTGTTTTTCTCTCGTAACGAGTTGTCCTTGAAGAAAAAAAGGTTTTTTCTCTCGATAACGAGTGGACATCGCCGGAAATTTGTGTTTTCCCTTTATAACGAGTAGAAATTTGTGTTTTATCTTTGGTAACGAGTTCGAATTCATGTTTTCTTCATATTAACGAGTTCAAATTCGTGTTTTTCTCTCGGTAACGAGTTGTCCTTGAAGAAAAAAGGTTTTTTCTCGATAACGAGTGGACATCACCGGAAATTTGTGTTTTCCCTTTATAACGAGTAGAAATTTGTGTTTTATCTTTGGTAACGAGTTCGAATTCATGTTTTCTTCATATTAACGAGTTCAAATTCGTGTTTTTCTCTCGGTAACGAGTTGTCCTTGAAGAAAAAAAGGTTTTTTCTCCGATAACGAGTGGACATCGCCGGAAATTTGTGTTTTCCCTTTATAACGAGTAGAAATTTGTGTTTTATCTTTGGTAACGAGTTCGAATTCATGTTTTCTTCATATTAACGAGTTCAAATTCGTGTTTTTCTCTCGGTAACGAGTTGTCCTTGAAGAAAAAAAGGTTTTTTCTCTCGATAACGAGTGGACATCGCCGGAAATTTGTGTTTTCCCTTTATAACGAGTAGAAATTTGTGTTTTATCTTTGGTAACGAGTTCGAATTCATGTTTTCTTCATATTAACGAGTTCAAATTCGTGTTTTTCTCTCGGTAACGAGTTGTCCTTGAAGAAAAAAAGGTTTTTTCTCTCGATAACGAGTGGACATCGCCGGAAATTTGTGTTTTCCCTTTATAACGAGTAGAAATTTGTGTTTTATCTTTGGTAACGAGTTCGAATTCATGTTTTCTTCATATTAACGAGTTCAAATTCGTGTTTTTCTCTCGGTAACGAGTTGTCCTTGAAGAAAAAAAGGTTTTTTCTCTCGATAACGAGTGGACATCGCCGGAAATTTGTGTTTTCCCTTTATAACGAGTAGAAATTTGTGTTTTATCTTTGGTAACGAGTTCGAATTCATGTTTTCTTCATATTAACGAGTTCAAATTCGTGTTTTTCTCTCGGTAACGAGTTGTCCTTGAAGAAAAAAAGGTTTTTTCTCTCGATAACGAGTGGACATCGCCGGAAATTTGTGTTTTCCCTTTATAACGAGTAGAAATTTGTGTTTTATCTTTGGTAACGAGTTCGAATTCATGTTTTCTTCATATTAACGAGTTCAAATTCGTGTTTTTCTCTCGGTAACGAGTTGTCCTTGAAGAAAAAAAGGTTTTTTCTCCGATAACGAGTGGACATCGCCGGAAATTTGTGTTTTCCCTTTATAACGAGTAGAAATTTGTGTTTTATCTTTGGTAACGAGTTCGAATTCATGTTTTCTTCATATTAACGAGTTCAAATTCGTGTTTTTCTCTCGGTAACGAGTTGTCCTTGAAGAAAAAAAGGTTTTTTCTCCGATAACGAGTGGACATCGCCGGAAATTTGTGTTTTCCCTTTATAACGAGTAGAAATTTGTGTTTTATCTTTGGTAACGAGTTCGAATTCATGTTTTCTTCATATTAACGAGTTCAAATTCGTGTTTTTCTCTCGGTAACGAGTTGTCCTTGAAGAAAAAAAGGTTTTTTCTCTCGATAACGAGTGGACATCGCCGGAAATTTGTGTTTTCCCTTTATAACGAGTAGAAATTTGTGTTTTATCTTTGGTAACGAGTTCGAATTCATGTTTTCTTCATATTAACGAGTTCAAATTCGTGTTTTTCTCTCGGTAACGAGTTGTCCTTGAAGAAAAAAAGGTTTTTTCTCTCGATAACGAGTGGACATCGCCGGAAATTTGTGTTTTCCCTTTATAACGAGTAGAAATTTGTGTTTTATCTTTGGTAACGAGTTCGAATTCATGTTTTCTTCATATTAACGAGTTCAAATTCGTGTTTTTCTCTCGGTAACGAGTTGTCCTTGAAGAAAAAAAGGTTTTTTCTCTCGATAACGAGTGGACATCGCCGGAAATTTGTGTTTTCCCTTTATAACGAGTAGAAATTTGTGTTTTATCTTTGGTAACGAGTTCGAATTCATGTTTTCTTCATATTAACGAGTTCAAATTCGTGTTTTTCTCTCGGTAACGAGTTGTCCTTGAAGAAAAAAAGGTTTTTTCTCTCGATAACGAGTGGACATCGCCGGAAATTTGTGTTTTCCCTTTATAACGAGTAGAAATTTGTGTTTTATCTTTGGTAACGAGTTCGAATTCATGTTTTCTTCATATTAACGAGTTCAAATTCGTGTTTTTCTCTCGGTAACGAGTTGTCCTTGAAGAAAAAAAGGTTTTTTCTCTCGATAACGAGTGGACATCGCCGGAAATTTGTGTTTTCCCTTTATAACGAGTAGAAATTTGTGTTTTATCTTTGGTAACGAGTTCGAATTCATGTTTTCTTCATATTAACGAGTTCAAATTCGTGTTTTTCTCTCGGTAACGAGTTGTCCTTGAAGAAAAAAAGGTTTTTTCTCTCGATAACGAGTGGACATCGCCGGAAATTTGTGTTTTCCCTTTATAACGAGTAGAAATTTGTGTTTTATCTTTGGTAACGAGTTCGAATTCATGTTTTCTTCATATTAACGAGTTCAAATTCGTGTTTTTCTCTCGGTAACGAGTTGTCCTTGAAGAAAAAAAGGTTTTTTCTCGATAACGAGTGGACATCGCCGGAAATTTGTGTTTTCCCTTTATAACGAGTAGAAATTTGTGTTTTATCTTTGGTAACGAGTTCGAATTCATGTTTTCTTCATATTAACGAGTTCAAATTCGTGTTTTTCTCTCGGTAACGAGTTGTCCTTGAAGGAAAAAAGGTTTTTTCTCTCGATAACGAGTGGACATCGCCGGAAATTTGTGTTTTCCCTTTATAACGAGTAGAAATTTGTGTTTTATCTTTGGTAACGAGTTCGAATTCATGTTTTCTTCATATTAACGAGTTCAAATTCGTGTTTTTCTCTCGGTAACGAGTTGTCCTTGAAGAAAAAAAGGTTTTTTCTCTCGATAACGAGTGGACATCGCCGGAAATTTGTGTTTTCCCTTTATAACGAGTAGAAATTTGTGTTTTATCTTTGGTAACGAGTTCGAATTCATGTTTTCTTCATATTAACGAGTTCAAATTCGTGTTTTTCTCTCGGTAACGAGTTGTCCTTGAAGAAAAAAAGGTTTTTTCTCTCGATAACGAGTGGACATCACCGGAAATTTGTGTTTTCCCTTTATAACGAGTAGAAATTTGTGTTTTATCTTTGGTAACGAGTTCGAATTCATGTTTTCTTCATATTAACGAGTTCAAATTCGTGTTTTTCTCTCGGTAACGAGTTGTCCTTGAAGAAAAAAAGGTTTTTTCTCTCGATAACGAGTGGACATCGCCGGAAATTTGTGTTTTCCCTTTATAACGAGTAGAAATTTGTGTTTTATCTTTGGTAACGAGTTCGAATTCATGTTTTCTTCATATTAACGAGTTCAAATTCGTGTTTTTCTCTCGGTAACGAGTTGTCCTTGAAGAAAAAAAGTTTTTTCTCTCGATAACGAGTGGACATCGCCGGAAATTTGTGTTTTCCCTTTATAACGAGTAGAAATTTGTGTTTTATCTTTGGTAACGAGTTCGAATTCATGTTTTCTTCATATTAACGAGTTCAAATTCGTGTTTTTCTCTCGGTAACGAGTTGTCCTTGAAGAAAAAAAGGTTTTTTCTCTAATAACGAGTGGACATCGCCGGAAATTTGTGTTTTCCCTTTATAACGAGTAGAAATTTGTGTTTTATCTTTGGTAACGAGTTCGAATTCATGTTTTCTTCATATTAACGAGTTCAAATTCGTGTTTTTCTCTGGTAACGAGTGGACATCACGGGAAATTTGTGTTTTCCCTTTATAACGAGTAGAAATTTGTGTTTTATCTTTGGTAACGAGTTCGAATTCATGTTTTCTTCATATTAACGAGTTCAAATTCGTGTTTTTCTCTGGTAACGAGTTGTCCTTGAAGAAAAAAAGGTTTTTTCTCTCGATAACGAGTGGACATCGCCGGAAATTTGTGTTTTCCCTTTATAACGAGTAGAAATTTGTGTTTTATCTTTGGTAACGAGTTCGAATTCATGTTTTCTTCATATTAACGAGTTCAAATTCGTGTTTTTCTCTCGGTAACGAGTTGTCCTTGAAGAAAAAAAGGTTTTTTCTCTCGATAACGAGTGGACATCACCGGAAATTTGTGTTTTCCCTTTATAACGAGTAGAAATTTGTGTTTTATCTTTGGTAACGAGTTCGAATTCATGTTTTCTTCATATTAACGAGTTCAAATTCGTGTTTTTCTCTCGGTAACGAGTTGTCCTTGAAGAAAAAAAGGTTTTTTCTCTCGATAACGAGTGGACATCGCCGGAAATTTGTGTTTTCCCTTTATAACGAGTAGAAATTTGTGTTTTATCTTTGGTAACGAGTTCGAATTCATGTTTTCTTCATATTAACGAGTTCAAATTCGTGTTTTTCTCTCGGTAACGAGTTGTCCTTGAAGAAAAAAAGGTTTTTTCTCCGATAACGAGTGGACATCGCCGGAAATTTGTGTTTTCCCTTTATAACGAGTAGAAATTTGTGTTTTATCTTTGGTAACGAGTTCGAATTCATGTTTTCTTCATATTAACGAGTTCAAATTCGTGTTTTTCTCTCGGTAACGAGTTGTCCTTGAAGAAAAAAAGGTTTTTTCTCCGATAACGAGTGGACATCGCCGGAAATTTGTGTTTTCCCTTTATAACGAGTAGAAATTTGTGTTTTATCTTTGGTAACGAGTTCGAATTCATGTTTTCTTCATATTAACGAGTTCAAATTCGTGTTTTTCTCTCGGTAACGAGTTGTCCTTGAAGAAAAAAAGGTTTTTTCTCTCGATAACGAGTGGACATCGCCGGAAATTTGTGTTTTCCCTTTATAACGAGTAGAAATTTGTGTTTTATCTTTGGTAACGAGTTCGAATTCATGTTTTCTTCATATTAACGAGTTCAAATTCGTGTTTTTCTCTCGGTAACGAGTTGTCCTTGAAGAAAAAAAGGTTTTTTCTCTCGATAACGAGTGGACATCGCCGGAAATTTGTGTTTTCCCTTTATAACGAGTAGAAATTTGTGTTTTATCTTTGGTAACGAGTTCGAATTCATGTTTTCTTCATATTAACGAGTTCAAATTCGTGTTTTTCTCTCGGTAACGAGTTGTCCTTGAAGAAAAAAGGTTTTTTCTCTCGATAACGAGTGGACATCACCGGAAATTTGTGTTTTCCCTTTATAACGAGTAGAAATTTGTGTTTTATCTTTGGTAACGAGTTCGAATTCATGTTTTCTTCATATTAACGAGTTCAAATTCGTGTTTTTCTCTCGGTAACGAGTTGTCCTTGAAGAAAAAAAGGTTTTTTCTCTCGATAACGAGTGGACATCGCCGGAAATTTGTGTTTTCCCTTTATAACGAGTAGAAATTTGTGTTTTATCTTTGGTAACGAGTTCGAATTCATGTTTTCTTCATATTAACGAGTTCAAATTCGTGTTTTTCTCTCGTAACGAGTTGTCCTTGAAGAAAAAAAGGTTTTTTCTCTCGATAACGAGTGGACATCGCCGGAAATTTGTGTTTTCCCTTTATAACGAGTAGAAATTTGTGTTTTATCTTTGGTAACGAGTTCGAATTCATGTTTTCTTCATATTAACGAGTTCAAATTCGTGTTTTTCTCTCGGTAACGAGTTGTCCTTGAAGAAAAAAAGGTTTTTTCTCCGATAACGAGTGGACATCGCCGGAAATTTGTGTTTTCCCTTTATAACGAGTAGAAATTTGTGTTTTATCTTTGGTAACGAGTTCGAATTCATGTTTTCTTCATATTAACGAGTTCAAATTCGTGTTTTTCTCTCGGTAACGAGTTGTCCTTGAAGAAAAAAAGGTTTTTTCTCTCGATAACGAGTGGACATCGCCGGAAATTTGTGTTTTCCCTTTATAACGAGTAGAAATTTGTGTTTTATCTTTGGTAACGAGTTCGAATTCATGTTTTCTTCATATTAACGAGTTCAAATTCGTGTTTTTCTCTGGTAACGAGTTGTCCTTGAAGAAAAAAAAGGTTTTTTCTCTAATAACGAGTGGACATCGCCGGAAATTTGTGTTTTCCCTTTATAACGAGTAGAAATTTGTGTTTTATCTTTGGTAACGAGTTCGAATTCATGTTTTCTTCATATTAACGAGTTCAAATTCGTGTTTTTCTCTGGTAACGAGTTGTCCTTGAAGAAAAAAAGGTTTTTTCTCGGATAACGAGTGGACATCGCCGGAAATTTGTGTTTTCCCTTTATAACGAGTAGAAATTTGTGTTTTATCTTTGGTAACGAGTTCGAATTCATGTTTTCTTCATATTAACGAGTTCAAATTCGTGTTTTTCTCTCGGTAACGAGTTGTCCTTGAAGAAAAAAGGTTTTTTCTCTCGATAACGAGTGGACATCACCGGAAATTTGTGTTTTCCCTTTATAACGAGTAGAAATTTGTGTTTTATCTTTGGTAACGAGTTCGAATTCATGTTTTCTTCATATTAACGAGTTCAAATTCGTGTTTTTCTCTCGGTAACGAGTTGTCCTTGAAGAAAAAAAAGGTTTTTTCTCTCGATAAC
Organism: Gentiana straminea; assembly: GCA_036785695.1. Taxonomy (NCBI): domain Eukaryota; kingdom Viridiplantae; phylum Streptophyta; class Magnoliopsida; order Gentianales; family Gentianaceae; genus Gentiana; species Gentiana straminea. The sequence continues at coordinate 54,289 of JAVUPR010000334.1, read as the reverse complement.
GAGTGGACATCGCCGGAAATTTGTGTTTTCCCTTTATAACGAGTAGAAATTTGTGTTTTATCTTTGGTAACGAGTTCGAATTCATGTTTTCTTCATATTAACGAGTTCAAATTCGTGTTTTTCTCTCGGTAACGAGTTGTCCTTGAAGAAAAAAAGGTTTTTTCTCCGATAACGAGTGGACATCGCCGGAAATTTGTGTTTTCCCTTTATAACGAGTAGAAATTTGTGTTTTATCTTTGGTAACGAGTTCGAATTCATGTTTTCTTCATATTAACGAGTTCAAATTCGTGTTTTTCTCTCGGTAACGAGTTGTCCTTGAAGAAAAAAAGGTTTTTTCTCTCGATAACGAGTGGACATCGCCGGAAATTTGTGTTTTCCCTTTATAACGAGTAGAAATTTGTGTTTTATCTTTGGTAACGAGTTCGAATTCATGTTTTCTTCATATTAACGAGTTCAAATTCGTGTTTTTCTCTCGGTAACGAGTTGTCCTTGAAGAAAAAAAGGTTTTTTCTCTCGATAACGAGTGGACATCGCCGGAAATTTGTGTTTTCCCTTTATAACGAGTAGAAATTTGTGTTTTATCTTTGGTAACGAGTTCGAATTCATGTTTTCTTCATATTAACGAGTTCAAATTCGTGTTTTTCTCTCGGTAACGAGTTGTCCTTGAAGAAAAAAAGGTTTTTTCTCTCGATAACGAGTGGACATCGCCGGAAATTTGTGTTTTCCCTTTATAACGAGTAGAAATTTGTGTTTTATCTTTGGTAACGAGTTCGAATTCATGTTTTCTTCATATTAACGAGTTCAAATTCGTGTTTTTCTCTCGGTAACGAGTTGTCCTTGAAGAAAAAAAGGTTTTTTCTCCGATAACGAGTGGACATCGCCGGAAATTTGTGTTTTCCCTTTATAACGAGTAGTAAATTTGTGTTTTATCTTTGGTAACGAGTTCGAATTCATGTTTTCTTCATATTAACGAGTTCAAATTCGTGTTTTTCTCTCGGTAACGAGTTGTCCTTGAAGAAAAAAAGGTTTTTTCTCTCGATAACGAGTGGACATCGCCGGAAATTTGTGTTTTCCCTTTATAACGAGTAGAAATTTGTGTTTTATCTTTGGTAACGAGTTCGAATTCATGTTTTCTTCATATTAACGAGTTCAAATTCGTGTTTTTCTCTCGGTAACGAGTTGTCCTTGAAGAAAAAAAGGTTTTTTCTCTCGATAACGAGTGGACATCGCCGGAAATTTGTGTTTTCCCTTTATAACGAGTAGAAATTTGTGTTTTATCTTTGGTAACGAGTTCGAATTCATGTTTTCTTCATATTAACGAGTTCAAATTCGTGTTTTTCTCTCGGTAACGAGTTGTCCTTGAAGAAAAAAAGGTTTTTTCTCTCGATAACGAGTGGACATCGCCGGAAATTTGTGTTTTCCCTTTATAACGAGTAGAAATTTGTGTTTTATCTTTGGTAACGAGTTCGAATTCATGTTTTCTTCATATTAACGAGTTCAAATTCGTGTTTTTCTCTCGGTAACGAGTTGTCCTTGAAGAAAAAAAGGTTTTTTCTCTCGATAACGAGTGGACATCGCCGGAAATTTGTGTTTTCCCTTTATAACGAGTAGAAATTTGTGTTTTATCTTTGGTAACGAGTTCGAATTCATGTTTTCTTCATATTAACGAGTTCAAATTCGTGTTTTTCTCTCGGTAACGAGTTGTCCTTGAAGAAAAAAAGGTTTTTTCTCTCGATAACGAGTGGACATCGCCGGAAATTTGTGTTTTCCCTTTATAACGAGTAGAAATTTGTGTTTTATCTTTGGTAACGAGTTCGAATTCATGTTTTCTTCATATTAACGAGTTCAAATTCGTGTTTTTCTCTCGGTAACGAGTTGTCCTTGAAGAAAAAAAGGTTTTTTCTCCGATAACGAGTGGACATCGCCGGAAATTTGTGTTTTCCCTTTATAACGAGTAGAAATTTGTGTTTTATCTTTGGTAACGAGTTCGAATTCATGTTTTCTTCATATTAACGAGTTCAAATTCGTGTTTTTCTCTCGGTAACGAGTTGTCCTTGAAGGAAAAAAGGTTTTTTCTCTCGATAACGAGTGGACATCACCGGAAATTTGTGTTTTCCCTTTATAACGAGTAGAAATTTGTGTTTTATCTTTGGTAACGAGTTCGAATTCATGTTTTCTTCATATTAACGAGTTCAAATTCGTGTTTTTCTCTCGGTAACGAGTTGTCCTTGAAGAAAAAAAGGTTTTTTCTCTCGATAACGAGTGGACATCGCCGGAAATTTGTGTTTTCCCTTTATAACGAGTAGAAATTTGTGTTTTATCTTTGGTAACGAGTTCGAATTCATGTTTTCTTCATATTAACGAGTTCAAATTCGTGTTTTTCTCTCGGTAACGAGTTGTCCTTGAAGAAAAAAAGGTTTTTTCTCCGATAACGAGTGGACATCGCCGGAAATTTGTGTTTTCCCTTTATAACGAGTAGAAATTTGTGTTTTATCTTTGGTAACGAGTTCGAATTCATGTTTTCTTCATATTAACGAGTTCAAATTCGTGTTTTTCTCTCGGTAACGAGTTGTCCTTGAAGAAAAAAAGGTTTTTTCTCTAATAACGAGTGGACATCGCCGGAAATTTGTGTTTTCCCTTTATAACGAGTAGAAATTTGTGTTTTATCTTTGGTAACGAGTTCGAATTCATGTTTTCTTCATATTAACGAGTTCAAATTCGTGTTTTTCTCTCGGTAACGAGTTGTCCTTGAAGAAAAAAAGGTTTTTTCTCTCGATAACGAGTGGACATCGCCGGAAATTTGTGTTTTCCCTTTATAACGAGTAGAAATTTGTGTTTTATCTTTGGTAACGAGTTCGAATTCATGTTTTCTTCATATTAACGAGTTCAAATTCGTGTTTTTCTCTCGGTAACGAGTTGTCCTTGAAGAAAAAAAGGTTTTTTCTCCGATAACGAGTGGACATCGCCGGAAATTTGTGTTTTCCCTTTATAACGAGTAGAAATTTGTGTTTTATCTTTGGTAACGAGTTCGAATTCATGTTTTCTTCATATTAACGAGTTCAAATTCGTGTTTTTCTCTCGGTAACGAATTGTCCTTGAAGAAAAAAAGGTTTTTTCTCTGATAACGAGTGGACATCGCCGGAAATTTGTGTTTTCCCTTTATAACGAGTAGAAATTTGTGTTTTATCTTTGGTAACGAGTTCGAATTCATGTTTTCTTCATATTAACGAGTTCAAATTCGTGTTTTTCTCTCGGTAACGAGTTGTCCTTGAAGAAAAAAAGGTTTTTTCCTCTGATAACGAGTGGACATCGCCGGAAATTTGTGTTTTCCCTTTATAACGAGTAGAAATTTGTGTTTTATCTTTGGTAACGAGTTCGAATTCATGTTTTCTTCATATTAACGAGTTCAAATTCGTGTTTTTCTCTGGTAACGAGTTGTCCTTGAAGGAAAAAAGGTTTTTTCTCTGATAACGAGTGGACATCGCCGGAAATTTGTGTTTTCCCTTTATAACGAGTAGAAATTTGTGTTTTATCTTTGGTAACGAGTTCGAATTCATGTTTTCTTCATATTAACGAGTTCAAATTCGTGTTTTTCTCTCGGTAACGAGTTGTCCTTGAAGAAAAAAAGGTTTTTTCTCTGATAACGAGTGGACATCGCCGGAAATTTGTGTTTTCCCTTTATAACGAGTAGAAATTTGTGTTTTATCTTTGGTAACGAGTTCGAATTCATGTTTTCTTCATATTAACGAGTTCAAATTCGTGTTTTTCTCTCGGTAACGAGTTGTCCTTGAAGAAAAAAAGGTTTTTTCTCTCGATAACGAGTGGACATCGCCGGAAATTTGTGTTTTCCCTTTATAACGAGTAGAAATTTGTGTTTTATCTTTGGTAACGAGTTCGAATTCATGTTTTCTTCATATTAACGAGTTCAAATTCGTGTTTTTCTCTCGGTAACGAGTTGTCCTTGAAGAAAAAAAGGTTTTTTCTCTCGATAACGAGTGGACATCGCCGGAAATTTGTGTTTTCCCTTTATAACGAGTAGAAATTTGTGTTTTATCTTTGGTAACGAGTTCGAATTCATGTTTTCTTCATATTAACGAGTTCAAATTCGTGTTTTTCTCTGGTTACGAGTTGTCCTTGAAGAAAAAAAGGTTTTTTCTCTAATAACGAGTGGACATCGCCGGAAATTTGTGTTTTCCCTTTATAACGAGTAGAAATTTGTGTTTTATCTTTGGTAACGAGTTCGAATTCATGTTTTCTTCATATTAACGAGTTCAAATTCGTGTTTTTCTCTGGAACGAGTTGTCCTTGAAGAAAAAAAGGTTTTTTCTCTGATAACGAGTGGACATCGCCGGAAATTTGTGTTTTCCCTTTATAACGAGTAGAAATTTGTGTTTTATCTTTGGTAACGAGTTCGAATTCATGTTTTCTTCATATTAACGAGTTCAAATTCGTGTTTTTCTCTGGTAACGAGTTGTCCTTGAAGGAAAAAAGGTTTTTTCTCTGATAACGAGTGGACATCACCGGAAATTTGTGTTTTCCCTTTATAACGAGTAGAAATTTGTGTTTTTTCTTTGGTAACGAGTTCAAATTCATGTTTTCTTCATATTAACGAGTTCAAATTCGTGTTTTTCTCTGGTAACGAGTTGTCCTTGAAGAAAAAAAGGTTTTTTCTCTGATAACGAGTGGACATCGCCGGAAATTTGTGTTTTCCCTTTATAACGAGTAGAAATTTGTGTTTTATCTTTGGTAACGAGTTCGAATTCATGTTTTCTTCATATTAACGAGTTCAAATTCGTGTTTTTCTCTGGTAACGAGTTTTCCTTGAAGAAAAAAAAGGTTTTTTCTCTGATAACGAGTGGACTTCGCTGGAAATTTGTATTTTCCCTTTATAACGAGTAGAAATTTGTGTTTTATCTTTGGTAACGAGTTCGAATTCATGTTTTCTTCATATTAACGAGTTCAAATTCGTGTTTTTCTCTGGTAACGAGTTGTCCTTGAAGAAAAAAAGGTTTTTTCTCTAATAACGAGTGGACATCGCCGGAAATTTGTGTTTTCCCTTTATAACGAGTAGAAATTTGTGTTTTTCTTTGGTAACGAGTTCGAATTCATGTTTTCTTCATATTAACGAGTTCAAATTCGTGTTTTTCTCTGGTAACGAGTTGTCCTTGCTGAAAAAATGGTTTTTTCTCTGATAACGAGTGGACATCGCCGGAAATTTGTGTTTTCCCTTTATAACGAGTAGAAATTTGTGTTTTATCTTTGGTAACGAGTTCGAATTCATGTTTTCTTCATATTAACGAGTTCAAATTCGTGTTTTTCTCTCGGTAACGAGTTGTCCTTGAAGAAAAAAAGGTTTTTTCTCGATAACGAGTGGACATCGCCGGAAATTTGTGTTTTCCCTTTATAACGAGTAGAAATTTGTGTTTTATCTTTGGTAACGAGTTCGAATTCATGTTTTCTTCATATTAACGAGTTCAAATTCGTGTTTTTCTCTCGGTAACGAGTTGTCCTTGAAGAAAAAAGGTTTTTTCTCTCGATAACGAGTGGACATCGCCGGAAATTTGTGTTTTCCCTTTATAACGAGTAGAAATTTGTGTTTTATCTTTGGTAACGAGTTCGAATTCATGTTTTCTTCATATTAACGAGTTCAAATTCGTGTTTTTCTCTCGGTAACGAGTTGTCCTTGAAGAAAAAAAGGTTTTTTCTCTATAACGAGTGGACATCGCCGGAAATTTGTGTTTTCCCTTTATAACGAGTAGAAATTTGTGTTTTATCTTTGGTAACGAGTTCGAATTCATGTTTTCTTCATATTAACGAGTTCAAATTCGTGTTTTTCTCTCGGTAACGAGTTGTCCTTGAAGAAAAAAAGGTTTTTTCTCTCGATAACGAGTGGACATCGCCGGAAATTTGTGTTTTCCCTTTATAACGAGTAGAAATTTGTGTTTTATCTTTGGTAACGAGTTCGAATTCATGTTTTCTTCATATTAACGAGTTCAAATTCGTGTTTTTCTCTCGGTAACGAGTTGTCCTTGAAGAAAAAAAGGTTTTTTCTCTCGATAACGAGTGGACATCGCCGGAAATTTGTGTTTTCCCTTTATAACGAGTAGAAATTTGTGTTTTATCTTTGGTAACGAGTTCGAATTCATGTTTTCTTCATATTAACGAGTTCAAATTCGTGTTTTTCTCTCGGTAACGAGTTGTCCTTGAAGAAAAAAAGGTTTTTTCTCTCGATAACGAGTGGACATCGCCGGAAATTTGTGTTTTCCCTTTATAACGAGTAGAAATTTGTGTTTTATCTTTGGTAACGAGTTCGAATTCATGTTTTCTTCATATTAACGAGTTCAAATTCGTGTTTTTCTCTCGGTAACGAGTTGTCCTTGAAGAAAAAAAGGTTTTTTCTCTCGATAACGAGTGGACATCGCCGGAAATTTGTGTTTTCCCTTTATAACGAGTAGAAATTTGTGTTTTATCTTTGGTAACGAGTTCGAATTCATGTTTTCTTCATATTAACGAGTTCAAATTCGTGTTTTTCTCTCGGTAACGAGTTGTCCTTGAAGAAAAAAAGGTTTTTTCTCTAATAACGAGTGGACATCGCCGGAAATTTGTGTTTTCCCTTTATAACGAGTAGAAATTTGTGTTTTATCTTTGGTAACGAGTTCGAATTCATGTTTTCTTCATATTAACGAGTTCAAATTCGTGTTTTTCTCTCGGTAACGAGTTGTCCTTGAAGAAAAAAAGGTTTTTTCTCCGATAACGAGTGGACATCGCCGGAAATTTGTGTTTTCCCTTTATAACGAGTAGAAATTTGTGTTTTATCTTTGGTAACGAGTTCGAATTCATGTTTTCTTCATATTAACGAGTTCAAATTCGTGTTTTTCTCTCGGTAACGAGTTGTCCTTGAAGAAAAAAAGGTTTTTTCTCTCGATAACGAGTGGACATCGCCGGAAATTTGTGTTTTCCCTTTATAACGAGTAGAAATTTGTGTTTTATCTTTGGTAACGAGTTCGAATTCATGTTTTCTTCATATTAACGAGTTCAAATTCGTGTTTTTCTCTCGGTAACGAGTTGTCCTTGAAGAAAAAAAGGTTTTTTCTCTCGATAACGAGTGGACATCGCCGGAAATTTGTGTTTTCCCTTTATAACGAGTAGAAATTTGTGTTTTATCTTTGGTAACGAGTTCGAATTCATGTTTTCTTCATATTAACGAGTTCAAATTCGTGTTTTTCTCTCGGTAACGAGTTGTCCTTGAAGAAAAAAAGGTTTTTTCTCCGATAACGAGTGGACATCGCCGGAAATTTGTGTTTTCCCTTTATAACGAGTAGAAATTTGTGTTTTATCTTTGGTAACGAGTTCGAATTCATGTTTTCTTCATATTAACGAGTTCAAATTCGTGTTTTTCTCTCGGTAACGAGTTGTCCTTGAAGAAAAAAAGGTTTTTTCTCTCGATAACGAGTGGACATCGCCGGAAATTTGTGTTTTCCCTTTATAACGAGTAGAAATTTGTGTTTTATCTTTGGTAACGAGTTCGAATTCATGTTTTCTTCATATTAACGAGTTCAAATTCGTGTTTTTCTCTCGGTAACGAGTTGTCCTTGAAGAAAAAAAGGTTTTTTCTCTCGATAACGAGTGGACATCGCCGGAAATTTGTGTTTTCCCTTTATAACGAGTAGAAATTTGTGTTTTATCTTTGGTAACGAGTTCGAATTCATGTTTTCTTCATATTAACGAGTTCAAATTCGTGTTTTTCTCTCGGTAACGAGTTGTCCTTGAAGAAAAAAAGGTTTTTTCTCTCGATAACGAGTGGACATCACCGGAAATTTGTGTTTTCCCTTTATAACGAGTAGAAATTTGTGTTTTATCTTTGGTAACGAGTTCGAATTCATGTTTTCTTCATATTAACGAGTTCAAATTCGTGTTTTTCTCTCGGTAACGAGTTGTCCTTGAAGAAAAAAAGGTTTTTTCTCTCGATAACGAGTGGACATCGCCGGAAATTTGTGTTTTCCCTTTATAACGAGTAGAAATTTGTGTTTTATCTTTGGTAACGAGTTCGAATTCATGTTTTCTTCATATTAACGAGTTCAAATTCGTGTTTTTCTCTCGGTAACGAGTTGTCCTTGAAGAAAAAAAAGGTTTTTTCTCTCGATAACGAGTGGACATCGCCGGAAATTTGTGTTTTCCCTTTATAACGAGTAGAAATTTGTGTTTTATCTTTGGTAACGAGTTCGAATTCATGTTTTCTTCATATTAACGAGTTCAAATTCGTGTTTTTCTCTCGGTAACGAGTTGTCCTTGAAGAAAAAAAGGTTTTTTCTCCGATAACGAGTGGACATCGCCGGAAATTTGTGTTTTCCCTTTATAACGAGTAGAAATTTGTGTTTTATCTTTGGTAACGAGTTCGAATTCATGTTTTCTTCATATTAACGAGTTCAAATTCGTGTTTTTCTCTCGGTAACGAGTTGTCCTTGAAGAAAAAAAGGTTTTTTCTCTCGATAACGAGTGGACATCGCCGGAAATTTGTGTTTTCCCTTTATAACGAGTAGAAATTTGTGTTTTATCTTTGGTAACGAGTTCGAATTCATGTTTTCTTCATATTAACGAGTTCAAATTCGTGTTTTTCTCTCGGTAACGAGTTGTCCTTGAAGAAAAAAAGGTTTTTTCTCTAATAACGAGTGGACATCGCCGGAAATTTGTGTTTTCCCTTTATAACGAGTAGAAATTTGTGTTTTATCTTTGGTAACGAGTTCGAATTCATGTTTTCTTCATATTAACGAGTTCAAATTCGTGTTTTTCTCTCGGTAACGAGTTGTCCTTGAAGAAAAAAAGGTTTTTTCTCCGATAACGAGTGGACATCGCCGGAAATTTGTGTTTTCCCTTTATAACGAGTAGAAATTTGTGTTTTATCTTTGGTAACGAGTTCGAATTCATGTTTTCTTCATATTAACGAGTTCAAATTCGTGTTTTTCTCTCGGTAACGAGTTGTCCTTGAAGAAAAAAAGGTTTTTTCTCCGATAACGAGTGGACATCGCCGGAAATTTGTGTTTTCCCTTTATAACGAGTAGAAATTTGTGTTTTATCTTTGGTAACGAGTTCGAATTCATGTTTTCTTCATATTAACGAGTTCAAATTCGTGTTTTTCTCTCGGTAACGAGTTGTCCTTGAAGAAAAAAAGGTTTTTTCTCTCGATAACGAGTGGACATCGCCGGAAATTTGTGTTTTCCCTTTATAACGAGTAGAAATTTGTGTTTTATCTTTGGTAACGAGTTCGAATTCATGTTTTCTTCATATTAACGAGTTCAAATTCGTGTTTTTCTCTCGGTAACGAGTTGTCCTTGAAGAAAAAAAGGTTTTTTCTCTCGATAACGAGTGGACATCGCCGGAAATTTGTGTTTTCCCTTTATAACGAGTAGAAATTTGTGTTTTATCTTTGGTAACGAGTTCGAATTCATGTTTTCTTCATATTAACGAGTTCAAATTCGTGTTTTTCTCTCGTAACGAGTTGTCCTTGAAGAAAAAAAGGTTTTTTCTCTCGATAACGAGTGGACATCGCCGGAAATTTGTGTTTTCCCTTTATAACGAGTAGAAATTTGTGTTTTATCTTTGGTAACGAGTTCGAATTCATGTTTTCTTCATATTAACGAGTTCAAATTCGTGTTTTTCTCTCGGTAACGAGTTGTCCTTGAAGAAAAAAAGGTTTTTTCTCTAATAACGAGTGGACATCGCCGGAAATTTGTGTTTTCCCTTTATAACGAGTAGAAATTTGTGTTTTATCTTTGGTAACGAGTTCGAATTCATGTTTTCTTCATATTAACGAGTTCAAATTCGTGTTTTTCTCTCGGTAACGAGTTGTCCTTGAAGAAAAAAAGGTTTTTTCTCTCGATAACGAGTGGACATCGCCGGAAATTTGTGTTTTCCCTTTATAACGAGTAGAAATTTGTGTTTTATCTTTGGTAACGAGTTCGAATTCATGTTTTCTTCATATTAACGAGTTCAAATTCGTGTTTTTCTCTCGGTAACGAGTTGTCCTTGAAGAAAAAAAGGTTTTTTCTCTCGATAACGAGTGGACATCGCCGGAAATTTGTGTTTTCCCTTTATAACGAGTAGAAATTTGTGTTTTATCTTTGGTAACGAGTTCGAATTCATGTTTTCTTCATATTAACGAGTTCAAATTCGTGTTTTTCTCTCGGTAACGAGTTGTCCTTGAAGAAAAAAAGGTTTTTTCTCTCGATAACGAGTGGACATCGCCGGAAATTTGTGTTTTCCCTTTATAACGAGTAGAAATTTGTGTTTTATCTTTGGTAACGAGTTCGAATTCATGTTTTCTTCATATTAACGAGTTCAAATTCGTGTTTTTCTCTCGGTAACGAGTTGTCCTTGAAGAAAAAAAGGTTTTTTCTCTCGATAACGAGTGGACATCGCCGGAAATTTGTGTTTTCCCTTTATAACGAGTAGAAATTTGTGTTTTATCTTTGGTAACGAGTTCGAATTCATGTTTTCTTCATATTAACGAGTTCAAATTCGTGTTTTTCTCTCGGTAACGAGTTGTCCTTGAAGAAAAAAAGGTTTTTTCTCCGATAACGAGTGGACATCGCCGGAAATTTGTGTTTTCCCTTTATAACGAGTAGAAATTTGTGTTTTATCTTTGGTAACGAGTTCGAATTCATGTTTTCTTCATATTAACGAGTTCAAATTCGTGTTTTTCTCTCGGTAACGAGTTGTCCTTGAAGAAAAAAAGGTTTTTTCTCTCGATAACGAGTGGACATCGCCGGAAATTTGTGTTTTCCCTTTATAACGAGTAGAAATTTGTGTTTTATCTTTGGTAACGAGTTCGAATTCATGTTTTCTTCATATTAACGAGTTCAAATTCGTGTTTTTCTCTCGGTAACGAGTTGTCCTTGAAGAAAAAAAGGTTTTTTCTCGATAACGAGTGGACATCGCCGGAAATTTGTGTTTTCCCTTTATAACGAGTAGAAATTTGTGTTTTATCTTTGGTAACGAGTTCGAATTCATGTTTTCTTCATATTAACGAGTTCAAATTCGTGTTTTTCTCTCGGTAACGAGTTGTCCTTGAAGAAAAAAAGGTTTTTTCTCTCGATAACGAGTGGACATCGCCGGAAATTTGTGTTTTCCCTTTATAACGAGTAGAAATTTGTGTTTTATCTTTGGTAACGAGTTCGAATTCATGTTTTCTTCATATTAACGAGTTCAAATTCGTGTTTTTCTCTCGGTAACGAGTTGTCCTTGAAGAAAAAAAGGTTTTTTCTCTCGATAACGAGTGGACATCGCCGGAAATTTGTGTTTTCCCTTTATAACGAGTAGAAATTTGTGTTTTATCTTTGGTAACGAGTTCGAATTCATGTTTTCTTCATATTAACGAGTTCAAATTCGTGTTTTTCTCTCGGTAACGAGTTGTCCTTGAAGAAAAAAAGGTTTTTTCTCTCGATAACGAGTGGACATCACCGGAAATTTGTGTTTTCCCTTTATAACGAGTAGAAATTTGTGTTTTATCTTTGGTAACGAGTTCGAATTCATGTTTTCTTCATATTAACGAGTTCAAATTCGTGTTTTTCTCTCGGTAACGAGTTGTCCTTGAAGAAAAAAAGGTTTTTTCTCTCGATAACGAGTGGACATCGCCGGAAATTTGTGTTTTCCCTTTATAACGAGTAGAAATTTGTGTTTTATCTTTGGTAACGAGTTCGAATTCATGTTTTCTTCATATTAACGAGTTCAAATTCGTGTTTTTCTCTCGGTAACGAGTTGTCCTTGAAGAAAAAAAGGTTTTTTCTCTCGATAACGAGTGGACATCGCCGGAAATTTGTGTTTTCCCTTTATAACGAGTAGAAATTTGTGTTTTATCTTTGGTAACGAGTTCGAATTCATGTTTTCTTCATATTAACGAGTTCAAATTCGTGTTTTTCTCTCGGTAACGAGTTGTCCTTGAAGAAAAAAAGGTTTTTTCTCTAATAACGAGTGGACATCGCCGGAAATTTGTGTTTTCCCTTTATAACGAGTAGAAATTTGTGTTTTATCTTTGGTAACGAGTTCGAATTCATGTTTTCTTCATATTAACGAGTTCAAATTCGTGTTTTTCTCTCGGTAACGAGTTGTCCTTGAAGAAAAAAAGGTTTTTTCTCCGATAACGAGTGGACATCGCCGGAAATTTGTGTTTTCCCTTTATAACGAGTAGAAATTTGTGTTTTATCTTTGGTAACGAGTTCGAATTCATGTTTTCTTCATATTAACGAGTTCAAATTCGTGTTTTTCTCTCGGTAACGAGTTGTCCTTGAAGAAAAAAAGGTTTTTTCTCTCGATAACGAGTGGACATCGCCGGAAATTTGTGTTTTCCCTTTATAACGAGTAGAAATTTGTGTTTTATCTTTGGTAACGAGTTCGAATTCATGTTTTCTTCATATTAACGAGTTCAAATTCGTGTTTTTCTCTCGGTAACGAGTTGTCCTTGAAGAAAAAAAGGTTTTTTCCCCGATAACGAGTGGACATCGCCGGAAATTTGTGTTTTCCCTTTATAACGAGTAGAAATTTGTGTTTTATCTTTGGTAACGAGTTCGAATTCATGTTTTCTTCATATTAACGAGTTCAAATTCGTGTTTTTCTCTCGGTAACGAGTTGTCCTTGAAGAAAAAAAGGTTTTTTCTCTCGATAACGAGTGGACATCGCCGGAAATTTGTGTTTTCCCTTTATAACGAGTAGAAATTTGTGTTTTATCTTTGGTAACGAGTTCGAATTCATGTTTTCTTCATATTAACGAGTTCAAATTCGTGTTTTTCTCTCGGTAACGAGTTGTCCTTGAAGAAAAAAAGGTTTTTTCTCTCGATAACGAGTGGACATCGCCGGAAATTTGTGTTTTCCCTTTATAACGAGTAGAAATTTGTGTTTTATCTTTGGTAACGAGTTCGAATTCATGTTTTCTTCATATTAACGAGTTCAAATTCGTGTTTTTCTCTCGGTAACGAGTTGTCCTTGAAGAAAAAAAGGTTTTTTCTCTCGATAACGAGTGGACATCGCCGGAAATTTGTGTTTTCCCTTTATAACGAGTAGAAATTTGTGTTTTATCTTTGGTAACGAGTTCGAATTCATGTTTTCTTCATATTAACGAGTTCAAATTCGTGTTTTTCTCTCGGTAACGAGTTGTCCTTGAAAAAAAAAAGGTTTTTTCTCCGATAACGAGTGGACATCGCCGGAAATTTGTGTTTTCCCTTTATAACGAGTAGAAATTTGTATTTTATCTTTGGTAACGAGTTCGAATTCATGTTTTCTTCATATTAACGAGTTCAAATTCGTGATTTTCTTTGGTAACGAGTTTCCTTGAAGAAAAAAAGGTTTTTTCTCTAATAACGAGTGGACATCGCCGGAAATTTGTGTTTTCCCTTTATAACGAGTAGAAATTTGTGTTTTATCTTTGGTAACGAGTTCGAATTCATGTTTTCTTCATATTAACGAGTTCAAATTCGTGTTTTTCTCTGGTAACGAGTTGTCCTTGAAGAAAAAAAGGTTTTTTCTCTAATAACGAGTGGACATCGCCGGAAATTTGTGTTTTCCCTTTATAACGAGTAGAAATTTGTGTTTTATCTTTGGTAACGAGTTCGAATTCATGTTTTCTTCATATTAACGAGTTCAAATTCGTGTTTTTCTCTCGGTAACGAGTTGTCCTTGAAGAAAAAAAGGTTTTTTCTCTGATAACGAGTGGACATCGCCGGAAATTTGTGTTTTCCCTTTATAACGAGTAGAAATTTGTGTTTTATCTTTGGTAACGAGTTCGAATTCATGTTTTCTTCATATTAACGAGTTCAAATTCGTGTTTTTCTCTGGTAACGAGTTGTCCTTGAAGGAAAAAAGGTTTTTTCTCTGATAACGAGTGGACATCACCGGAAATTTGTGTTTTCCCTTTATAACGAGTAGAAATTTGTGTTTTTTCTTTGGTAACGAGTTCGAATTCATGTTTTCTTCATATTAACGAGTTCAAATTCGTGTTTTTATCTGGTAACGAGTTGTCCTTGAAGAAAAAAAGGTTTTTTCTCTGATAACGAGTGGACATCGCCGGAAATTTGTGTTTTCCCTTTATAACGAGTAGAAATTTGTGTTTTATCTTTGGTAACGAGTTCGAATTCATGTTTTCTTCATATTAACGAGTTCAAATTCGTGTTTTTCTCTGGTAACGAGTTGTCCTTGAAGAAAAAAAAGGTTTTTTCTCTGATAACGAGTGGACATCGCCGGAAATTTGTGTTTTCCCTTTATAACGAGTAGAAATTTGTGTTTTATCTTTGGTAACGAGTTCGAATTCATGTTTTCTTCATATTAACGAGTTCAAATTCGTGTTTTTCTCTCGGTAACGAGTTGTCCTTGAAGAAAAAAAGGTTTTTTCTCTAATAACGAGTGGACATCGCCGGAAATTTGTGTTTTCCCTTTATAACGAGTAGAAATTTGTGTTTTATCTTTGGTAACGAGTTCGAATTCATGTTTTCTTCATATTAACGAGTTCAAATTCGTGTTTTTCTCTCGGTAACGAGTTGTCCTTGAAGAAAAAAAGGTTTTTTCTCTCGATAACGAGTGGACATCGCCGGAAATTTGTGTTTTCCCTTTATAACGAGTAGAAATTTGTGTTTTATCTTTGGTAACGAGTTCGAATTCATGTTTTCTTCATATTAACGAGTTCAAATTCGTGTTTTTCTCTCGGTAACGAGTTGTCCTTGAAGAAAAAAAGGTTTTTTCTCTCGATAACGAGTGGACATCGCCGGAAATTTGTGTTTTCCCTTTATAACGAGTAGAAATTTGTGTTTTATCTTTGGTAACGAGTTCGAATTCATGTTTTCTTCATATTAACGAGTTCAAATTCGTGTTTTTCTCTCGGTAACGAGTTGTCCTTGAAGAAAAAAAGGTTTTTTCTCCGATAACGAGTGGACATCGCCGGAAATTTGTGTTTTCCCTTTATAACGAGTAGAAATTTGTGTTTTATCTTTGGTAACGAGTTCGAATTCATGTTTTCTTCATATTAACGAGTTCAAATTCGTGTTTTTCTCTGGTAACGAGTTGTCCTTGAAGGAAAAAAGGTTTTTTCTCTGATAACGAGTGGACATCACCGGAAATTTGTGTTTTCCCTTTATAACGAGTAGAAATTTGTGTTTTTTCTTTGGTAACGAGTTCGAATTCATGTTTTCTTCATATTAACGAGTTCAAATTCGTGTTTTTATCCGGTAACGAGTTGTCCTTGAAGAAAAAAAGGTTTTTTCTCTGATAACGAGTGGACATCGCCGGAAATTTGTGTTTTCCCTTTATAACGAGTAGAAATTTGTGTTTTATCTTTGGTAACGAGTTCGAATTCATGTTTTCTTCATATTAACGAGTTCAAATTCGTGTTTTTCTCTCGGTAACGAGTTGTCCTTGAAGAAAAAAAGGTTTTTTCTCTCGATAACGAGTGGACATCGCCGGAAATTTGTGTTTTCCCTTTATAACGAGTAGAAATTTGTGTTTTATCTTTGGTAACGAGTTCGAATTCATGTTTTCTTCATATTAACGAGTTCAAATTCGTGTTTTTCTCTCGGTAACGAGTTGTCCTTGAAGAAAAAAAGGTTTTTTCTCTAATAACGAGTGGACATCGCCGGAAATTTGTGTTTTCCCTTTATAACGAGTAGAAATTTGTGTTTTATCTTTGGTAACGAGTTCGAATTCATGTTTTCTTCATATTAACGAGTTCAAATTCGTGTTTTTCTCTCGGTAACGAGTTGTCCTTGAAGAAAAAAAGGTTTTTTCTCCGATAACGAGTGGACATCGCCGGAAATTTGTGTTTTCCCTTTATAACGAGTAGAAATTTGTGTTTTATCTTTGGTAACGAGTTCGAATTCATGTTTTCTTCATATTAACGAGTTCAAATTCGTGTTTTTCTCTCGGTAACGAGTTGTCCTTGAAGAAAAAAAGGTTTTTTCTCTATAACGAGTGGACATCGCCGGAAATTTGTGTTTTCCCTTTATAACGAGTAGAAATTTGTGTTTTATCTTTGGTAACGAGTTCGAATTCATGTTTTCTTCATATTAACGAGTTCAAATTCGTGTTTTTCTCTCGGTAACGAGTTGTCCTTGAAGAAAAAAAGGTTTTTTCTCCGATAACGAGTGGACATCGCCGGAAATTTGTGTTTTCCCTTTATAACGAGTAGAAATTTGTGTTTTATCTTTGGTAACGAGTTCGAATTCATGTTTTCTTCATATTAACGAGTTCAAATTCGTGTTTTTCTCTCGGTAACGAGTTGTCCTTGAAGAAAAAAAGGTTTTTTCTCGATAACGAGTGGACATCGCCGGAAATTTGTGTTTTCCCTTTATAACGAGTAGAAATTTGTGTTTTATCTTTGGTAACGAGTTCGAATTCATGTTTTCTTCATATTAACGAGTTCAAATTCGTGTTTTTCTCTCGGTAACGAGTTGTCCTTGAAGGAAAAAAGGTTTTTTCTCTCGATAACGAGTGGACATCGCCGGAAATTTGTGTTTTCCCTTTATAACGAGTAGAAATTTGTGTTTTATCTTTGGTAACGAGTTCGAATTCATGTTTTCTTCATATTAACGAGTTCAAATTCGTGTTTTTCTCTCGGTAACGAGTTGTCCTTGAAGAAAAAAAGGTTTTTTCTCTCGATAACGAGTGGACATCGCCGGAAATTTGTGTTTTCCCTTTATAACGAGTAGAAATTTGTGTTTTATCTTTGGTAACGAGTTCGAATTCATGTTTTCTTCATATTAACGAGTTCAAATTCGTGTTTTTCTCTCGGTAACGAGTTGTCCTTGAAGAAAAAAGGTTTTTTCTCTGATAACGAGTGGACATCGCCGGAAATTTGTGTTTTCCCTTTATAACGAGTAGAAATTTGTGTTTTATCTTTGGTAACGAGTTCGAATTCATGTTTTCTTCATATTAACGAGTTCAAATTCATGTTTTTCTCTGGTAACGAGTTGTCCTTGAAGAAAAAAGGTTTTTTCTCTAATAACGAGTGGACATCGCCGGAAATTTGTGTTTTCCCTTTATAACGAGTAGAAATTTGTGTTTTATCTTTGGTAACGAGTTCGAATTCATGTTTTCTTCATATTAACGAGTTCAAATTCGTGTTTTTCTCTGGTTACGAGTTGCCCTTGAAGAAAAAAAGGTTTTTTCTCTAATAACGAGTGGACATCGCCGGAAATTTGTGTTTTCCCTTTATAACGAGTAGAAATTTGTGTTTTATCTTTGGTAACGAGTTCGAATTCATGTTTTCTTCATATTAACGAGTTCAAATTCGTGTTTTTCTCTCGGTAACGAGTTGTCCTTGAAGAAAAAAAGGTTTTTTCTCTGATAACGAGTGGACATCGCCGGAAATTTGTGTTTTCCCTTTATAACGAGTAGAAATTTGTGTTTTATCTTTGGTAACGAGTTCGAATTCATGTTTTCTTCATATTAACGAGTTCAAATTCGTGTTTTTCTCTGGTAACGAGTTGTCCTTGAAGGAAAAAAGGTTTTTTCTCTGATAACGAGTGGACATCACCGGAAATTTGTGTTTTCCCTTTATAACGAGTAGAAATTTGTGTTTTTTCTTTGGTAACGAGTTCGAATTCATGTTTTCTTCATATTAACGAGTTCAAATTCGTGTTTTTCTCGGTAACGAGTTGTCCTTGAAGAAAAAAAGGTTTTTTCTCTTGATAACGAGTGGACATCGCCGGAAATTTGTGTTTTCCCTTTATAACGAGTAGAAATTTGTGTTTTATCTTTGGTAACGAGTTCGAATTCATGTTTTCTTCATATTAACGAGTTCAAATTCGTGTTTTTCTCTCGGTAACGAGTTGTCCTTGAAGAAAAAAAGGTTTTTCTCTCGATAACGAGTGGACATCGCCGGAAATTTGTGTTTTCCCTTTATAACGAGTAGAAATTTGTGTTTTATCTTTGGTAACGAGTTCGAATTCATGTTTTCTTCATATTAACGAGTTCAAATTCATGTTTTTCTCTGGTAACGAGTTGTCCTTGAAGAAAAAAAGGTTTTTTCTCTAATAACGAGTGGACATCGCCGGAAATTTGTGTTTTCCCTTTATAACGAGTAGAAATTTGTGTTTTTTCTTTGGTAACGAGTTCGAATTCATGTTTTCTTCATATTAACGAGTTCAAATTCGTGTTTTTCTCTGGTAACGAGTTGTCCTTGAAGAAAAAAAGGTTTTTTCTCCGATAACGAGTGGACATCGCCGGAAATTTGTGTTTTCCCTTTATAACGAGTAGAAATTTGTGTTTTATCTTTGGTAACGAGTTCGAATTCATGTTTTCTTCATATTAACGAGTTCAAATTCGTGTTTTTCTCTCGGTAACGAGTTGTCCTTGAAGAAAAAAAGGTTTTTTCTCTCGATAACGAGTGGACATCGCCGGAAATTTGTGTTTTCCCTTTATAACGAGTAGAAATTTGTGTTTTATCTTTGGTAACGAGTTCGAATTCATGTTTTCTTCATATTAACGAGTTCAAATTCGTGTTTTTCTCTCGGTAACGAGTTGTCCTTGAAGAAAAAAAGGTTTTTTCTCTGATAACGAGTGGACATCGCCGGAAATTTGTGTTTTCCCTTTATAACGAGTAGAAATTTGTGTTTTATCTTTGGTAACGAGTTCGAATTCATGTTTTCTTCATATTAACGAGTTCAAATTCGTGTTTTTCTCTCGGGTAACGAGTTGTCCTTGAAGAAAAAAAGGTTTTTTCTCTAATAACAAGTGGACATCGCCGGAAATTTGTGTTTTCCCTTTATAACGAGTAGAAATTTGTGTTTTATCTTTGGTAACGAGTTCGAATTCATGTTTTCTTCATATTAACGAGTTCAAATTCGTGTTTTTCTCTGGTAACGAGTTGTCCTTGAAGAAAAAAAGGTTTTTTCTCTGATAACGAGTGGACATCGCCGGAAATTTGTGTTTTCCCTTTATAACGAGTAGAAATTTGTGTTTTATCTTTGGTAACGAGTTCGAATTCATGTTTTCTTCATATTAACGAGTTCAAATTCGTGTTTTTCTCTCGGTAACGAGTTGTCCTTGAAGAAAAAAAGGTTTTTTCTCTCGATAACGAGTGGACATCGCCGGAAATTTGTGTTTTCCCTTTATAACGAGTAGAAATTTGTGTTTTATCTTTGGTAACGAGTTCGAATTCATGTTTTCTTCATATTAACGAGTTCAAATTCGTGTTTTTCTCTCGGTAACGAGTTGTCCTTGAAGAAAAAAAGGTTTTTTCTCTCGATAACGAGTGGACATCGCCGGAAATTTGTGTTTTCCCTTTATAACGAGTAGAAATTTGTGTTTTATCTTTGGTAACGAGTTCGAATTCATGTTTTCTTCATATTAACGAGTTCAAATTCGTGTTTTTCTCTCGGTAACGAGTTGTCCTTGAAGAAAAAAGGTTTTTTCTCTGATAACGAGTGGACATCGCCGGAAATTTGTGTTTTCCCTTTATAACGAGTAGAAATTTGTGTTTTATCTTTGGTAACGAGTTCGAATTCATGTTTTCTTCATATTAACGAGTTCAAATTCGTGTTTTTCTCTGGTAACGAGTTGTCCTTGAAGAAAAAAAGGTTTTTTCTCTAATAACAAGTGGACATCGCCGGAAATTTGTGTTTTCCCTTTATAACGAGTAGAAATTTGTGTTTTATCTTTGGTAACGAGTTCGAATTCATGTTTTCTTCATATTAACGAGTTCAAATTCGTGTTTTTCTCTGGTAACGAGTTGTCCTTGAAGAAAAAAAGGTTTTTTCTCTGATAACGAGTGGACATCGCCGGAAATTTGTGTTTTCCCCTTATAACGAGTAGAAATTTGTGTTTTATCTTTGGTAACGAGTTCGAATTCATGTTTTCTTCATATTAACGAGTTCAAATTCGTGTTTTTCTCTGGTAACGAGTTGTCCTTGAAGAAAAAAAGGTTTTTTCTCTCGATAACGAGTGGACATCGCCGGAAATTTGTGTTTTCCCTTTATAACGAGTAGAAATTTGTGTTTTATCTTTGGTAACGAGTTCGAATTCATGTTTTCTTCATATTAACGAGTTCAAATTCGTGTTTTTCTCTCGGTAACGAGTTGTCCTTGAAGAAAAAAAGGTTTTTTCTCTCGATAACGAGTGGACATCGCCGGAAATTTGTGTTTTCCCTTTATAACGAGTAGAAATTTGTGTTTTATCTTTGGTAACGAGTTCGAATTCATGTTTTCTTCATATTAACGAGTTCAAATTCGTGTTTTTCTCTCGGTTACGAGTTGTCCTTGAAGAAAAAAAGGTTTTTTCTCTCGATAACGAGTGGACATCGCCGGAAATTTGTGTTTTCCCTTTATAACGAGTAGAAATTTGTGTTTTATCTTTGGTAACGAGTTCGAATTCATGTTTTCTTCATATTAACGAGTTCAAATTCGTGTTTTTCTCTCGGTAACGAGTTGTCCTTGAAGAAAAAAAGGTTTTTTCTCCGATAACGAGTGGACATCGCCGGAAATTTGTGTTTTCCCTTTATAACGAGTAGAAATTTGTGTTTTATCTTTGGTAACGAGTTCGAATTCATGTTTTCTTCATATTAACGAGTTCAAATTCGTGTTTTTCTCTCGGTAACGAGTTGTCCTTGAAGAAAAAAAGGTTTTTTCTCTCGATAACGAGTGGACATCGCCGGAAATTTGTGTTTTCCCTTTATAACGAGTAGAAATTTGTGTTTTATCTTTGGTAACGAGTTCGAATTCATGTTTTCTTCATATTAACGAGTTCAAATTCGTGTTTTTCTCTCGGTAACGAGTTGTCCTTGAAGAAAAAAAGGTTTTTTCTCTCGATAACGAGTGGACATCGCCGGAAATTTGTGTTTTCCCTTTATAACGAGTAGAAATTTGTGTTTTATCTTTGGTAACGAGTTCGAATTCATGTTTTCTTCATATTAACGAGTTCAAATTCGTGTTTTTCTCTCGGTAACGAGTTGTCCTTGAAGAAAAAAGGTTTTTTCTCTGATAACGAGTGGACATCGCCGGAAATTTGTGTTTTCCCTTTATAACGAGTAGAAATTTGTGTTTTATCTTTGGTAACGAGTTCGAATTCATGTTTTCTTCAAATTAACGAGTTCAAATTCGTGTTTTTCTCTGGTAACGAGTTGTCCTTGAAGAAAAAAAGGTTTTTTCTCAGATAACGAGTGGACATCACCGGAAATTTGTGTTTTCCCATTATAACGAGTAGAAATTTGTGTTTTATCTTTGGTAACGAGTTCGAATTCATGTTTTCTTCATATTAACGAGTTCAAATTCGTGTTTTTCTCTGGTAACGAGTTGTCCTTGAAGAAAAAAAGGTTTTTTCTCTGATAACGAGTGGACATCGCCGGAAATTTGTGTTTTCCCTTTATAACGAGTAGAAATTTGTGTTTTATCTTTGGTAACGAGTTCGAATTCATGTTTTCTTCATATTAACGAGTTCAAATTCGTGTTTTTCTCTCGGTAACGAGTTGTCCTTGAAGAAAAAAAGGTTTTTCTCTCGATAACGAGTGGACATCGCCGGAAATTTGTGTTTTCCCTTTATAACGAGTAGAAATTTGTGTTTTATCTTTGGTAACGAGTTCGAATTCATGTTTTCTTCATATTAACGAGTTCAAATTCGTGTTTTTCTCTCGGTAACGAGTTGTCCTTGAAGAAAAAAAGGTTTTTTCTCTCGATAACGAGTGGACATCGCCGGAAATTTGTGTTTTCCCTTTATAACGAGTAGAAATTTGTGTTTTATCTTTGGTAACGAGTTCGAATTCATGTTTTCTTCATATTAACGAGTTCAAATTCGTGTTTTTCTCTCGGTAACGAGTTGTCCTTGAAGGAAAAAAGGTTTTTTCTCGATAACGAGTGGACATCGCCGGAAATTTGTGTTTTCCCTTTATAACGAGTAGAAATTTGTGTTTTTCTTTGGTAACGAGTTCGAATTCATGTTTTCTTCATATTAACGAGTTCAAATTCGTGTTTTTCTCGGTAACGAGTTGTCCTTGAAAAAAAAGGTTTTTTCTCTCGATAACGAGTGGACATCGCCGGAAATTTGTGTTTTCCCTTTATAACGAGTAGAAATTTGTGTTTTATCTTTGGTAACGAGTTCGAATTCATGTTTTCTTCATATTAACGAGTTCAAATTCGTGTTTTTCTCTCGGTAACGAGTTTTCCTTGAAGAAAAAAAGGTTTTTTCTCCGATAACGAGTGGACATCGCCGGAAATTTGTGTTTTCCCTTTATAACGAGTAGAAATTTGTGTTTTATCTTTGGTAACGAGTTCGAATTCATGTTTTCTTCATATTAACGAGTTCAAATTCGTGTTTTTCTCTCGGTAACGAGTTGTCCTTGAAGAAAAAAAGGTTTTTTCTCTCGATAACGAGTGGACATCGCCGGAAATTTGTGTTTACCCTTTATAACGAGTAGAAATTTGTGTTTTATCTTTGGTAACGAGTTCGAATTCATGTTTTCTTCATATTAACGAGTTCAAATTCGTGTTTTTCTCTGGTAACGAGTGGACATCGCCGGAAATTTGTGTTTTCCCTTTATAACGAGTAGAAATTTGTGTTTTATCTTTGGTAACGAGTTTGAATTCATGTTTTCTTCATATTAACGAGTTCAAATTCATGTTTTTCTCTGGTAACGAGTTTTCCTTGAAGAAAGAAAAATTTTTTCTCTGATAACGAGTGGACATCGCCGGAAATTTGTGTTTTCCCTTTATAACGAGTAGAAATTTGTGTTTTATCTTTGGTAACGAGTTCGAATTCATGTTTTCTTCATATTAACGAGTTCAAATTCGTGTTTTTCTCTCGGTTAACGAGTTGTCCTTGAAGAAAAAAAGGTTTTTTCTCTAATAAAGTGGACATCGCCGGAAATTTGTGTTTTCCCTTTATAACGAGTAGAAATTTGTGTTTTATCTTTGGTAACGAGTTCGAATTCATGTTTTCTTCATATTAACGAGTTCAAATTCGTGTTTTTCTCTCGGTAACGAGTTGTCCTTGAAGAAAAAAAGTTTTTTCTCTCGATAACGAGTGGACATCGCCGGAAATTTGTGTTTTCCCTTTATAACGAGTAGAAATTTGTGTTTTATCTTTGGTAACGAGTTCGAATTCATGTTTTCTTCATATTAACGAGTTCAAATTCGTGTTTTTCTCTCGGTAACGAGTTGTCCTTGAAGAAAAAAAGGTTTTTTCTCTCGATAACGAGTGGACATCGCCGGAAATTTGTGTTTTCCCTTTATAACGAGTAGAAATTTGTGTTTTATCTTTGGTAACGAGTTCGAATTCATGTTTTCTTCATATTAACGAGTTCAAATTCGTGTTTTTCTCTCGGTAACGAGTTGTCCTTGAAGAAAAAAAGGTTTTTTCTCTGATAACGAGTGGACATCGCCGGAAATTTGTGTTTTCCCTTTATAACGAGTAGAAATTTGTGTTTTATCTTTGGTAACGAGTTCGAATTCATGTTTTCTTCATATTAACGAGTTCAAATTCGTGTTTTTCTCTGGTAACGAGTTGTCCTTGAAGAAAAAAAGGTTTTTTCTCTGATAACGAGTGGACATCACCGGAAATTTGTGTTTACCCTTTATAACGAGTAGAAATTTGTGTTTTATCTTTGGTAACGAGTTCGAATTCATGTTTTCTTCATATTAACGAGTTCAAATTCGTGTTTTTCTCTGGTAACGAGTTGTCCTTGAAGAAAAAAAGGTTTTTTCTCTGATAACGAGTGGACATCGCCGGAAATTTGTGTTTTCCCTTTATAACGAGTAGAAATTTGTGTTTTATCTTTGGTAACGAGTTCGAATTCATGTTTTCTTCATATTAACGAGTTCAAATTCGTGTTTTTCTCTCGGTAACGAGTTGTCCTTGAAGAAAAAAGGTTTTTTCTCGATAACGAGTGGACATCGCCGGAAATTTGTGTTTTCCCTTTATAACGAGTAGAAATTTGTGTTTTATCTTTGGTAACGAGTTCGAATTCATGTTTTCTTCATATTAACGAGTTCACATTCGTGTTTTTCTCTGTTAACGAGTTGTCCTTGAAGGAAAAAAGGTTTTTTCACTGATAATGAGTGGACATCCCCGGAAATTTGTGTTTTCCCTTTATAACGAGTAGAAATTTGTGTTTTATCTTTGGTAACGAGTTCGAATTCATGTTTTCTTCATATTAACGAGTTCAAATTCGTGTTTTTCTCTGGTAACGAGTTGTCCTTGAAAAAAAAGGTTTTTTCTCTGATAACGAGTGGACATCGCCGGAAATTTGTGTTTTCCCTTTATAACGAGTAGAAATTTGTGTTTTATCTTTGGTAACGAGTTTGAATTCATGTTTTCTTCATATTAACGAGTTCAAATTCGTGTTTTTCTCTGGTAACGAGTTTTCCTTGAAGAAAAAAAGGTTTTTTCTCTGATAACGAGTGGACATCGCCGGAAATTTGTGTTTTCCCTTTATAACGATTAGAAATTTGTGTTTTATCTTTGGTAACGAGTTCGAATTCATGTTTTCTTCATATTAACGAGTTCAAATTCGTGTTTTTCTCTGGTAACGAGTTGTCCTTGAAGAAAAAAAGGTTTTTTCACTGATAACGAGTGGACATCGCCGGAAATTTGTGTTTACCCTTTATAACGAGTAGAAATTTGTGTTTTATCTTTGGTAACGAGTTCGAATTCATGTTTTCTTCATATTAACGAGTTCAAATTCGTGTTTTTCTCTGGTAACGAGTTGTCCTTGAAGAAAAAAGGTTTTTTCTCTGATAACGAGTGGACATCGCCGGAAATTTGTGTTTTCCCTTTATAACGAGTAGAAATTTGTGTTTTATCTTTGGTAACGAGTTTGAATTCATGTTTTCTTCATATTAACGAGTTCAAATTCATGTTTTTCTCTGGTAACGAGTTTTCCTTGAAGAAAAAAAGGTTTTTTCTCTGATAACGAGTGGACATCGCCGGAAATTTGTGTTTTCCCTTTATAACGAGTAGAAATTTGTGTTTTATCTTTGGTAACGAGTTCGAATTCATGTTTTCTTCATATTAACGAGTTCAAATTCGTGTTTTTCTCTGGTTACGAGTTGCCCTTGAAGAAAAAAAGGTTTTTTCTCTAATAACAAGTGGACATCGCCGGAAATTTGTGTTTTCCCTTTATAACGAGTAGAAATTTGTGTTTTATCTTTGGTAACGAGTTCGAATTCATGTTTTCTTCATATTAACGAGTTCAAATTCGTGTTTTTCTCTGGTAACGAGTTGTCCTTGAAGAAAAAAAGGTTTTTTCTCTAATAACAAGTGGACATCACCGGAAATTTGTGTTTACCCATTATAACGAGTAGAAATTTGTGTTTTATCTTTGGTAACGAGTTCGAATTCATGTTTTCTTCATATTAACGAGTTCAAATTCGTGTTTTTCTCTGGTAACGAGTTGACCTTGAAGAAAAAAAGGTTTTTTCTCTGATAACGAGTGGACATCGCCGGAAATTTGTGTTTTCCCTTTATAACGAGTAGAAATTTGTGTTTTATCTTTGGTAACGAGTTCGAATTCATGTTTTCTTCATATTAACGAGTTCAAATTCGTGTTTTTCTCTCGGTAACGAGTTGTCCTTGAAGAAAAAAAGGTTTTTTCTCTGATAACAAGTGGACATCGCCGGAAATTTGTGTTTTCCCTTTATAACGAGTAGAAATTTGTGTTTTATCTTTGGTAACGAGTTCGAATTCATGTTTTCTTCATATTAACGAGTTCAAATTCGTGTTTTTCTCTGGTTACGAGTTGCCCTTGAAGAAAAAAAGGTTTTTTCTCTAATAACAAGTGGACATCACCGGAAATTTGTGTTTACCCATTATAACGAGTAGAAATTTGTGTTTTATCTTTGGTAACGAGTTCGAATTCATGTTTTCTTCATATTAACGAGTTCAAATTCGTGTTTTTCTCTGGTAACGAGTTGTCCTTGAAGAAAAAAAGGTTTTTTCTCTGATAACGAGTGGACATCGCCGGAAATTTGTGTTTTCCCCTTATAACGAGTAGAAATTTGTGTTTTATCTTTGGTAACGAGTTCGAATTCATGTTTTCTTCATATTAACGAGTTCAAATTCGTGTTTTTCTCTCGGTAACGAGTTGTCCTTGAAGAAAAAAAGGTTTTTTCTCTGATAACGAGTGGACATCGCCGGAAATTTGTGTTTACCCATTATAACGAGTAGAAATTTGTGTTTTATCTTTGGTAACGAGTTCGAATTCATGTTTTCTTCATATTAACGAGTTCAAATTCGTGTTTTTCTCTCGGTAACGAGTTGTCCTTGAAGAAAAAAAAAGGTTTTTTCTCTCGATAACGAGTGGACATCGCCGGAAATTTGTGTTTTCCCTTATAACGAGTAGAAATTTGTGTTTTATCTTTGGTAACGAGTTCGAATTCATGTTTTCTTCATATTAACGAGTTCAAATTCGTGTTTTTCTCTCGGTAACGAGTTGTCCTTGAAGAAAAAAAGGTTTTTTCTCTCGATAACGAGTGGACATCGCCGGAAATTTGTGTTTTCCCTTTATAACGAGTAGAAATTTGTGTTTTATCTTTGGTAACGAGTTCGAATTCATGTTTTCTTCATATTAACGAGTTCAAATTCGTGTTTTTCTCGGGTAACGAGTTGTCCTTGAAGAAAAAAAGGTTTTTTCTCTCGATAACGAGTGGACATCGCCGGAAATTTGTGTTTTCCCTTTATAACGAGTAGAAATTTGTGTTTTATCTTTGGTAACGAGTTCGAATTCATGTTTTCTTCATATTAACGAGTTCAAATTCATGTTTTTCTCTGGAAACGAGTTGTCCTTGAAGGAAAAAAGGTTTTTTCTCTGATAACGAGTGGACATCGCCGGAAATTTGTGTTTTCCCTTTATAACGAGTAGAAATTTGTGTTTTATCTTTGGTAACGAGTTCGAATTCATGTTTTCTTCATATTAACGAGTTCAAATTCGTGTTTTTCTCTCGGTAACGAGTTGTCCTTGAAGAAAAAAAGGTTTTTTCTCGATAACGAGTGGACATCGCCGGAAATTTGTGTTTTCCCTTTATAACGAGTAGAAATTTGTGTTTTATCTTTGGTAACGAGTTCGAATTCATGTTTTCTTCATATTAACGAGTTCAAATTCGTGTTTTTCTCTCGGTAACGAGTTGTCCTTGAAGGAAAAAAAGGTTTTTTCTCTCGATAACGAGTGGACATCGCCGGAAATTTGTGTTTTCCCTTTATAACGAGTAGAAATTTGTGTTTTATCTTTGGTAACGAGTTCGAATTCATGTTTTCTTCATATTAACGAGTTCAAATTCGTGTTTTTCTCTCGGTAACGAGTTGTCCTTGAAGAAAAAAAGGTTTTTTCTCTGATAACGAGTGGACATCGCCGGAAATTTGTGTTTTCCCTGATAACGAGTGGACATCGCCGGAAATTTGTGTTTTCCCTTTATAACGAGTAGAAATTTGTGTTTTATCTTTGGTAACGAGTTCGAATTCATGTTTTCTTCATATTAACGAGTTCAAATTCGTGTTTTTCTCTGGTAACGAGTTGTCCTTGAAGAAAAAAAGGTTTTTTCTCCGATAACGAGTGGACATCGCCGGAAATTTGTGTTTTCCCTTTATAACGAGTAGAAATTTGTGTTTTATCTTTGGTAACGAGTTCGAATTCATGTTTTCTTCATATTAACGAGTTCAAATTCGTGTTTTTCTCGGGTAACGAGTTGTCCTTGAAGAAAAAAAGGTTTTTTCTCCGATAACGAGTGGACATCGCCGGAAATTTGTGTTTTCCCTTTATAACGAGTAGAAATTTGTGTTTTATCTTTGGTAACGAGTTCGAATTCATGTTTTCTTCATATTAACGAGTTCAAATTCGTGTTTTTCTCTCGGTAACGAGTTGTCCTTGAAGAAAAAAAGGTTTTTTCTCTCGATAACGAGTGGACATCGCCGGAAATTTGTGTTTTCCCTTTATAACGAGTAGAAATTTGTGTTTTATCTTTGGTAACGAGTTCGAATTCATGTTTTCTTCATATTAACGAGTTCAAATTCGTGTTTTTCTCTCGGTAACGAGTTGTCCTTGAAGAAAAAAAGGTTTTTTCTCCGATAACGAGTGGACATCGCCGGAAATTTGTGTTTTCCCTTTATAACGAGTAGAAATTTGTGTTTTATCTTTGGTAACGAGTTCGAATTCATGTTTTCTTCATATTAACGAGTTCAAATTCGTGTTTTTCTCTCGGTAACGAGTTGTCCTTGAAGAAAAAAAGGTTTTTCTCTCGATAACGAGTGGACATCGCCGGAAATTTGTGTTTTCCCTTTATAACGAGTAGAAATTTGTGTTTTATCTTTGGTAACGAGTTCGAATTCATGTTTTCTTCATATTAACGAGTTCAAATTCGTGTTTTTCTCTCGGTAACGAGTTGTCCTTGAAGAAAAAAAGGTTTTTTCTCCGATAACGAGTGGACATCGCCGGAAATTTGTGTTTTCCCTTTATAACGAGTAGAAATTTGTGTTTTATCTTTGGTAACGAGTTCGAATTCATGTTTTCTTCATATTAACGA
Organism: Gentiana straminea; assembly: GCA_036785695.1. Lineage (NCBI taxonomy): Eukaryota > Viridiplantae > Streptophyta > Magnoliopsida > Gentianales > Gentianaceae > Gentiana > Gentiana straminea. The sequence continues at coordinate 25,814 of JAVUPR010000334.1, read as the reverse complement.
GTTCAAATTCGTGTTTTTCTCTCGGTAACGAGTTGTCCTTGAAGAAAAAAAGGTTTTTTCTCCGATAACGAGTGGACATCGCCGGAAATTTGTGTTTTCCCTTTATAACGAGTAGAAATTTGTGTTTTATCTTTGGTAACGAGTTCGAATTCATGTTTTCTTCATATTAACGAGTTCAAATTCGTGTTTTTCTCGGGTAACGAGTTGTCCTTGAAGAAAAAAAGGTTTTTTCTCTCGATAACGAGTGGACATCGCCGGAAATTTGTGTTTTCCCTTTATAACGAGTAGAAATTTGTGTTTTATCTTTGGTAACGAGTTCGAATTCATGTTTTCTTCATATTAACGAGTTCAAATTCGTGTTTTTCTCTCGGTAACGAGTTGTCCTTGAAGAAAAAAGGTTTTTTCTCTCGATAACGAGTGGACATCGCCGGAAATTTGTGTTTTCCCTTTATAACGAGTAGAAATTTGTGTTTTATCTTTGGTAACGAGTTCGAATTCATGTTTTCTTCATATTAACGAGTTCAAATTCGTGTTTTTCTCGGGTAACGAGTTGTCCTTGAAGAAAAAAAGGTTTTTTCTCAGATAACGAGTGGACATCGCCGGAAATTTGTGTTTTCCCTTTATAACGAGTAGAAATTTGTGTTTTATCTTTGGTAACGAGTTCGAATTCATGTTTTCTTCATATTAACGAGTTCAAATTCGTGTTTTTCTCCGGTAACGAGTTGTCCTTGAAGAAAAAAAGGTTTTTTCTCCGATAACGAGTGGACATCGCCGGAAATTTGTGTTTTCCCTTTATAACGAGTAGAAATTTGTGTTTTATCTTTGGTAACGAGTTCGAATTCATGTTTTCTTCATATTAACGAGTTCAAATTCGTGTTTTTCTCTCGGTAACGAGTTGTCCTTGAAGAAAAAAAGGTTTTTTCTCTCGATAACGAGTGGACATCGCCGGAAATTTGTGTTTTCCCTTTATAACGAGTAGAAATTTGTGTTTTATCTTTGGTAACGAGTTCGAATTCATGTTTTCTTCATATTAACGAGTTCAAATTCGTGTTTTTCTAGGGTAACGAGTTGTCCTTGAAGAAAAAAAGGTTTTTTCTCTGATAACGAGTGGACATCGCCGGAAATTTGTGTTTTCCCTTTATAACGAGTAGAAATTTGTGTTTTATCTTTGGTAACGAGTTCGAATTCATGTTTTCTTCATATTAACGAGTTCAAATTCGTGTTTTTCTCTGGTAACGAGTTGTCCTTGAAGAAAAAAAGGTTTTTTCTCCGATAACGAGTGGACATCGCCGGAAATTTGTGTTTTCCCTTTATAACGAGTAGAAATTTGTGTTTTATCTTTGGTAACGAGTTCGAATTCATGTTTTCTTCATATTAACGAGTTCAAATTCGTGTTTTTCTCTCGGTAACGAGTTGTCCTTGAAGAAAAAAGGTTTTTTCTCCGATAACGAGTGGACATCGCCGGAAATTTGTGTTTTCCCTTTATAACGAGTAGAAATTTGTGTTTTATCTTTGGTAACGAGTTCGAATTCATGTTTTCTTCATATTAACGAGTTCAAATTCGTGTTTTTCTCTCGGTAACGAGTTGTCCTTGAAGAAAAAAAGGTTTTTTCTCCGATAACGAGTGGACATCGCCGGAAATTTGTGTTTTCCCTTTATAACGAGTAGAAATTTGTGTTTTATCTTTGGTAACGAGTTCGAATTCATGTTTTCTTCATATTAACGAGTTCAAATTCGTGTTTTTCTCTCGGTAACGAGTTGTCCTTGAAGAAAAAAAGGTTTTTTCTCTCGATAACGAGTGGACATCGCCGGAAATTTGTGTTTTCCCTTTATAACGAGTAGAAATTTGTGTTTTATCTTTGGTAACGAGTTCGAATTCATGTTTTCTTCATATTAACGAGTTCAAATTCGTGTTTTTCTCTCGGTAACGAGTTGTCCTTGAAGAAAAAAAGGTTTTTTCTCTCGATAACGAGTGGACATCGCCGGAAATTTGTGTTTTCCCTTTATAACGAGTAGAAATTTGTGTTTTATCTTTGGTAACGAGTTCGAATTCATGTTTTCTTCATATTAACGAGTTCAAATTCGTGTTTTTCTCTCGGTAACGAGTTGTCCTTGAAGAAAAAAAGGTTTTTTCTCCGATAACGAGTGGACATCGCCGGAAATTTGTGTTTTCCCTTTATAACGAGTAGAAATTTGTGTTTTATCTTTGGTAACGAGTTCGAATTCATGTTTTCTTCATATTAACGAGTTCAAATTCGTGTTTTTCTCGGTAACGAGTTGTCCTTGAAGAAAAAAAGGTTTTTTCTCTCGATAACGAGTGGACATCGCCGGAAATTTGTGTTTTCCCTTTATAACGAGTAGAAATTTGTGTTTTATCTTTGGTAACGAGTTCGAATTCATGTTTTCTTCATATTAACGAGTTCAAATTCGTGTTTTTCTCTCGGTAACGAGTTGTCCTTGAAGAAAAAAAGGTTTTTTCTCTCGATAACGAGTGGACATCGCCGGAAATTTGTGTTTTCCCTTTATAACGAGTAGAAATTTGTGTTTTATCTTTGGTAACGAGTTCGAATTCATGTTTTCTTCATATTAACGAGTTCAAATTCGTGTTTTTCTCTCGGTAACGAGTTGTCCTTGAAGAAAAAAAGGTTTTTTCTCCGATAACGAGTGGACATCGCCGGAAATTTGTGTTTTCCCTTTATAACGAGTAGAAATTTGTGTTTTATCTTTGGTAACGAGTTCGAATTCATGTTTTCTTCATATTAACGAGTTCAAATTCGTGTTTTTCTCTCGGTAACGAGTTGTCCTTGAAGAAAAAAAGGTTTTTTCTCCGATAACGAGTGGACATCGCCGGAAATTTGTGTTTTCCCTTTATAACGAGTAGAAATTTGTGTTTTATCTTTGGTAACGAGTTCGAATTCATGTTTTCTTCATATTAACGAGTTCAAATTCGTGTTTTTCTCTCGGTAACGAGTTGTCCTTGAAGAAAAAAGGTTTTTTCTCCGATAACGAGTGGACATCGCCGGAAATTTGTGTTTTCCCTTTATAACGAGTAGAAATTTGTGTTTTATCTTTGGTAACGAGTTCGAATTCATGTTTTCTTCATATTAACGAGTTCAAATTCGTGTTTTTCTCTCGGTAACGAGTTGTCCTTGAAGAAAAAAAGGTTTTTTCTCCGATAACGAGTGGACATCGCCGGAAATTTGTGTTTTCCCTTTATAACGAGTAGAAATTTGTGTTTTATCTTTGGTAACGAGTTCGAATTCATGTTTTCTTCATATTAACGAGTTCAAATTCGTGTTTTTCTCTCGGTAACGAGTTGTCCTTGAAGAAAAAAAGGTTTTTTCTCTCGATAACGAGTGGACATCGCCGGAAATTTGTGTTTTCCCTTTATAACGAGTAGAAATTTGTGTTTTATCTTTGGTAACGAGTTCGAATTCATGTTTTCTTCATATTAACGAGTTCAAATTCGTGTTTTTCTCTCGGTAACGAGTTGTCCTTGAAGAAAAAAGGTTTTTTCTCTCGATAACGAGTGGACATCGCCGGAAATTTGTGTTTTCCCTTTATAACGAGTAGAAATTTGTGTTTTATCTTTGGTAACGAGTTCGAATTCATGTTTTCTTCATATTAACGAGTTCAAATTCGTGTTTTTCTCTCGGTAACGAGTTGTCCTTGAAGAAAAAAAGGTTTTTTCTCCGATAACGAGTGGACATCGCCGGAAATTTGTGTTTTCCCTTTATAACGAGTAGAAATTTGTGTTTTATCTTTGGTAACGAGTTCGAATTCATGTTTTCTTCATATTAACGAGTTCAAATTCGTGTTTTTCTCTCGGTAACGAGTTGTCCTTGAAGAAAAAAAGGTTTTTTCTCCGATAACGAGTGGACATCGCCGGAAATTTGTGTTTTCCCTTTATAACGAGTAGAAATTTGTGTTTTATCTTTGGTAACGAGTTCGAATTCATGTTTTCTTCATATTAACGAGTTCAAATTCGTGTTTTTCTCTCGGTAACGAGTTGTCCTTGAAGAAAAAAAGGTTTTTTCTCTCGATAACGAGTGGACATCGCCGGAAATTTGTGTTTTCCCTTTATAACGAGTAGAAATTTGTGTTTTATCTTTGGTAACGAGTTCGAATTCATGTTTTCTTCATATTAACGAGTTCAAATTCGTGTTTTTCTCTCGGTAACGAGTTGTCCTTGAAGAAAAAAAGGTTTTTTCTCTCGATAACGAGTGGACATCGCCGGAAATTTGTGTTTTCCCTTTATAACGAGTAGAAATTTGTGTTTTATCTTTGGTAACGAGTTCGAATTCATGTTTTCTTCATATTAACGAGTTCAAATTCGTGTTTTTCTCTCGGTAACGAGTTGTCCTTGAAGAAAAAAAGGTTTTTTCTCCGATAACGAGTGGACATCGCCGGAAATTTGTGTTTTCCCTTTATAACGAGTAGAAATTTGTGTTTTATCTTTGGTAACGAGTTCGAATTCATGTTTTCTTCATATTAACGAGTTCAAATTCGTGTTTTTCTCTCGGTAACGAGTTGTCCTTGAAGAAAAAAAGGTTTTTTCTCTCGATAACGAGTGGACATCGCCGGAAATTTGTGTTTTCCCTTTATAACGAGTAGAAATTTGTGTTTTATCTTTGGTAACGAGTTCGAATTCATGTTTTCTTCATATTAACGAGTTCAAATTCGTGTTTTTCTCGGGTAACGAGTTGTCCTTGAAGAAAAAAAGGTTTTTTCTCTCGATAACGAGTGGACATCGCCGGAAATTTGTGTTTTCCCTTTATAACGAGTAGAAATTTGTGTTTTATCTTTGGTAACGAGTTCGAATTCATGTTTTCTTCATATTAACGAGTTCAAATTCGTGTTTTTCTCTCGGTAACGAGTTGTCCTTGAAGAAAAAAGGTTTTTTCTCTCGATAACGAGTGGACATCGCCGGAAATTTGTGTTTTCCCTTTATAACGAGTAGAAATTTGTGTTTTATCTTTGGTAACGAGTTCGAATTCATGTTTTCTTCATATTAACGAGTTCAAATTCGTGTTTTTCTCGGGTAACGAGTTGTCCTTGAAGAAAAAAAGGTTTTTTCTCTCGATAACGAGTGGACATCGCCGGAAATTTGTGTTTTCCCTTTATAACGAGTAGAAATTTGTGTTTTATCTTTGGTAACGAGTTCGAATTCATGTTTTCTTCATATTAACGAGTTCAAATTCGTGTTTTTCTCCGGTAACGAGTTGTCCTTGAAGAAAAAAAGGTTTTTTCTCTCGATAACGAGTGGACATCGCCGGAAATTTGTGTTTTCCCTTTATAACGAGTAGAAATTTGTGTTTTATCTTTGGTAACGAGTTCGAATTCATGTTTTCTTCATATTAACGAGTTCAAATTCGTGTTTTTCTCTCGGTAACGAGTTGTCCTTGAAGAAAAAAAGGTTTTTTCTCTCGATAACGAGTGGACATCGCCGGAAATTTGTGTTTTCCCTTTATAACGAGTAGAAATTTGTGTTTTATCTTTGGTAACGAGTTCGAATTCATGTTTTCTTCATATTAACGAGTTCAAATTCGTGTTTTTCTCTCGGTAACGAGTTGTCCTTGAAGAAAAAAGGTTTTTTCTCTCGATAACGAGTGGACATCGCCGGAAATTTGTGTTTTCCCTTTATAACGAGTAGAAATTTGTGTTTTATCTTTGGTAACGAGTTCGAATTCATGTTTTCTTCATATTAACGAGTTCAAATTCGTGTTTTTCTCTCGGTAACGAGTTGTCCTTGAAGAAAAAAAGGTTTTTTCTCCGATAACGAGTGGACATCGCCGGAAATTTGTGTTTTCCCTTTATAACGAGTAGAAATTTGTGTTTTATCTTTGGTAACGAGTTCGAATTCATGTTTTCTTCATATTAACGAGTTCAAATTCGTGTTTTTCTCTCGGTAACGAGTTGTCCTTGAAGAAAAAAAGGTTTTTTCTCTCGATAACGAGTGGACATCGCCGGAAATTTGTGTTTTCCCTTTATAACGAGTAGAAATTTGTGTTTTATCTTTGGTAACGAGTTCGAATTCATGTTTTCTTCATATTAACGAGTTCAAATTCGTGTTTTTCTAGGGTAACGAGTTGTCCTTGAAGAAAAAAAGGTTTTTTCTCTCGATAACGAGTGGACATCGCCGGAAATTTGTGTTTTCCCTTTATAACGAGTAGAAATTTGTGTTTTATCTTTGGTAACGAGTTCGAATTCATGTTTTCTTCATATTAACGAGTTCAAATTCGTGTTTTTCTCTCGGTAACGAGTTGTCCTTGAAGAAAAAAAGGTTTTTTCTCTCGATAACGAGTGGACATCGCCGGAAATTTGTGTTTTCCCTTTATAACGAGTAGAAATTTGTGTTTTATCTTTGGTAACGAGTTCGAATTCATGTTTTCTTCATATTAACGAGTTCAAATTCGTGTTTTTCTCTCGGTAACGAGTTGTCCTTGAAGAAAAAAGGTTTTTTCTCCGATAACGAGTGGACATCGCCGGAAATTTGTGTTTTCCCTTTATAACGAGTAGAAATTTGTGTTTTATCTTTGGTAACGAGTTCGAATTCATGTTTTCTTCATATTAACGAGTTCAAATTCGTGTTTTTCTCTCGGTAACGAGTTGTCCTTGAAGAAAAAAAGGTTTTTTCTCTCGATAACGAGTGGACATCGCCGGAAATTTGTGTTTTCCCTTTATAACGAGTAGAAATTTGTGTTTTATCTTTGGTAACGAGTTCGAATTCATGTTTTCTTCATATTAACGAGTTCAAATTCGTGTTTTTCTCTCGGTAACGAGTTGTCCTTGAAGAAAAAAGGTTTTTTCTCTCGATAACGAGTGGACATCGCCGGAAATTTGTGTTTTCCCTTTATAACGAGTAGAAATTTGTGTTTTATCTTTGGTAACGAGTTCGAATTCATGTTTTCTTCATATTAACGAGTTCAAATTCGTGTTTTTCTCTCGGTAACGAGTTGTCCTTGAAGAAAAAAAGGTTTTTTCTCTCGATAACGAGTGGACATCGCCGGAAATTTGTGTTTTCCCTTTATAACGAGTAGAAATTTGTGTTTTATCTTTGGTAACGAGTTCGAATTCATGTTTTCTTCATATTAACGAGTTCAAATTCGTGTTTTTCTCTCGGTAACGAGTTGTCCTTGAAGAAAAAAAGGTTTTTTCTCCGATAACGAGTGGACATCGCCGGAAATTTGTGTTTTCCCTTTATAACGAGTAGAAATTTGTGTTTTATCTTTGGTAACGAGTTCGAATTCATGTTTTCTTCATATTAACGAGTTCAAATTCGTGTTTTTCTCATCGGTAACGAGTTGTCCTTGAAGAAAAAAAGGTTTTTTCTCTCGATAACGAGTGGACATCGCCGGAAATTTGTGTTTTCCCTTTATAACGAGTAGAAATTTGTGTTTTATCTTTGGTAACGAGTTCGAATTCATGTTTTCTTCATATTAACGAGTTCAAATTCGTGTTTTTCTCTCGGTAACGAGTTGTCCTTGAAGAAAAAAAGGTTTTTTCTCTCGATAACGAGTGGACATCGCCGGAAATTTGTGTTTTCCCTTTATAACGAGTAGAAATTTGTGTTTTATCTTTGGTAACGAGTTCGAATTCATGTTTTCTTCATATTAACGAGTTCAAATTCGTGTTTTTCTCTCGGTAACGAGTTGTCCTTGAAGAAAAAAGGTTTTTTCTCCGATAACGAGTGGACATCGCCGGAAATTTGTGTTTTCCCTTTATAACGAGTAGAAATTTGTGTTTTATCTTTGGTAACGAGTTCGAATTCATGTTTTCTTCATATTAACGAGTTCAAATTCGTGTTTTTCTCCGGTAACGAGTTGTCCTTGAAGAAAAAAGGTTTTTTCTCCGATAACGAGTGGACATCGCCGGAAATTTGTGTTTTCCCTTTATAACGAGTAGAAATTTGTGTTTTATCTTTGGTAACGAGTTCGAATTCATGTTTTCTTCATATTAACGAGTTCAAATTCGTGTTTTTCTCTCGGTAACGAGTTGTCCTTGAAGAAAAAAAGGTTTTTTCTCTGATAACGAGTGGACATCGCCGGAAATTTGTGTTTTCCCTTTATAACGAGTAGAAATTTGTGTTTTATCTTTGGTAACGAGTTCGAATTCATGTTTTCTTCATATTAACGAGTTCAAATTCGTGTTTTTCTCGGGTAACGAGTTGTCCTTGAAGAAAAAAGGTTTTTTCTCTGATAACGAGTGGACATCGCCGGAAATTTGTGTTTTCCCTTTATAACGAGTAGAAATTTGTGTTTTATCTTTGGTAACGAGTTCGAATTCATGTTTTCTTCATATTAACGAGTTCAAATTCGTGTTTTTCTCTCGGTAACGAGTTGTCCTTGAAGAAAAAAAGGTTTTTTCTCTCGATAACGAGTGGACATCGCCGGAAATTTGTGTTTTCCCTTTATAACGAGTAGAAATTTGTGTTTTATCTTTGGTAACGAGTTCGAATTCATGTTTTCTTCATATTAACGAGTTCAAATTCGTGTTTTTCTCTCGGTAACGAGTTGTCCTTGAAGAAAAAAGGTTTTTTCTCTCGATAACGAGTGGACATCGCCGGAAATTTGTGTTTTCCCTTTATAACGAGTAGAAATTTGTGTTTTATCTTTGGTAACGAGTTCGAATTCATGTTTTCTTCATATTAACGAGTTCAAATTCGTGTTTTTCTCTCGGTAACGAGTTGTCCTTGAAGAAAAAAAGGTTTTTTCTCTCGATAACGAGTGGACATCGCCGGAAATTTGTGTTTTCCCTTTATAACGAGTAGAAATTTGTGTTTTATCTTTGGTAACGAGTTCGAATTCATGTTTTCTTCATATTAACGAGTTCAAATTCGTGTTTTTCTCTCGGTAACGAGTTGTCCTTGAAGAAAAAAAGGTTTTTTCTCTCGATAACGAGTGGACATCGCCGGAAATTTGTGTTTTCCCTTTATAACGAGTAGAAATTTGTGTTTTATCTTTGGTAACGAGTTCGAATTCATGTTTTCTTCATATTAACGAGTTCAAATTCGTGTTTTTCTCGGGTAACGAGTTGTCCTTGAAGAAAAAAAGGTTTTTTCTCTCGATAACGAGTGGACATCGCCGGAAATTTGTGTTTTCCCTTTATAACGAGTAGAAATTTGTGTTTTATCTTTGGTAACGAGTTCGAATTCATGTTTTCTTCATATTAACGAGTTCAAATTCGTGTTTTTCTCTCGGTAACGAGTTGTCCTTGAAGAAAAAAAGGTTTTTTCTCTCGATAACGAGTGGACATCGCCGGAAATTTGTGTTTTCCCTTTATAACGAGTAGAAATTTGTGTTTTATCTTTGGTAACGAGTTCGAATTCATGTTTTCTTCATATTAACGAGTTCAAATTCGTGTTTTTCTCGGGTAACGAGTTGTCCTTGAAGAAAAAAAGGTTTTTTCTCCGATAACGAGTGGACATCGCCGGAAATTTGTGTTTTCCCTTTATAACGAGTAGAAATTTGTGTTTTATCTTTGGTAACGAGTTCGAATTCATGTTTTCTTCATATTAACGAGTTCAAATTCGTGTTTTTCTCTCGGTAACGAGTTGTCCTTGAAGAAAAAAGGTTTTTTCTCCGATAACGAGTGGACATCGCCGGAAATTTGTGTTTTCCCTTTATAACGAGTAGAAATTTGTGTTTTATCTTTGGTAACGAGTTCGAATTCATGTTTTCTTCATATTAACGAGTTCAAATTCGTGTTTTTCTCTGGTAACGAGTTGTCCTTGAAGAAAAAAGGTTTTTTCTCTGATAACGAGTGGACATCGCCGGAAATTTGTGTTTTCCCTTTATAACGAGTAGAAATTTGTGTTTTATCTTTGGTAACGAGTTCGAATTCATGTTTTCTTCATATTAACGAGTTCAAATTCGTGTTTTTCTAGGGTAACGAGTTGTCCTTGAAGAAAAAAAGGTTTTTTCTCTGATAACGAGTGGACATCGCCGGAAATTTGTGTTTTCCCTTTATAACGAGTAGAAATTTGTGTTTTATCTTTGGTAACGAGTTCGAATTCATGTTTTCTTCATATTAACGAGTTCAAATTCGTGTTTTTCTCTCGGTAACGAGTTGTCCTTGAAGGAAAAAAGGTTTTTTCTCTGATAACGAGTGGACATCGCCGGAAATTTGTGTTTTCCCTTTATAACGAGTAGAAATTTGTGTTTTATCTTTGGTAACGAGTTCGAATTCATGTTTTCTTCATATTAACGAGTTCAAATTCGTGTTTTTCTCCGGTAACGAGTTGTCCTTGAAGAAAAAAAGGTTTTTTCTCTGATAACGAGTGGACATCGCCGGAAATTTGTGTTTTCCCTTTATAACGAGTAGAAATTTGTGTTTTATCTTTGGTAACGAGTTCGAATTCATGTTTTCTTCATATTAACGAGTTCAAATTCGTGTTTTTCTCTCGGTAACGAGTTGTCCTTGAAGAAAAAAAGGTTTTTTCTCTCGATAACGAGTGGACATCGCCGGAAATTTGTGTTTTCCCTTTATAACGAGTAGAAATTTGTGTTTTATCTTTGGTAACGAGTTCGAATTCATGTTTTCTTCATATTAACGAGTTCAAATTCGTGTTTTTCTCTCGGTAACGAGTTGTCCTTGAAGAAAAAAAGGTTTTTTCTGCGATAACGAGTGGACATCGCCGGAAATTTGTGTTTTCCCTTTATAACGAGTAGAAATTTGTGTTTTATCTTTGGTAACGAGTTCGAATTCATGTTTTCTTCATATTAACGAGTTCAAATTCGTGTTTTTCTCTCGGTAACGAGTTGTCCTTGAAGAAAAAAGGTTTTTTCTCTCGATAACGAGTGGACATCGCCGGAAATTTGTGTTTTCCCTTTATAACGAGTAGAAATTTGTGTTTTATCTTTGGTAACGAGTTCGAATTCATGTTTTCTTCATATTAACGAGTTCAAATTCGTGTTTTTCTCTCGGTAACGAGTTGTCCTTGAAGAAAAAAAGGTTTTTTCTCTCGATAACGAGTGGACATCGCCGGAAATTTGTGTTTTCCCTTTATAACGAGTAGAAATTTGTGTTTTATCTTTGGTAACGAGTTCGAATTCATGTTTTCTTCATATTAACGAGTTCAAATTCGTGTTTTTCTCTCGGTAACGAGTTGTCCTTGAAGAAAAAAAGGTTTTTTCTCTCGATAACGAGTGGACATCGCCGGAAATTTGTGTTTTCCCTTTATAACGAGTAGAAATTTGTGTTTTATCTTTGGTAACGAGTTCGAATTCATGTTTTCTTCATATTAACGAGTTCAAATTCGTGTTTTTCTCCGGTAACGAGTTGTCCTTGAAGAAAAAAGGTTTTTTCTCTCGATAACGAGTGGACATCGCCGGAAATTTGTGTTTTCCCTTTATAACGAGTAGAAATTTGTGTTTTATCTTTGGTAACGAGTTCGAATTCATGTTTTCTTCATATTAACGAGTTCAAATTCGTGTTTTTCTCTCGGTAACGAGTTGTCCTTGAAGAAAAAAAGGTTTTTTCTCTCGATAACGAGTGGACATCGCCGGAAATTTGTGTTTTCCCTTTATAACGAGTAGAAATTTGTGTTTTATCTTTGGTAACGAGTTCGAATTCATGTTTTCTTCATATTAACGAGTTCAAATTCGTGTTTTTCTCTCGGTAACGAGTTGTCCTTGAAGAAAAAAAGGTTTTTTCTCCGATAACGAGTGGACATCGCCGGAAATTTGTGTTTTCCCTTTATAACGAGTAGAAATTTGTGTTTTATCTTTGGTAACGAGTTCGAATTCATGTTTTCTTCATATTAACGAGTTCAAATTCGTGTTTTTCTCTCGGTAACGAGTTGTCCTTGAAGAAAAAAAGGTTTTTTCTCCGATAACGAGTGGACATCGCCGGAAATTTGTGTTTTCCCTTTATAACGAGTAGAAATTTGTGTTTTATCTTTGGTAACGAGTTCGAATTCATGTTTTCTTCATATTAACGAGTTCAAATTCGTGTTTTTCTCTCGGTAACGAGTTGTCCTTGAAGAAAAAAAGGTTTTTTCTCCGATAACGAGTGGACATCGCCGGAAATTTGTGTTTTCCCTTTATAACGAGTAGAAATTTGTGTTTTATCTTTGGTAACGAGTTCGAATTCATGTTTTCTTCATATTAACGAGTTCAAATTCGTGTTTTTCTCTCGGTAACGAGTTGTCCTTGAAGAAAAAAAGGTTTTTTCTCTCGATAACGAGTGGACATCGCCGGAAATTTGTGTTTTCCCTTTATAACGAGTAGAAATTTGTGTTTTATCTTTGGTAACGAGTTCGAATTCATGTTTTCTTCATATTAACGAGTTCAAATTCGTGTTTTTCTCTCGGTAACGAGTTGTCCTTGAAGAAAAAAAGGTTTTTTCTCTCGATAACGAGTGGACATCGCCGGAAATTTGTGTTTTCCCTTTATAACGAGTAGAAATTTGTGTTTTATCTTTGGTAACGAGTTCGAATTCATGTTTTCTTCATATTAACGAGTTCAAATTCGTGTTTTTCTCTCGGTAACGAGTTGTCCTTGAAGAAAAAAAGGTTTTTTCTCCGATAACGAGTGGACATCGCCGGAAATTTGTGTTTTCCCTTTATAACGAGTAGAAATTTGTGTTTTATCTTTGGTAACGAGTTCGAATTCATGTTTTCTTCATATTAACGAGTTCAAATTCGTGTTTTTCTCTCGGTAACGAGTTGTCCTTGAAGAAAAAAAGGTTTTTTCTCCGATAACGAGTGGACATCGCCGGAAATTTGTGTTTTCCCTTTATAACGAGTAGAAATTTGTGTTTTATCTTTGGTAACGAGTTCGAATTCATGTTTTCTTCATATTAACGAGTTCAAATTCGTGTTTTTCTCTCGGTAACGAGTTGTCCTTGAAGAAAAAAAGGTTTTTTCTCTCGATAACGAGTGGACATCGCCGGAAATTTGTGTTTTCCCTTTATAACGAGTAGAAATTTGTGTTTTATCTTTGGTAACGAGTTCGAATTCATGTTTTCTTCATATTAACGAGTTCAAATTCGTGTTTTTCTCTCGGTAACGAGTTGTCCTTGAAGAAAAAAAGGTTTTTTCTCTCGATAACGAGTGGACATCGCCGGAAATTTGTGTTTTCCCTTTATAACGAGTAGAAATTTGTGTTTTATCTTTGGTAACGAGTTCGAATTCATGTTTTCTTCATATTAACGAGTTCAAATTCGTGTTTTTCTCTCGGTAACGAGTTGTCCTTGAAGAAAAAAAGGTTTTTTCTCTCGATAACGAGTGGACATCGCCGGAAATTTGTGTTTTCCCTTTATAACGAGTAGAAATTTGTGTTTTATCTTTGGTAACGAGTTCGAATTCATGTTTTCTTCATATTAACGAGTTCAAATTCGTGTTTTTCTCTCGGTAACGAGTTGTCCTTGAAGAAAAAAAGGTTTTTTCTCCGATAACGAGTGGACATCGCCGGAAATTTGTGTTTTCCCTTTATAACGAGTAGAAATTTGTGTTTTATCTTTGGTAACGAGTTCGAATTCATGTTTTCTTCATATTAACGAGTTCAAATTCGTGTTTTTCTCTCGGTAACGAGTTGTCCTTGAAGAAAAAAAGGTTTTTTCTCTCGATAACGAGTGGACATCGCCGGAAATTTGTGTTTTCCCTTTATAACGAGTAGAAATTTGTGTTTTATCTTTGGTAACGAGTTCGAATTCATGTTTTCTTCATATTAACGAGTTCAAATTCGTGTTTTTCTCTCGGTAACGAGTTGTCCTTGAAGAAAAAAGGTTTTTTCTCTCGATAACGAGTGGACATCGCCGGAAATTTGTGTTTTCCCTTTATAACGAGTAGAAATTTGTGTTTTATCTTTGGTAACGAGTTCGAATTCATGTTTTCTTCATATTAACGAGTTCAAATTCGTGTTTTTCTCTCGGTAACGAGTTGTCCTTGAAGAAAAAAGGTTTTTTCTCTCGATAACGAGTGGACATCGCCGGAAATTTGTGTTTTCCCTTTATAACGAGTAGAAATTTGTGTTTTATCTTTGGTAACGAGTTCGAATTCATGTTTTCTTCATATTAACGAGTTCAAATTCGTGTTTTTCTCTCGGTAACGAGTTGTCCTTGAAGAAAAAAGGTTTTTTCTCCGATAACGAGTGGACATCGCCGGAAATTTGTGTTTTCCCTTTATAACGAGTAGAAATTTGTGTTTTATCTTTGGTAACGAGTTCGAATTCATGTTTTCTTCATATTAACGAGTTCAAATTCGTGTTTTTCTCTCGGTAACGAGTTGTCCTTGAAGAAAAAAAGGTTTTTTCTCTCGATAACGAGTGGACATCGCCGGAAATTTGTGTTTTCCCTTTATAACGAGTAGAAATTTGTGTTTTATCTTTGGTAACGAGTTCGAATTCATGTTTTCTTCATATTAACGAGTTCAAATTCGTGTTTTTCTCTCGGTAACGAGTTGTCCTTGAAGAAAAAAAGGTTTTTTCTCTCGATAACGAGTGGACATCGCCGGAAATTTGTGTTTTCCCTTTATAACGAGTAGAAATTTGTGTTTTATCTTTGGTAACGAGTTCGAATTCATGTTTTCTTCATATTAACGAGTTCAAATTCGTGTTTTTCTCTCGGTAACGAGTTGTCCTTGAAGAAAAAAAGGTTTTTTCTCCGATAACGAGTGGACATCGCCGGAAATTTGTGTTTTCCCTTTATAACGAGTAGAAATTTGTGTTTTATCTTTGGTAACGAGTTCGAATTCATGTTTTCTTCATATTAACGAGTTCAAATTCGTGTTTTTCTCTCGGTAACGAGTTGTCCTTGAAGAAAAAAAGGTTTTTTCTCCGATAACGAGTGGACATCGCCGGAAATTTGTGTTTTCCCTTTATAACGAGTAGAAATTTGTGTTTTATCTTTGGTAACGAGTTCGAATTCATGTTTTCTTCATATTAACGAGTTCAAATTCGTGTTTTTCTCTCGGTAACGAGTTGTCCTTGAAGAAAAAAAGGTTTTTTCTCCGATAACGAGTGGACATCGCCGGAAATTTGTGTTTTCCCTTTATAACGAGTAGAAATTTGTGTTTTATCTTTGGTAACGAGTTCGAATTCATGTTTTCTTCATATTAACGAGTTCAAATTCGTGTTTTTCTCTCGGTAACGAGTTGTCCTTGAAGAAAAAAGGTTTTTTCTCTCGATAACGAGTGGACATCGCCGGAAATTTGTGTTTTCCCTTTATAACGAGTAGAAATTTGTGTTTTATCTTTGGTAACGAGTTCGAATTCATGTTTTCTTCATATTAACGAGTTCAAATTCGTGTTTTTCTCCGGTAACGAGTTGTCCTTGAAGAAAAAAAGGTTTTTTCTCCGATAACGAGTGGACATCGCCGGAAATTTGTGTTTTCCCTTTATAACGAGTAGAAATTTGTGTTTTATCTTTGGTAACGAGTTCGAATTCATGTTTTCTTCATATTAACGAGTTCAAATTCGTGTTTTTCTCCGGTAACGAGTTGTCCTTGAAGAAAAAAAGGTTTTTTCTCCGATAACGAGTGGACATCGCCGGAAATTTGTGTTTTCCCTTTATAACGAGTAGAAATTTGTGTTTTATCTTTGGTAACGAGTTCGAATTCATGTTTTCTTCATATTAACGAGTTCAAATTCGTGTTTTTCTCTCGGTAACGAGTTGTCCTTGAAGAAAAAAAGGTTTTTTCTCCGATAACGAGTGGACATCGCCGGAAATTTGTGTTTTCCCTTTATAACGAGTAGAAATTTGTGTTTTATCTTTGGTAACGAGTTCGAATTCATGTTTTCTTCATATTAACGAGTTCAAATTCGTGTTTTTCTCTCGGTAACGAGTTGTCCTTGAAGAAAAAAGGTTTTTTCTCCGATAACGAGTGGACATCGCCGGAAATTTGTGTTTTCCCTTTATAACGAGTAGAAATTTGTGTTTTATCTTTGGTAACGAGTTCGAATTCATGTTTTCTTCATATTAACGAGTTCAAATTCGTGTTTTTCTCTCGGTAACGAGTTGTCCTTGAAGAAAAAAGGTTTTTTCTCTCGATAACGAGTGGACATCGCCGGAAATTTGTGTTTTCCCTTTATAACGAGTAGAAATTTGTGTTTTATCTTTGGTAACGAGTTCGAATTCATGTTTTCTTCATATTAACGAGTTCAAATTCGTGTTTTTCTCTCGGTAACGAGTTGTCCTTGAAGAAAAAAAGGTTTTTCTCTCGATAACGAGTGGACATCGCCGGAAATTTGTGTTTTCCCTTTATAACGAGTAGAAATTTGTGTTTTATCTTTGGTAACGAGTTCGAATTCATGTTTTCTTCATATTAACGAGTTCAAATTCGTGTTTTTCTCTCGGTAACGAGTTGTCCTTGAAGAAAAAAGGTTTTTTCTCCGATAACGAGTGGACATCGCCGGAAATTTGTGTTTTCCCTTTATAACGAGTAGAAATTTGTGTTTTATCTTTGGTAACGAGTTCGAATTCATGTTTTCTTCATATTAACGAGTTCAAATTCGTGTTTTTCTCTCGGTAACGAGTTGTCCTTGAAGAAAAAAGGTTTTTTCTCCGATAACGAGTGGACATCGCCGGAAATTTGTGTTTTCCCTTTATAACGAGTAGAAATTTGTGTTTTATCTTTGGTAACGAGTTCGAATTCATGTTTTCTTCATATTAACGAGTTCAAATTCGTGTTTTTCTCTCGGTAACGAGTTGTCCTTGAAGAAAAAAAGGTTTTTTCTCCGATAACGAGTGGACATCGCCGGAAATTTGTGTTTTCCCTTTATAACGAGTAGAAATTTGTGTTTTATCTTTGGTAACGAGTTCGAATTCATGTTTTCTTCATATTAACGAGTTCAAATTCGTGTTTTTCTCTCGGTAACGAGTTGTCCTTGAAGAAAAAAAGGTTTTTTCTCTCGATAACGAGTGGACATCGCCGGAAATTTGTGTTTTCCCTTTATAACGAGTAGAAATTTGTGTTTTATCTTTGGTAACGAGTTCGAATTCATGTTTTCTTCATATTAACGAGTTCAAATTCGTGTTTTTCTCTCGGTAACGAGTTGTCCTTGAAGAAAAAAAGGTTTTTTCTCTCGATAACGAGTGGACATCGCCGGAAATTTGTGTTTTCCCTTTATAACGAGTAGAAATTTGTGTTTTATCTTTGGTAACGAGTTCGAATTCATGTTTTCTTCATATTAACGAGTTCAAATTCGTGTTTTTCTCTCGGTAACGAGTTGTCCTTGAAGAAAAAAGGTTTTTTCTCCGATAACGAGTGGACATCGCCGGAAATTTGTGTTTTCCCTTTATAACGAGTAGAAATTTGTGTTTTATCTTTGGTAACGAGTTCGAATTCATGTTTTCTTCATATTAACGAGTTCAAATTCGTGTTTTTCTCTCGGTAACGAGTTGTCCTTGAAGAAAAAAAGGTTTTTTCTCCGATAACGAGTGGACATCGCCGGAAATTTGTGTTTTCCCTTTATAACGAGTAGAAATTTGTGTTTTATCTTTGGTAACGAGTTCGAATTCATGTTTTCTTCATATTAACGAGTTCAAATTCGTGTTTTTCTCTCGGTAACGAGTTGTCCTTGAAGAAAAAAAGGTTTTTTCTCTCGATAACGAGTGGACATCGCCGGAAATTTGTGTTTTCCCTTTATAACGAGTAGAAATTTGTGTTTTATCTTTGGTAACGAGTTCGAATTCATGTTTTCTTCATATTAACGAGTTCAAATTCGTGTTTTTCTCTCGGTAACGAGTTGTCCTTGAAGAAAAAAAGGTTTTTTCTCTCGATAACGAGTGGACATCGCCGGAAATTTGTGTTTTCCCTTTATAACGAGTAGAAATTTGTGTTTTATCTTTGGTAACGAGTTCGAATTCATGTTTTCTTCATATTAACGAGTTCAAATTCGTGTTTTTCTCTCGGTAACGAGTTGTCCTTGAAGAAAAAAAGGTTTTTTCTCCGATAACGAGTGGACATCGCCGGAAATTTGTGTTTTCCCTTTATAACGAGTAGAAATTTGTGTTTTATCTTTGGTAACGAGTTCGAATTCATGTTTTCTTCATATTAACGAGTTCAAATTCGTGTTTTTCTCCGGGTAACGAGTTGTCCTTGAAGAAAAAAAGGTTTTTTCTCCGATAACGAGTGGACATCGCCGGAAATTTGTGTTTTCCCTTTATAACGAGTAGAAATTTGTGTTTTATCTTTGGTAACGAGTTCGAATTCATGTTTTCTTCATATTAACGAGTTCAAATTCGTGTTTTTCTCTCGGTAACGAGTTGTCCTTGAAGAAAAAAGGTTTTTTCTCTCGATAACGAGTGGACATCGCCGGAAATTTGTGTTTTCCCTTTATAACGAGTAGAAATTTGTGTTTTATCTTTGGTAACGAGTTCGAATTCATGTTTTCTTCATATTAACGAGTTCAAATTCGTGTTTTTCTCGGGTAACGAGTTGTCCTTGAAGAAAAAAGGTTTTTTCTCTGATAACGAGTGGACATCGCCGGAAATTTGTGTTTTCCCTTTATAACGAGTAGAAATTTGTGTTTTATCTTTGGTAACGAGTTCGAATTCATGTTTTCTTCATATTAACGAGTTCAAATTCGTGTTTTTCTCTCGGTAACGAGTTGTCCTTGAAGAAAAAAAGGTTTTTTCTCTCGATAACGAGTGGACATCGCCGGAAATTTGTGTTTTCCCTTTATAACGAGTAGAAATTTGTGTTTTATCTTTGGTAACGAGTTCGAATTCATGTTTTCTTCATATTAACGAGTTCAAATTCGTGTTTTTCTCCGGTAACGAGTTGTCCTTGAAGAAAAAAAGGTTTTTTCTCCGATAACGAGTGGACATCGCCGGAAATTTGTGTTTTCCCTTTATAACGAGTAGAAATTTGTGTTTTATCTTTGGTAACGAGTTCGAATTCATGTTTTCTTCATATTAACGAGTTCAAATTCGTGTTTTTCTCTCGGTAACGAGTTGTCCTTGAAGAAAAAAAGGTTTTTTCTCTCGATAACGAGTGGACATCGCCGGAAATTTGTGTTTTCCCTTTATAACGAGTAGAAATTTGTGTTTTATCTTTGGTAACGAGTTCGAATTCATGTTTTCTTCATATTAACGAGTTCAAATTCGTGTTTTTCTCTCGTAACGAGTTGTCCTTGAAGAAAAAAGGTTTTTTCTCTCGATAACGAGTGGACATCGCCGGAAATTTGTGTTTTCCCTTTATAACGAGTAGAAATTTGTGTTTTATCTTTGGTAACGAGTTCGAATTCATGTTTTCTTCATATTAACGAGTTCAAATTCGTGTTTTTCTCCGGGTAACGAGTTGTCCTTGAAGAAAAAAAGGTTTTTTCTCTCGATAACGAGTGGACATCGCCGGAAATTTGTGTTTTCCCTTTATAACGAGTAGAAATTTGTGTTTTATCTTTGGTAACGAGTTCGAATTCATGTTTTCTTCATATTAACGAGTTCAAATTCGTGTTTTTCTCTCGGTAACGAGTTGTCCTTGAAGAAAAAAAGGTTTTTTCTCTCGATAACGAGTGGACATCGCCGGAAATTTGTGTTTTCCCTTTATAACGAGTAGAAATTTGTGTTTTATCTTTGGTAACGAGTTCGAATTCATGTTTTCTTCATATTAACGAGTTCAAATTCGTGTTTTTCTCTCGGTAACGAGTTGTCCTTGAAGAAAAAAAGGTTTTTTCTCTCGATAACGAGTGGACATCGCCGGAAATTTGTGTTTTCCCTTTATAACGAGTAGAAATTTGTGTTTTATCTTTGGTAACGAGTTCGAATTCATGTTTTCTTCATATTAACGAGTTCAAATTCGTGTTTTTCTCTCGGTAACGAGTTGTCCTTGAAGAAAAAAAGGTTTTTTCTCCGATAACGAGTGGACATCGCCGGAAATTTGTGTTTTCCCTTTATAACGAGTAGAAATTTGTGTTTTATCTTTGGTAACGAGTTCGAATTCATGTTTTCTTCATATTAACGAGTTCAAATTCGTGTTTTTCTCTCGGTAACGAGTTGTCCTTGAAGAAAAAAAGGTTTTTTCTCCGATAACGAGTGGACATCGCCGGAAATTTGTGTTTTCCCTTTATAACGAGTAGAAATTTGTGTTTTATCTTTGGTAACGAGTTCGAATTCATGTTTTCTTCATATTAACGAGTTCAAATTCGTGTTTTTCTCTCGGTAACGAGTTGTCCTTGAGAAAAAAAGGTTTTTTCTCTCGATAACGAGTGGACATCGCCGGAAATTTGTGTTTTCCCTTTATAACGAGTAGAAATTTGTGTTTTATCTTTGGTAACGAGTTCGAATTCATGTTTTCTTCATATTAACGAGTTCAAATTCGTGTTTTTCTCTCGGTAACGAGTTGTCCTTGAAGAAAAAAAGGTTTTTTCTCTCGATAACGAGTGGACATCGCCGGAAATTTGTGTTTTCCCTTTATAACGAGTAGAAATTTGTGTTTTATCTTTGGTAACGAGTTCGAATTCATGTTTTCTTCATATTAACGAGTTCAAATTCGTGTTTTTCTCTCGGTAACGAGTTGTCCTTGAAGAAAAAAGGTTTTTTCTCTCGATAACGAGTGGACATCGCCGGAAATTTGTGTTTTCCCTTTATAACGAGTAGAAATTTGTGTTTTATCTTTGGTAACGAGTTCGAATTCATGTTTTCTTCATATTAACGAGTTCAAATTCGTGTTTTTCTCTCGGTAACGAGTTGTCCTTGAAGAAAAAAAGGTTTTTTCTCTCGATAACGAGTGGACATCGCCGGAAATTTGTGTTTTCCCTTTATAACGAGTAGAAATTTGTGTTTTATCTTTGGTAACGAGTTCGAATTCATGTTTTCTTCATATTAACGAGTTCAAATTCGTGTTTTTCTCTCGGTAACGAGTTGTCCTTGAAGAAAAAAAGGTTTTTTCTCTCGATAACGAGTGGACATCGCCGGAAATTTGTGTTTTCCCTTTATAACGAGTAGAAATTTGTGTTTTATCTTTGGTAACGAGTTCGAATTCATGTTTTCTTCATATTAACGAGTTCAAATTCGTGTTTTTCTCTCGGTAACGAGTTGTCCTTGAAGAAAAAAAGGTTTTTTCTCTCGATAACGAGTGGACATCGCCGGAAATTTGTGTTTTCCCTTTATAACGAGTAGAAATTTGTGTTTTATCTTTGGTAACGAGTTCGAATTCATGTTTTCTTCATATTAACGAGTTCAAATTCGTGTTTTTCTCTCGGTAACGAGTTGTCCTTGAAGAAAAAAAGGTTTTTTCTCTCGATAACGAGTGGACATCGCCGGAAATTTGTGTTTTCCCTTTATAACGAGTAGAAATTTGTGTTTTATCTTTGGTAACGAGTTCGAATTCATGTTTTCTTCATATTAACGAGTTCAAATTCGTGTTTTTCTCCGGTAACGAGTTGTCCTTGAAGAAAAAAAGGTTTTTTCTCCGATAACGAGTGGACATCGCCGGAAATTTGTGTTTTCCCTTTATAACGAGTAGAAATTTGTGTTTTATCTTTGGTAACGAGTTCGAATTCATGTTTTCTTCATATTAACGAGTTCAAATTCGTGTTTTTCTCTCGGTAACGAGTTGTCCTTGAAGAAAAAAAGGTTTTTTCTCGATAACGAGTGGACATCGCCGGAAATTTGTGTTTTCCCTTTATAACGAGTAGAAATTTGTGTTTTATCTTTGGTAACGAGTTCGAATTCATGTTTTCTTCATATTAACGAGTTCAAATTCGTGTTTTTCTCTCGGTAACGAGTTGTCCTTGAAGAAAAAAAGGTTTTTTCTCCGATAACGAGTGGACATCGCCGGAAATTTGTGTTTTCCCTTTATAACGAGTAGAAATTTGTGTTTTATCTTTGGTAACGAGTTCGAATTCATGTTTTCTTCATATTAACGAGTTCAAATTCGTGTTTTTCTCGGGTAACGAGTTGTCCTTGAAGAAAAAAAGGTTTTTTCTCCGATAACGAGTGGACATCGCCGGAAATTTGTGTTTTCCCTTTATAACGAGTAGAAATTTGTGTTTTATCTTTGGTAACGAGTTCGAATTCATGTTTTCTTCATATTAACGAGTTCAAATTCGTGTTTTTCTCTCGGTAACGAGTTGTCCTTGAAGAAAAAAAGGTTTTTTCTCTCGATAACGAGTGGACATCGCCGGAAATTTGTGTTTTCCCTTTATAACGAGTAGAAATTTGTGTTTTATCTTTGGTAACGAGTTCGAATTCATGTTTTCTTCATATTAACGAGTTCAAATTCATGTTTTTCTCTCGGTAACGAGTTGTCCTTGAAGAAAAAAAGGTTTTTTCTCTCGATAACGAGTGGACATCGCCGGAAATTTGTGTTTTCCCTTTATAACGAGTAGAAATTTGTGTTTTATCTTTGGTAACGAGTTCGAATTCATGTTTTCTTCATATTAACGAGTTCAAATTCGTGTTTTTCTCTCGGTAACGAGTTGTCCTTGAAGAAAAAAAGGTTTTTTTCTCTGATAACGAGTGGACATCGCCGGAAATTTGTGTTTTCCCTTTATAACGAGTAGAAATTTGTGTTTTATCTTTGGTAACGAGTTCGAATTCATGTTTTCTTCATATTAACGAGTTCAAATTCGTGTTTTTCTCGGGTAACGAGTTGTCCTTGAAGAAAAAAGGTTTTTTCTCTGATAACGAGTGGACATCGCCGGAAATTTGTGTTTTCCCTTTATAACGAGTAGAAATTTGTGTTTTATCTTTGGTAACGAGTTCGAATTCATGTTTTCTTCATATTAACGAGTTCAAATTCGTGTTTTTCTCTCGGTAACGAGTTGTCCTTGAAGAAAAAAAGGTTTTTTCTCCGATAACGAGTGGACATCGCCGGAAATTTGTGTTTTCCCTTTATAACGAGTAGAAATTTGTGTTTTATCTTTGGTAACGAGTTCGAATTCATGTTTTCTTCATATTAACGAGTTCAAATTCGTGTTTTTCTCTCGGTAACGAGTTGTCCTTGAAGAAAAAAAGGTTTTTTCTCTCGATAACGAGTGGACATCGCCGGAAATTTGTGTTTTCCCTTTATAACGAGTAGAAATTTGTGTTTTATCTTTGGTAACGAGTTCGAATTCATGTTTTCTTCATATTAACGAGTTCAAATTCGTGTTTTTCTCTCGGTAACGAGTTGTCCTTGAAGAAAAAAAGGTTTTTTCTCCGATAACGAGTGGACATCGCCGGAAATTTGTGTTTTCCCTTTATAACGAGTAGAAATTTGTGTTTTATCTTTGGTAACGAGTTCGAATTCATGTTTTCTTCATATTAACGAGTTCAAATTCGTGTTTTTCTCTCGGTAACGAGTTGTCCTTGAAGAAAAAAAGGTTTTTTCTCTAATAACGAGTGGACATCGCCGGAAATTTGTGTTTTCCCTTTATAACGAGTAGAAATTTGTGTTTTATCTTTGGTAACGAGTTCGAATTCATGTTTTCTTCATATTAACGAGTTCAAATTCGTGTTTTTCTCCGGTAACGAGTTGTCCTTGAAGAAAAAAGGTTTTTTCTCCGATAACGAGTGGACATCGCCGGAAATTTGTGTTTTCCCTTTATAACGAGTAGAAATTTGTGTTTTATCTTTGGTAACGAGTTCGAATTCATGTTTTCTTCATATTAACGAGTTCAAATTCGTGTTTTTCTCTCGGTAACGAGTTGTCCTTGAAGAAAAAAGGTTTTTTCTCCGATAACGAGTGGACATCGCCGGAAATTTGTGTTTTCCCTTTATAACGAGTAGAAATTTGTGTTTTATCTTTGGTAACGAGTTCGAATTCATGTTTTCTTCATATTAACGAGTTCAAATTCGTGTTTTTCTCTCGGTAACGAGTTGTCCTTGAAGAAAAAAGGTTTTTTCTCTAATAACGAGTGGACATCGCCGGAAATTTGTGTTTTCCCTTTATAACGAGTAGAAATTTGTGTTTTATCTTTGGTAACGAGTTCGAATTCATGTTTTCTTCATATTAACGAGTTCAAATTCGTGTTTTTCTCTCGGGTAACGAGTTGTCCTTGAAGAAAAAAAGGTTTTTTCTCTCGATAACGAGTGGACATCGCCGGAAATTTGTGTTTTCCCTTTATAACGAGTAGAAATTTGTGTTTTATCTTTGGTAACGAGTTCGAATTCATGTTTTCTTCATATTAACGAGTTCAAATTCGTGTTTTTCTCTCGGTAACGAGTTGTCCTTGAAAAAAAAAGGTTTTTTCTCCGATAACGAGTGGACATCGCCGGAAATTTGTGTTTTCCCTTTATAACGAGTAGAAATTTGTGTTTTATCTTTGGTAACGAGTTCGAATTCATGTTTTCTTCATATTAACGAGTTCAAATTCGTGTTTTTCTCTCGGTAACGAGTTGTCCTTGAAGAAAAAAGGTTTTTTCTCTCGATAACGAGTGGACATCGCCGGAAATTTGTGTTTTCCCTTTATAACGAGTAGAAATTTGTGTTTTATCTTTGGTAACGAGTTCGAATTCATGTTTTCTTCATATTAACGAGTTCAAATTCGTGTTTTTCTCTCGGTAACGAGTTGTCCTTGAAGGAAAAAAGGTTTTTTCTCCGATAACGAGTGGACATCGCCGGAAATTTGTGTTTTCCCTTTATAACGAGTAGAAATTTGTGTTTTATCTTTGGTAACGAGTTCGAATTCATGTTTTCTTCATATTAACGAGTTCAAATTCGTGTTTTTCTCCGGTAACGAGTTGTCCTTGAAGAAAAAAAGGTTTTTTCTCTCGATAACGAGTGGACATCGCCGGAAATTTGTGTTTTCCCTTTATAACGAGTAGAAATTTGTGTTTTATCTTTGGTAACGAGTTCGAATTCATGTTTTCTTCATATTAACGAGTTCAAATTCGTGTTTTTCTCTGGTAACGAGTTGTCCTTGAAGAAAAAAAGGTTTTTTCTCTGATAACGAGTGGACATCGCCGGAAATTTGTGTTTTCCCTTTATAACAAGTAGAAATTTGTGTTTTATCTTTGGTAACGAGTTCGAATTCATGTTTTCTTCATATTAACGAGTTCAAATTCGTGTTTTTCTCTGGTAACGAGTTGTCCTTGAAGAAAAAAAGGTTTTTTCTCTAATAACGAGTGGACATCGCCGGAAATTTGTGTTTTCCCTTTATAACGAGTAGAAATTTGTGTTTTATCTTTGGTAACGAGTTCGAATTCATGTTTTCTTCATATTAACGAGTTCAAATTCGTGTTTTTCTCTCGGAAACGAGTTGTCCTTGAAGAAAAAAAGGTTTTTTCTCTGATAACGAGTGGACATCGCCGGAAATTTGTGTTTTCCCTTTATAACGAGTAGAAATTTGTGTTTTTTCTTTGGTAACGAGTTCGAATTCATGTTTTCTTCATATTAACGAGTTCAAATTCGTGTTTTTCTCTCGGTAACGAGTTGTCCTTGAAGAAAAAAAGGTTTTTTCTCTGATAACGAGTGGACATCGCCGGAAATTTGTGTTTTCCCTTTTATAACGAGTAGAAATTTGTGTTTTATCTTTGGTAACGAGTTCGAATTCATGTTTTCTTCATATTAACGAGTTCAAATTCGTGTTTTTATCTCGGTAACGAGTTGTCCTTGAAGAAAAAAAGGTTTTTTCTCTGATAACGAGTGGACATCGCCGGAAATTTGTGTTTTCCCTTTATAACGAGTAGAAATTTGTGTTTTATCTTTGGTAACGAGTTCGAATTCATGTTTTCTTCATATTAACGAGTTCAAATTCGTGTTTTTCTCTGGTTATGAGTTGTCCTTGAAGAAAAAAAGGTTTTTTTCTCTAATAACGAGTGGACATCGCCGGAAATTTGTGTTTTCCCTTTATAACGAGTAGAAATTTGTGTTTTATCTTTGGTAACGAGTTCGAATTCATGTTTTCTTCATATTAACGAGTTCAAATTCGTGTTTTTCTCTGGAAA